>JAKSZU010000007.1:3487499-3899999 GCA_026018925.1 Tupaia tana
GCAGGCGGCGGCCGCGTGCTGATGACTGAGCTGAGCTGCGTCCTCCACCGAGCTGCTCTGTGGAGCCGCCCCAGCACAGCAATTTAATGAATCGACATTTCACGACTGAAGTGATAAGGATGAAACATTCTAAAATAACCGAAAGGTAGATACACCAAAAAAGCCTGATGAAACATTAAATGAATGTAGTGTAACACATTATCTTTGCTCCTGCACATCCAAAAAGCGCAATGAACTAAAACATTATATTAGGCCAAGAATAAAGTTAAAAATTAAATTGGCTCAGAAAGATCTAGGGTAGTGGTTTGTGCACTAAGAATGCAGTAAATTTGGTCATTTAGGATCTTTCTCCTTACCTCCGGTGTGCACACTTGGAAAGAACACGGGGCTCCTGGGGAGAGGTGAGGGAAAGGGACTAGACAACAGTATTTTCCCTCGCTGTTTACCTGGTGCTGGAGAGTGAGAGGTGAATCGTATTAATAGAGTCTTTTTTTTTTTTTTTACTGTAAAATTGCTTTCATTTTCCAACATTTAAGTGCAGCGAATGTCAACAAACATAAAATATGGGCAACTTCGTAAAAGATGGAAAATAGACCCAATAAAGGAGACAGATTCAAAAATATAATACTGCCCCTTCAAATCAATAAATAAAGACAAGCATTTCATACACTAATGCATTTATCTATGACCATTATAAATTAGTTGCTTGCCAGAAAATACACTTCTTAGCACAAGTGCCATTATTTAAAGTTGTCTATTTAATGCACACTTAGTATATTTCCTCATCCAAAGCTCCTCTGCATAATTAGACAACATCCATTCTTAAAAACTAAAGTAAATGCCAACAATGCAATACATAAAGCATGGCGTTTTACAAATTTACATCTCCAAAAGTTACGTGTGGTTTCAGATGAAAGAAATTGCAAAAAGATCGCTGTATCGTGCTGGCCCTGGCCCTGGGCGCCCAGCACAGGGGAGCTGGTAGACATGTCAGCGGCGACGCAATCATTCCCTTCAGCTCCAGCGGGCACGTGAGTCCCAGGGTGATTCTGCTAACAGGATGACTGCATAGAGGGCCTTTGATAACCGGTGGGCCGTGCCTGCTCATCTAGTCTGAGGTCAGCCGGCCTTTGCTACTGAGGGCAGAGCCGATGTGTACTCATGCCTCATCCGGGCTTTCACTGCCATACTGTGCTTGTTGGTCTGGTCAGTTCTCTTCTTTGCAAGGCCCAAGAAATGCTCAGGGGAAAATCCAAGGACCGACTCCGAGGTTTACACATCCCACTGCCTCCTTCCTTAAGTTTTCAGACGCTCCTTTATCATCCTCCTCGATGACTTCCATGTTCCTGTCCCCTCCAGCGCCCACCGTCGGCCTGTGCCATTGTCAGTTTCTTACTAACAAGTCGACTCCAGTACCGTTGACTGACCAGAACACACTGGCTGCAGACTAATGGTGATTTAGATGATTAGGGGATATTTCGATGTGTGGTTCCTAAAGCAGCTCGGACAGCAGGCAAGTGCATCCAAAGCCATGATGCTCGAGTCAGTGTGATCTCTCATGTGATTCAGTTCAGCATCATGCCACTCTCCATCCCAGGGGAGCCTCTTACCCACTGGAAGGCAGTAGATGAGAGAAACCCCAAGACCAGGTAGACTCAGGAGTATGATAAATAAGCGTCGTAGGCTGTGCTACACTGTGACGTAAGGTTAGGAGATTGACCAAAAGATCATGTATCTTTTCACTTCTACTTTTTAGCTATTTCTGCAATATGGGACATGAATCGTTATCCAAGAACTCCCTGCATCTTCTCTATCTCAGGGGGCATTGGAAGGTTGGGGGGCTCAAAAAAGAGAGGTGCTGACATAGCATCTGTTAAGTCTGGGATGGGTTAGGGTGGATGCAGTCTCTCAGGTACAGCAGAGTCTGGCACAGAGAAGCCCACCCCTAGTCCATGGTCCGATGAGGGTCGTGGGGCATACAATAAGTTGGCTATCCGATTTCCAGCCCGCGCTCCAGTATCTGCTGGCTAACGCAGCGTCTGATTTTGTCAACTTTCTAAGAACCCTGTCCCTAATACTGTGAGGAGAACATGGTCTTTGACGTAAGCAGAGCCAATCATTGTGACCTGATTCTGCATTTTATGATTGTCCTAGGCTTTATCTTATGATAACATCTTGGCCACTACAAGCCCACTGTGGTGGGAGGGTAGTTAGGGAGATTATCTTGTCCCTAAAAAGCGACATAAGCAGAGACTGTCTATTCTTTGCCCCTGGATGTTTCTATCTGCACACTTACCTGATCTGCAAAAACCATCCTGGGACCAGGTCCACAGCCTAGGAAGAGCCCCCGTCTTAGCTGATGTCTGAAACCACCCCTAATGGTCTTCTTCCTATGCACTGTGGGAAATATTATTATTGCCCAAGACACTTTCAATTGTATCTTCTGTCATCTGCAGCCAAAGCATCTTAAATGACATGGCTTAGAGATCAAACAAACAAAACATGGAGGCCAAGTGGTCAGAGGAGGCAGGGAGATTTCCAGGTAGACAGTACAAAGTGACAGAGGCTTGAGAAGCTCTCAGAGTGCCTGACAGGACAACCGAGGCAAACACAGAGTGTGGACCTTCGCAGCTCCCTGAGGGCTGACTGAGCACGTCTCCCTGGTCTGCTGGGTGGACTCCCTCGGCGTCGCTGCGGAGGCTGCACAAAGGAAGCCGGCAACGTTCTTGCTCTCGCAGTGGGGACAGTGACACAGAGACACATGCGACTGTGCCATGCTGAAAACAAATGACGTATTTCCAATTTGTAAAAGTATTAGTGCAAGTAATTTCCACATAATGAAAAAAGCTCATCAGAATAAAAAGGTAGATTGGAAGTAGAAAAATAGCTCTATATATGTAATTGGTTTGGGCAAACTTTGTGAAGAAGCTAAATTTCCCAGAGCTCCCTGAGAAAAGGCACCGCTTCCTCCGTTTCCCACCCAATCTTCTGCTGGAGATTATAAACTCCTCCAAGCTCTGCGGGTGTTACTGTGATTAGTTTCGTGCAGCACCAAACATAAGACGCGTGGCAGAGGCCACTCTTCCAGAGTACCATGTGTCTGCTCTGTTAAGCAATGGTGGCTTGACCCAAATCCCAGCAATTCTGGCTTTTCCCCATTTACTTAGCCCGCTCTGACAGCTTGCTGCTCTTGGACGGGATAAGTAATGAATGATGCTAAAGAATGAGAATCCAGCACCGCTCCTGCAGCGCCGTGCACCACCTGGGGTCTATTTCTTCATGTTAAATCTTGAAATGGACATAATTTACTGAGAAAACCACGGGGGCTCCCCAAGAGCACCGACAGCAAGAATCCAGTAGGGACAGAGAGGGAGGATTTGCTCCTAGCTCTTCTGAGAGGAGCAGGGGTGAAGTGAGAGGGATGCACATGAGGCCTCGAGGCTGTCCAAGGACTGCCTTGAGGAAATGTGCCTTCCAACACCTGAGGCCCCATAGCAGAGTCTGAACCCAGGACCAGCAGTCACTGGAAGGGAATCGTGACTGTGCAGATACTCAGGACATGGCTACGACTACTGCTACCCTGCCTCGTCTTCTCATCACGCCTGCCTGTACCTGGGGGCTGATACCTTCTCCCTGCCCCCCTATAATTTTATGTAGAGAAATCTGCTGTGGCGTGGCTGACAGTTCTGGTCACTGTGCTGCTAAAACGCACCTGATGCAATGAACGAAAGGATATTTTCTCTGTGGGGCCTCCTTACAGAACGTGCTGAATCTTGGAGAAACTCTGGGAAGTGTCGTCTAGGACAAAACTGGAAATGGTGTAGAGGCTGTAGAAATTGAGAAGAAAACTGTGGTTACATTGTATATTTCAATATTTCTAGTCAGTCTTACAGTGCTCTGACTTTTTTCTACCGTGTGGTTTTGTTCATGGAAAACAAATGCACCCGTATGAACTCACACACAGTGTTACAAAGGAAAGCATGTTGTCTAGGAATGAGAAAGTGCCCTGGTGCCCTGCCTCTCACTCTTACCATCGATGTGACCTTGAACAAATCTTAACCCCTTAGGGTCCCACAAACTCACAATCTCAAATATGCTAAGTAAGAAAAATTTTTTTTTCTTCTTAAAATCAAGTTGTGTTTAACACAAAGGATTACTGTGGCAGGAAATCTACCAGGGGCTTCATCACATGTGAGAGTCCCCAGCAGGGTCAGGGCCCTGGTTGACCAGAGAGATGCAATGACCAGCTGACTCATTTCTTGGGGATCTTTATGCTGTGGCTTCTAGACGTACCAAGGACACAAGGCTCTTCAAAAAGCTTCAAGAACCAAGTGTCCAGAGTCCAACCACCGCCACCTCGAGTTCTCGCCACTTCCTGGGAGTTCTACCATGAACTTGGAAGACAGCGACTGAGACACCTGACGGCCACCCCAAACTCCGCCTCCTCTTAGGCAGCTCTGTCCTGCCCCAGCTTCCTGCGGAGGTTTTATTTCCCTCCCTTCACCCATGAGTGTTCTCAGAACAGACAGGGCAGAAGACCTCAGCTGTCAAGAGCCATTCGCTTTTCTTGAAGGAAATATCTCAAGGGCCAGGAGTTGATCTTTGTCTAGAATAGTATCTAATACATAATTTGATTCAATAAATAGGTGTAGGAAAAAAATGAATGAATGAAGAGGGCAGGCACTCTGGGGTGATGATAATCAAAAAGATTCTCCAATATGAGAAATATCAAAAAGACCCCAAATTATAGGAACTCTTTGTGGGACCCTGCTCTCTCTTCAGATCTCTAATAGACAAGAGGTCTTCACAATTTCACGGAAAATGTGTACTATGAAAAAACTACACACAGATTTAAAAATTTCTTTCCACTAAAGTAAACATACTTTAATTCCAGGTTTTCATGAACTTTCTAAAGTGTGTGTGTGTGTGCGTGTGTGTGTGCTCACACATGTCTTATTTGACAACATACCTGGAACTTCCTTAATGTCTGTTAAATGCATAATGAATGAAGTTTTTTAAGACAGATTCTACAAGTTACAAGGCATTGCAGTGTCCATCATCATTTAATCACCACAACAAAATCTGAAGAAAGTACCATTTGGAAATAACAGACAAGCAAACAGGGGCCATGGGAAGCAGCCGCTTGTTCACGATACCTGATACGCTCGAGGGCACACACAGAAATGATACGAAGCCAGGTTTGTTTTCACTACTCTACAACCTTTTTAAAAACACATGAACATCTCACTATTCCTCCTCGCCTAAACAGTACAAGCAGATCAGACTTTCTAACTTAGCACAGAGCACAGAAAGCTTCTTAAACTATGAAAAAATTTAAATTTTCTCCAAATCTTGCTCTGACAACATGTACATGAGTAAATATGATATGCTTAATGGAATTTAAAATGTGTTTCTCAAATTTCAATACCAAGTCCAGGGAATACACATTATGTATGAACATGAATATTTGTAGTATTTTTACTCTCCCATATTTCCAAGTATGATTTTTATTGTTTGTTATGTATTAAACCTTTGAATACCCAAGTGGTTTGTAAAAGCTTTTATTAAAACTCCCAACTTTTGGATGGATAGCCAAATTGAAGTTGAACCTTGAAACAGCTGAGCTATGAGATGAGTGATTTTCTCACATGGTCTCATTGGATATACACGAAGTTCTATTTCATAGAAGGCAATTTTACTGAAATGCTCAGGAACAAGCATTCTTTAATTATCTTGACATTGTCCTACTGAAAGGGAAATGATTAGGAAGGTAGGAAGAAGAGAGAAAGGGAAAATGGTTGGAAGGAAGATTGAATAAGGACAGAGGCTGCTTCTAATTCTTTTTGGAAATAGTCTATGTATGAATAATAAATGAATGGATGGCCAAGGGGAAAAATGGAGAAAAGAGAAGAGCACAGAAAAAAAGTACAGAGACAATATAATAAACAATTATTTTTTTATTATAAGGTTAGGGTTCTTTATTTCCGTAAGCCTGCAATAAAAAATACAATTGTGTATTATATTGTCTCTGTATTTCTCAGGCATGTGTTTCATGGAACCAGTCTCCAAGTTCTAGCAATGAGTATTGGGCTGAAATTCAGAAACCCTCCTGAGCACAGAGCATTGCTTTGGTGAGCAACAATAACTCGAGTGGTTAAACCTCTACGCTCCTCAGACCACAGTCAAGATGTCTTGACTGCTCCTCTCCCCACCCAGTTCCTCTCAAAACTGGACCTTCCCCTGACCTTAAGGCTTCCTCGGGCCTCCCTTTCCTTCTCTCTCTCTTTCTTCTTCCTGCACTTAAGTTCTCTTGCTCCCTCTCTCGCAAAAAATAAATAAATAAATAAATAAATAAATAAAATGTTTTTTAACTACAATACATGCAAGAAAAAACGAAATAATTTTTCTGAAGTGGTGGTAGAAAAATCTGCCCACAGGAAAGTCTGTACTCACCTTAGATAGTATACGTGATTAAGGACAAAACAGTTTCACATGTGCAGACTAAGAGGTCCCAGTGCTCACAGACTCACCGAAAGAACTACTAAAGGATGAACTTCAGACAACATGAAATTGAATCCAAATGGTGAAGAGAGATGCCTACCAAAGGCACCAAGATACTAGTCAATGTATTGGTCCTACATGAGCAACTGTAAACAGGTATTGACAGTAGAAACAACGATATCTAACTTGGAAGGTAAAAGTGAGATTGAATTAAAATAGTGAGAACAGAAATGCACAAAACAAAAGGTGGCAGCTAAACATTAAAGCTTTCTGAGCTTTCTCATCTTGTTCAGGGAGGATAGAGGAGTAATTAACTTCTGATAACTCAATTTTATTTCTAATGTTTTATGCTTAAAATAGATCTGGGGCAAATATGACAAAATTTTTAACATTTCTTATTGCTTATTATATTGCATTATGGTTGTTTATTATATTGCCTCTGTACTTTTCTCTATTTTGGATTTCATGTAATTAAAAAAAATCCTTTGCACATTAACTGAAAGGCAAATTAAGTCTTCTAGACAATTATTTCACACCTTCCTCCCTCCACTAACTTTCAACACCTCCTCTCCATCCCCTCTCTTTCAGCAGATGACCTTGTTTCTTGTTCCACTGAGAAAATTGAAGCTATCAGAAGAGAACTTTCGC
The DNA here is from genome assembly GCA_026018925.1 of Tupaia tana. Lineage (NCBI taxonomy): Eukaryota > Metazoa > Chordata > Mammalia > Scandentia > Tupaiidae > Tupaia > Tupaia tana. The sequence goes on from JAKSZU010000007.1 coordinate 3,494,649, forward strand.
AGACTCCTCCCTCGGTACTCCCTCAGCCGGCGTCACCTGTCCCTGGCTACTTGGCAGGTGCAGGCATCATGCATCTTCGGAGCCCATCCTCTGCCTCTGGACTGAATAAACACTCCTTTGCCTACCCAGGAGTAGTCTCCAGCACCTCCTCCCTCATTCCTCTGCATTATTCCTCCAAACAGGAAAATGTGCCACTGTCTCACTGATCAAAAATAAAAACAAAAATGATGGTCTCTTATCCACACTTCCTACCTATTATTGCTCCATTTCTCTTCTGCATTTTTCAGCAAAACTCTTTGAGATCATTGTCCGCATCTGCCATCTCTGATAGCACCCCTCTTTCTCTCTTAACTACAGGGCAGTCGCCTCACTCTCAATGCTCCACCTCTTGGTCATCAATGACCTCCACGTAGCAAAATCCAGATCTCAACCCCCCTTTTGTCTGACTTACCTCCTGTATTCCGAAGCCCAGTCCCTCTCCGGTGCTCTCTGTTTCTGACTCACAGCCTTGATGATCCTGTCTGTGATCTGTCTGGTGGCTTTCAGTATCATCTTTAAATCCAACATCTATTTATACCTTCAGCCCAGAACTCTCTCCTGAACTCAAGAATTGTCTATGCAGCTGCCTTCTTGATATCCACTCTTACGTGTTGAATGATTATCCATGGCTGCCATGAGAAATGATCACACCCTTTGCTGCTTAAATCTACTTTAACCTAATATTTGTTGGTGTCCACCAGACACTGTCACAATTTCCTGCCCTTAGGGAGCTTAAATTTGAGTTGGGAAGACAGACTATAAACAATATGTGTAATAAACAAATATATAACACAGTATATCAGAAGGGAATTCCCCTGTGGGACACAAATAGGAGGTATGGGTTGTACTGTTAGGCGGAGGCCGTGCAAGTCTCACTAGGAAGCTGGGAACCAGGCAAGACTAGGCAGGAGTGACTTGATAGCAGCTCTGAAGTTCTCAGGGGAGGAAACCTCAGGGCCAGTCCCGGGATGGGGAGAGCCAGGCGCCAGGGTGGCTGGAGCTGAGGTGAGGGAGGAGCAGGAGGAAGGAGTCAGGGAGGTGACAGCCTCCCTGTAAACTTCAGCTTTGCTTCTGCAGAACATGGGAGCCAGTGGAGGGTGACACAGAGAGTAGGGTGATCTGTTCAAGCTCAGAATTGCATAAGGACAGGTGTTGACAGAAGCGAAGGCAAGGCAAACTTCCACACCTTTACTGACACTGCAGCATACACCAGTCTGATTTCACCCCCACACTTTATAACCTACGCCCTGCAACATGCCAGTAACCTCTCTGTCACTAAATGCAAAGGACAGTGTTTAACTTTGCGTTTTCCCCTCACCTCCAGTAATGCTGGCCGTATCAGCTATGCCCTTCTTTCTGAAGCAATTCTTCCCTGGATATCTGGGCAGCTCCCTCCTTTTGGGCCTCCTTTTTGTCTCTGCCCAATTCATAGTCTTCTCTCCAGTCTTGCCTCATTGGCCAGTAAGTGCTGGACAGTCAGTTGTGCATCTGCTCTCTCTGAGTAACCATGCCCGACAAGGCTGAGAAGTCTCCTCATAATTTCCACACGCCTAAGTTCAGTATCCGCTGTTTTTCTGAGCTCCTGCCATTACATGATCCTCCACAGTGAAGTCTCAGTGGATCCTCAGACATGCCTAGTCCTGCTCACTTCCACAATAGGGAATCAATAGATATTCTTTCAATAAATATATACATTTCCATTTATAGCTATGTAGATGGACAGAGATTTCTTAAACAATTTAGGCCAAAATGTTAAGAGAAAGTGGTTAGATTTAGGGTGCTTTTAATCTTATTTTATACTCTATATTGCATTGTTTGAAAGTTTTACAGTGAACAGGTTATCATTTTTATGAAAACAGTAAGATGATTTTCAAAAACTAATAAATCATTAAATAGCACTTATTCTGGTAGAATAAGTAGAAGCTCATGAAAGAGTTAGAGAGTTGGGTGAGGGGAGAAGAGTATGTACTTTTATCTACATCCAACTAATAAAATAGGACAAAATTTACTGTTCTCCTTCAGTTTATTTCTGCCGCACTAACTCCATTTTAGAGCTGGTCAGAGGAAGAAATAGAAGATAATTTGGTAACAGAGTTACCCCAACACATATACTCAGCTTCAGGAAAGCTCACAGAGCCCTCCCTGTCTGGTGGCTGGGTGTCACTACTAGGAGAGTCAGCAGGCTCCTCCCCTCCCTGTGACAGCCGGGAAGGCCCCACGCACACACCTCCTGAGCTTTTGACTTGTTGCAAGTCCCTCCTTTTACATATGAAAAAGCTCACACACACACACACACACACACAAGTGTGTGTGTGTGTACCACCAGGGCCATCAGTCTTCTGCCCCCAAATGCCTGGGCTGTCCTGGGTGTGACTCTGCCTCTACAGAGTGGTCCCAGAGAGGTCAGAGCAGGTGTGTGTCGGCCTTGCAGCCATAGGGTGTGGACTTCTAATCCTGGCTATCGAGCCTGGAGATGCCCCGTGGGGAGCTCCCGGAGACGTCTTTCTTTCACGATTTAGAAGGTAAGTGCCTGGAAGAAGTGCCTGTCCCCCTCCTTTTAGACCAGGCTGCAGGAAAACAAGATGCTTAAGCCATGGTCGCCATTGCGGGACCGAAGCTGAGGCGCCTGAGGTTAAGCCAGGCTGGCAAGGGTGGACCGGGACCCTGACTACTCTGAGGAGCTGCAGCCCGGCCCTCAGCTGCTCCCGTGCCGGTCAGCCATGCGGTGCAGCTGCAGATACTTGTGTTCTGAGTTTGGAGAACTACCATTTGTAGTCACACCTCCTCAGTGAGATCCAGCCCACCCAAACTGCTCAGCCTGGACACGCCATCAGCCTGCCTGCCATCCACAGCCACTGGCCTGCCCTGCAGGGACGTAGGCTCCTGAGCCTCACCTTAGTGCTCAGCCCAGTCTTCAGCACTGAGACGCTGTTCAAGTACCTACACAAGTCCTGGGGTCACCAGGGGTGATTGTGCTGGGACCCCCAGATGTAGTGGCATTACGCTGGTACCTTGATCCAGGACAGAGACGTGAGCTGAGACCTAGCCAGGCCCAGCGGGAGGCTGAGGCTAGAAAACCAACTGATCCGAAACAGGCTCACGTGCAAGGCGTCTGATCTGTGGGCTTTGGAGAAATGGGCTGGGATGTGGAACAAGCCGTTCCAGACATTAGAGCCTCAGTACTCCCTCCAGCCAGGCTTCTATTTCCTAGGGGGAACTGTCTGGGGAGCCCCTGGTGAGGCAGGCCCCTCGGGGGTCCCAGTGCACCCTGCAGGAGGCTCCCAGGGCTGGAAACAGGACAAACGAAGGCCACCCCACCAGACCCACCAGATACTGGACACAGGGACACCAGGATCTTTCCAGTCACCATTTGGCAGTGGGCAGAGGCTCAAAAAAGGTCTGGCCAGCAACCCGGATTCAGAGGAAACCCAAAGCTCCAGGCAGCCCCCTGCCCCCCAATCTTGCCCTGAGTTTGTGCTAACCAGACTGCCAGGTGCCAAAGCCCTCACCTGCTACTCTCTGGGCTGATCCCTAGGGGGCGCTACGGGAAGCCGGTCCCAATCTCAACGTCAGGCACGCAGGAATTGGAAAGCAGGGCTCCAGTGCTTACTGCCCGGACTGCAGAGGACGCAGAGGTCGGAGGGAGCGCGGCTGTGCTGAGCCATTTGGGACCTGTGTGGTGGGGTCAGGGCTGCACAGGCCCTGCCAGCTGGCTGGCTTGAGCATCAGAGCTCACCTCCAAAGTCAGATGGCTCACTCTCCGGAGGGGAAGTTCAAGATCAATATTTGCAGATTTGCCATCGAAAACCTGAATTTCTATTCAGTTCACCCTTCCCTCTCTTTCCAAGAGCTTAGAACTAGGAAAACATGTTCGCCGGATAGTGGCCGCATCAGCATGAGAGGAGGCGAGGAAAGACTACCTCCTGTCCTGAGTGGAGGGCTCTCGGCGCAGAGATCCCTTGAACTCCACACATCTGACTCCTCGTCCACGTCTCACCGTCGACACACGTAGTTAAGGTGGTAAATTCATGGGCTGCGGATTGCTGGTCGTAGGACTTTTTCCCCCATAAAATACAGCATACAAGGGTTATAAACACACAATACAGATTATCAGACTATAAAAAGGCATAACAATACACTTTGATTCATTGCTGGCATGGGCACAATATTTTGCCGGAAGATTAAAGACTATGTGACTTAAATAACTTTTATTGTAATGCTTTCAACAGATCTCCTAACGGGGAAAACAAACGGACCCTGCCTCGTGCAATGACTGGTGAGTAGTACCCACTAGAATTCCCGGGAGGACCATCCATCTCTCCAGTCTGGCTGAGATGGGTCCACTTGGGTGAGTGTTTCGCAGCAGACCCGGCAGTCCCGGGCTGAGCCGTAATATACCAGTCTCCTAGGAGGCGCTGTCTCAGGCTAAATATAGCAGTGTCCTCAAAATAACGCGCTGGCGATGAGTAACGGTCATCCCGTCCGCCTCCAGCCTCCTCCGGCTCCTTTGGATTTGGGCCAGGACTTAATTTGTGGTAATCTGGTCCCAAAATAAATAACTTTTGTCTCTCTTCAGGCTGTGAGCTTCACCAGGAACGCTATGCAGCCGGACAGCGGCGACAGGACCTCTGCACGACAGAGGGAGGCCTAGCTCCAGGCATCTGCAATTCAGATGCCACCAGTGAGGGCTGAAGTCATCAATCTGTCCCCTCCATGCTCTCGGCCATGCGAGGTGGGGCTTCAGCTGTCCCCCAAAGAAGGTCTGAAGCTGTGGCCCGGGAGGGCGGGCTGCCCTTCCTCTGGGTCTGCAGAGGCTGCTGGCCAGGGCTCCGTAGGGGTAGAGATTCCTTGTCTGTTCCAGCCCCCTGGTTTGGAGGAGCTGCCGGGCGGCCAAACGCTCCATTGCTGAGATTTGTTGGCAGCCGCCAGCTCTTTGTTCTTCAGAATGTGAAAATAGTGTAATAGCAGCGTCTGCAACTGCTCCTGCTGCTCTGACCGCCAGCCAAATTCTCTCTGCTCACTCCCCTGAGCTGGCCGCATGCTGGCGCGGGTGTGGACTGCAGAGCAGGTGCGGGTGCCAACCCCAGGAACGCCGGGGAGACCATCCTGGGAACATGGGGTGACGCCAGGCTAATGTCGCCTTCACCTGGCGCCCAGGGAGGACCAGGGCTCCTGGTGAAATTCTCAACTCGTCAACCACTTAATGCGTATTTTGGGGGCTATGTATGGCCTGATACAGACAAGATATATTTTTGCCACCCTCACAGACACCAAAGGACCCACTCCTCATTCTTTAACAGCCGCAGACACCTGAGCTGAATTTTAGGCTTTGGAACTCCTTGAAGGAGAGTTTTTCTTCTTCTTTGTCCCTGTGAGCACACTGACAGATGAGTGACTCGGGGATTCTGTTCCTGGCAGCAACCAAGGGGCTTCTCATTTTGTCCAGATCTTTCTACGTAGCCAGATCCGAGTTTCGTTTTTCTTGGAGATTGTAGTTTCCATTATCTGTCTCTGTGTCTGCTCATTGACAAAGGCTGTTGTTTCAGCTGTGTCAAAAGGACCCCACTTCTTCCTGTCTGAGTGGCAGATGTCATTGGATGGTGACTCATTTGTAAACTTCAAAGGCCAGGGAGCCAGCAGTTAGCGTAATGGCTATGTCGCTGGACTCCAACGTAGTCAACCGCGGTTCGCGTCCTGGACCTGGTGGCTTAAAACTCACGCCGGGCACGTGTGCGTGCGTGCCCAAGATCCCGAGAGGAGAATGGAGGAGAAGGGATTGCTGCGTGACCATCCCCTCTGGGGGGGTAATTTCTCGCTTTCTGTCTCTATGTCTCTCTCTGTCTGGCGAGCGCATGCGCCCTATAGCGAAAACCTCTCCCCCCCCAAAAAAAAAAAAAAAAAAAAAAAAAAAAAACAAAAACAAAAAACAAAAAACTTCAAAGGCCTGATTGAAATTAATTTTGTCTAGGTTTTAAAAACAAGTTGTCAATGTTAGTATTATTGATTATATAATTATAACTCTCACCTTATCATCCTGAGTCTCGCACCAAAGAAACCTTAGAGCAAGTAGAATTCCCAACTATATATATTCCCTTTAAGAAAAAAAGAAGGTGTAGGGACCAGCAGTTGGCGTAACGGCTATGTTGCTGGACTCCCATGTAGTTGACCACGTTTCAAGGTCAAGACCGAGTGGCTTAACTCATGCCAGGTATTTGAGTGTGCATGCCCAAGATCCCGAGAAGAGAATGGAGGAGAGGGGACTGCAGCGTGGCCATCGCCCATGGGGGGTGATTTCTCGCTTTCTGTCTCTCTGTCTTTCTCTGTCTTTCTAGTGAGCATACGTTTCCTATAGCAAAGACCTCTCACAAAAAAAAAAAAAAAGAAAAAAAGGTGTATTTTTCTAATGCAAGTCAACCCCATGGATATGAAAAGCTTGTCTCTGAGGAGCAGGCTATAATTGTGTTTAAAAATACACACCAAGAGCTCCTCGGTGGGTTAGAAAACCCTGCACGCTAGTGAGGTATGTGCACACGAATGGCTGTCCTGGTCCATCCTCGTTAAAGGTTAGAACTGACATCGGTCTGAGATGTTCTAGGGTAAAGCAAGTGGGTATTTCCAGGCTAGTAATAAATGATCGTCTTTACGATTTTACAAAAGTAAATACAGGCTGTTTTGTCCTTTCTGAAATGTGTCTAACTTACGACAGTCTTGCCATCCCAAGCAAATGTGAACTTACATTGTTATGACCCAGGCTTTATATGGGCAGAACACTGGGAATGGCCCAGGGAGTAATTGCATCATTCGTTCCCAAATGGGGAGGAAAATGCTGGGCAGTGCAGTGAAGGGAAAGAAAGTCATGACGAAATAAGGCTGGGGAGGTTCCCGATGCGGCGTCAGATCTCACAGGAAGGTCCCAAAGGCAAGGCTGGTCTCCATTCCTCCCTCAGGGTTACGCAGCAAGAGCCCACCAATGTGGAGACCACAGCCAGGCCACTGCCTCGCACCCCTCCCCAGCTTACAGGTGACAGTGGGGGCCTGTGGACATTTCCAGGGCCCTCTCCATGCCCACAGGGGGCTCTTCCTGCTGTCCTGATCTGTCCACGAGGCTGGACATTTGAACATCTCTTCAGGCTTCCGCCATCTCTGCCCTGACACCCCTGGAAATTGAGCCGTAGGAGGGGTGCCCTTTCTCCACCAGGACTTCACATCCGCAGGTCCACGGCTCGGGGCCCCAGTGTAGAGCCAACCCAGACACAGCGGGCATCAGTAGCAGAGTCCTGAGGGCTACGTGTGGTTGGTTTCCTCTTCTGTCCCTGTCCGTAGGACGCTAAAAACAGACTCTTCCATTTCAGAGACACTGGGCCTGCCTGAAGTCAATCAAGGAGACTTAATTGCTCAGCATTAAACATTGCCCAAAGCTGGTAGACGTGGCTCGGCCTGCAGAAGTGACGCCACTAGAGGGGAACATGCTCAGAGCTCAGAACGGTTGTGGAAGTACCAGGGCAGTGGGGTGTGGAGGTGACTGGGTCTGCTCATGTGGGCGAGGGTGGCAGACGCTCTCCATGAGACATAGAAATCAAAGGGGATGAAGCTCTGGTGAAGTCTCACTGGAACCCTGGGACCTCTCTAAGGTCCCTCCTGGAAGCCCCTCCCGACATGGCTGATTCTCCCCAGATTCGGACTCCCAGAGTGCACGGTCCTTCTTTACTCGTGGATTTCGTGTCCCAGCCACAAGTGGAGCCCCTGGAGTTAGAAACTCCATCTTACCCACCTCGATGCTGCCAGCGGCTAGCTCAGAGCTTATCACAGGGAAGCTACTCAGCAAATGCTGGTTAAAGTAATTCATAATAATATCAACAAGATTTATAGCATTTTAAATGATCAAAATCCCCAAATATGATAGGCTCCACAAAAATATTGTAAAGAAGGGATTTTTTCATACTTCATGAATCGTGGCAGATCTTATTCCTAGGTATTAATGTGTGGCTCGGGCCCCTTCAGTAAAGCCTTGGAGCTGTACTCCAAAGGCCGCCTTCCTCTTCCTCAGTCCCAATAAGACCAAACAAAAAGAGAGAGCTCGGGAACCAGCAGTTAGCATAATGGCTATGTCGCTGGACTCCCACGTAGTCGACCGCGGTTCGCGTCCCGGACCCGGTGGCTTAAAACTCACGCCGGGCGCGTGTGCGTGCGTGCCCAAGATCCCGAGAGGAGAATGGAGGAGAAGGGATTGTGGCGTGACCATCCCCCTGGGGGGTGATTTCTCACTTTCTGTCTCTATGTCTCTCTCTGTCTGTCTGGCGAGCGCACGCGCCCTATAGCAAAAATCTCTCAAAACAAAAGAGAGAGAGAGAGAGCTAATGCTATGGCCTGAATGTGCCCCTCTGGAACTCAGCTGTTGACACTCAGTGGTCTATGGGATGGTGCTAAGAAGTGGGCCTTCAATAGGCCATGGGGTCTTGTGGCCTTGTCCCCTCATGAATGGGATTAAGCCCTGGTGGAAAGCCTTCACAGGGCACTTGGCTGCCTGTCCCTCCTGCCCTCTGCTATGCAAAGAGGACACAGCGATTGCTTCTCTCCTCTGGAGGGGGCAGCAACAAGACACCATCGTGGAAACACAGAAAGCATCCTCACCAGAATGAACCTGCTGGCACTTCGACCTTGAAATTCCCAGTCTTCAGAACTGTGATAAAATAGGTCTCTATTCTTGATGGATTACCCAGTCTCAGGTACTCTGTTACAGCAGTACAAACCAAGGGGATAAATAGAGCGACTGACAATTCTACGTAACCGAGGTCTCAGATCCCACCCAGCAAGGCTTCTTCTGCTCCCAGAGACTAGATGCTACCAGAGGTGGGTGGTGTCATGTGACCTGGAGAACTAGGATCACCAGCTCAGATCCTGGGATCCGTCTGGAGGGTTCGCTAAGTGTGAAATTCCTTTGATGTTTATTCTATAAATTCACACATTTGTACATGCTCACGTGTGTAATAAATGTGAGTTTGTATTTTTTTTTCTTAAAAATCTTCTAGTGAAGCAGCTGGTGACTTGGTGTTTAAGGCAGTGGGAGTCCACATGGCCAATTGCAAAGTTCAAATCCCGGAGTCAGCAGCTTGAAAAACACACTGAGCATGTGTTTGTGCATGCCTAAAATTCAGAGAAAAGAATGGAGAAAAAGGGATTGAGGCATGACCATCTTCCTAGGGAGGGAAAGAGAGAAACAGAAACTCCCAGCAAGGTCTCACTACCCCTTAACCCCCCACCCAAGGTTCACTGTGAGCACGCCCAGCATGGTCCAGACATGGGGACTGAACTCGAGGCCTTCCAAGGATGGTGCAGGAGCACCTACTTTCTGAACCTTATCTAAGATCCATTTTTATCTTATATCTAGGTTACCCCCTCTCCTACCCCCTCCTCCATGAGAACATCCATAGGGAAAGGGAATACAGAGTTCTGGGATGGAGGTCAAGAGGAAACCAAAGCAGGAGATGGTTCTGGGGGACAGCTGGGGACAGGGCTGTGTCCTGAGCCTTCAAGAGCAAATACCTTTCTTCTCAGCTCATGTAGACACTCGCCTACCACACTGACCAATGCAAGTCAGGTGAGTCAGTCTGCCAATTTGAGGCAATAAGTTTATCAAACCCCAAATTATTATTATTATTATTATCATTATTATTAGTGAAGCAGTGATCAGACCAAATGTATTAGATTTGTTTTAAAAATTATGGCACCAAAGAATCTTGCTTTGGAATAGTGTTTATAGCTTTAACAAACTCATTGACAGATGTAATCCCGTTGGAGTCTTATACTATCATCTCCAGGTGGTCAAGGCACATGCAAACATCCTTTCGAGGTTAAGAAATGAGAGTGAGTGGATGAATAACATTCCTGCAGCTGGAAGGTGGCCAAGCACATCGCAGACTCCCGCTTTCAAACACCTGCCACTTGGGCCTTCTGTCCCTCCAGGCTTGTCCTCCTAGAAACTCCCTCAGTGTGGTGGCAGTCCTGCCAGAACCACTCCCTACAAAACATGGGCTTAGTTGTCATGACAATGGAATTGGAAGCCCAGAGAATTTCAAAAAAGCTTTATGTGACAACTGCTAAGTATACCATGGAAGATCAAAATGTTACCATTTTTCAAAGTGTTTTTTTTTTCTTTTTATGAAAGAGAGAGAGAGAGAGGACTCATACAGGTTCCTCACACCATGAGGAACTTGTTCATCCCCACCCTGAGCTGGTTGGGATCATGGGAAGGCACACCCTCCCCAGGCATGCAGGGAGACCTCGGGGCATGAGCTGGGACCTCTCACTCATCATGGAGCACTGTGTTGCCACTGGGCCACCAAGGCTGGCCACAACTTCATCACTCTAGGAACAGAGTTGACATAGCTTCACATCAGAGTCATGGAGGCAGAGCCACTTCAGTGCAGATCAGCAGAAGATGAAGTAGCCCTCTTTCCACACCCTTCCCATGTAGCCTGTCAGCTTGCACATGTTGGCCAGGCACCCCTGCAAGATGTCATCCAAAGACCTGCCCCTGGCCTCTTGGTTCAAAAGCTGCAACTCGGGTGCTCTGCGTTTTCTACTCATATTTCAGATGCGGAGTAAATGGAATTGTATTTCCAAAATTTTCTTTATGATATGTTTCCAAAATAAATGTAAGAATATAATATACTGTTCGAAAACTAAGTTTGACATAAATAATCGACACTAGTTACCCAGATGGACTAATTTCATGAGAAAATGTACATCCTTTGATCACGTGTGGGCCATGCAGACCTCACCGTGAAGCATCGTATTTGTCATCGACGACCTTTATTTCCAGTCCAGCTTGTGTCCCACGTAACTCGCCCACTTGGAATAATCCTTCTCTACCACACTCCTTTGTTTGACCTCTTATCTGTCACTCATTTGGCACTTAACATATGGCACTTATACTGTTGTTTTACCCCCGGTTTGGCAGATGGTAAACGCATATGGTCTTCATTTAACTGGCAGCACAGATTACTTAGCAGTGAGTAGTTCTTGAAGCCATAGTTTCTTTACTCAGAAAGAACCCAGTGCTTTGCAAAACTAAGAAACATTTTAACAGCAGACTTCATTCTTCTTGAAAGGTAGCTCAGTGACTGTCCTTTAATTGAAGATGTCCTTGGGACATTGCCTCCCACCTCAAACAGTTTATCAAACTTTGCACATCTCCAAGAGCAGCTCTATGGAGTTGAATTTCTCCATCTCCTTATACTAACGGGAATCACAGTGGAGGCCAGCGGCAATGGCACAGAGACGAATGCACACTCTGTGATGACAGACCCACCTGGGAACATCCCGTGTTTGAGTCCCGGGCCTCCCAGTACATTCCAGGCACATGTGTGCATGCCCAGGTGTGGGAGGCTGCGCACCAGCGAGTCTGCTGAGGTCATTAGGTTCCGGTTTCTCAGAAAGCAAACAATTACACAATGCCAAAAGCCATGATTGGCTCCCCTTCAAAAACCTCACCTTCAAAACCATACTCTGATTGGCCACTAGAATCACTCAGATTTGCATATCCGGCACCTCATGATTGGTTCACAAAGCAACCAATCATAACCCACCTTTTACAACCAATTACGGCCCACCAGCATGTATAACCACAATCCCTGGCCCACAATCACACAGATGACCCAGAAGACCCTGAAGAGTTGTAACGCTACGTCGTCTCCGTGCTGTACTGTGCTGCCCACAATAAACGGACGACCCTGAAGACACTGTGTCGTCTCCGTGCTGTAACACTGCATGTCTCATCTCCGCACTGCTCATCCTGTCTCTTACTCCTTCCCTCAGGAAACCTGTTCGACTGTCCCCCGGGTTGGGACACCCGTGATCCTACCCAACTGAGACCTGGGGTGGATCATGGTGTGAAGATCCTTTGGGGATTCTTTCTCTCCCTCCCTGGATCTCTCTCTCATGGAAGCAATAAATAAAAACTTGTAAAACAAACTGCTCTATATCCATTTCTCTAGATGCCCAAATATGAAAGAAGTCCATTCTAGACCTGGGCTGCATTTTTCCTTCCACTCCTGATTGTGTTTGAATTGCATTTGGGGGTGTGGCTGTGGAACACCATTGTGGTCCCTTGTCACCTAGAATCCATGGGACCTCCTTGATGTCTGGACCCAGGAGGATGCTAGAAATGCATCACTCACTGCTCCTTCACAAGGATGGGGACAGACGGGGGGACTCAGGGACTTCCTACTCTTAATGTCAGAAGGGTAGTGTTTCTTTGAAGCATTTGTATTGCTTTTAGGTATTGACTTTTTCCAGTGGTCTAACTTTCCTTTTTTGCATTGCCCGATAGTCAGTGTGGGAGTAAATTTCTGTGTCCTCCTTCATTTCCTTAGTACACCGTGTAGTTCCTATCTCTTAAAACCATCTTAGCTCTTTCTTAGAACTGTGGGGTCTAAACGAAGATGCTCAAGGGGAAGAGGCCTGCTATTTACTAAGTGAAAACACATATTAGTTGGACTCTACTCCATCATTACTAGCCTGGCCACCTCGTGCATTTTATTTTACCATCTCTAGGATTTATATTTGCTTTATTTGCAAAATAAAATAAAGTAAGCATGTACAGTAAATACCTCACAGGTTTCTGATGAAGAGAAAATAACCTAGACGAGCCAAATTCCAGGTGTGTGGGCTGAGCAGAGCCAGCCAGTGCTGGAGAAGGTGAAGGCCAGAAAGCCACGCGTTTCCTTTCCATTTATTTGCTTCTTCTCCAATCTTCTTCCGTTTCTACATTTCTTTCCTTTGTTTTTCTTAATTTGCCAGAAGATTTGTGTACTGCCCAGAGAGAGACCAAGACAGAAAGAAAGGGAGAGGAAGAAAGCAGCCTCCAATGACGTGTGGTCCGTGTAATCCCTTTCACTCCATTTCCCCATCCTGTTGGGATTCAGAGAGACATACACACACACACACACACGTGTCTGGGGCTCCTGGGATCCAGGGTTAAACGCTGTGGTCAGCCATGTGGGGTCCGACTCCTTTAACCACTGGGCCATGGAGATGTAGCCGGCCTCTTTCTTTCGCTTGTTTCTCTTTAATCACGTATTTGTCTTCCCTGTACCTGCTATTAAGCACACAGATGTAAAATACACACACACATTATTATTATTATTATATATATATATATTATATTAAATGTCAATTATTATTAAATTGCCAGATAGTGTGTGCTGTCACCAAAGACAGACAGAGAGAGGGGAAATTGAGAAAACCCCCACCCCCACCCCCTTGCCCAATGGTCACAATGCAGTCCCTTCTCCTTCATTTCTCCCTGCTTCGGTGATTTGGGTATACACGTACACATGTTGGTGTGTTTTCAAGCCACTGGGGCTGGGGGTTGAACGCACATTCAGCCATGTGGGATCCAGCTGCCTTAAGCAATAGGCCACAGAGCTAATCCACTGCATTTATCCTTTAATGCAGTAAGAAAGGGCACCAAGGAAAATGAGAATTTGTTGAGAACTGGAAATCAGGTTTGAGGTGGGTCTTTCATCACAATAACAGGGTAAAGACTGGGTAGAGATATGCATTCAATAGTCATGGATCCTGGTGAGAACTTCAAGGTGAGGGTCTGAAAGAATCCTAAAATGGGATCTGTCTGATGGTGCCCATTGACAAGTCAACAGTTCTCTAAGGAAGTTTTTGTAATGACTCATTGTGCAATTTGCATGGGAAGAAGAGTCCTGGAAAGGTAAATGGAGGCCAACTAAACAGGAAAATGTCAACATCGTGTTTAGGTAGACAGGAAGAGGTGGCTGTGTCCTCAATGTCCAGATGGAATGTGGGGAGACAGTCTGGTTCCCATGACATTGATCTTTACATACTTGGAAATTTCTCCTCATATATATACTGCCCCACTTATTCAAAAGTACCATTGAGAGGACAAATTCACCCAGACCTATCCTGATATTTGCATGACTTTTAAAAATGTGTATAATATTAGAGGTGGTTACATTGTCTTATTTATACGACTATTAAGGATTTTATTCATGTTTTTAAAAACAAATAAATGATAAAAATTTCTAATCTGGGGCTGCAAGCTAAATGAAAAACATTATGTGGTGTGGCATATTATATGAACTATTTGCAAAACTAATCATGTGTAGAAAAAAAGAAACTTTATGTTCTCTGGAAATTGCCATATACACAGATGTGAGAGGAGTGTAGAATAAAGAACACATTCTTTGCACTTTTCACTTCAAATTTTTTGTTTATTGTTTGTTTTTGCTACAGGATGCATGCGCTTGAGGAAGAGAGACAGAGAGAGAGAGGAAAAGTGAGAAATCATCCACCGAAGAGGATGGTCATGCCTCAATCCCTTCTCCATTCTCTTCTCTTGGATTTTGGTTTTGCACACACATATGCCAGGTATGATTTTTAGGCCACTGTGTCTGGGAGTTGAACCATGTAGTCAGCCACGTGGGATCCAGCCACCTTAATCTCTGTACCACCTGACGGCCCTACTTCAATGTTGTTACATGGCAAAGATACAGCCTCATGAAGGAAAACATAGTAACATTATTACAGACCATCTCAGTCAGAATCCAGTTACAGACAAAATCCAGGGCTGACCCCATATCCTGGTGGTTAGGAAAGCTGAATCCCACGTAGCAATAATCCTTTCCAGTCGTGTGGCATCCCTCTGTGTTGAGTGAAAACCTCAGCTAACCCGTCATCGGGTATGATTACTTCATCCCTCTGTGATGTTTACGTACCCATTTCTATAGAAAGTGAGATATTTTTCTGCTCGTACAGCTACAATTGGTCTTCTAAACTATCCTTACTGGTTCATAGAACAATCTTGGATCCAGTTACTGTGGAGAAAGGAATAGAATATACTGAACTGCCTGAGTCCAGACCGGTGGTGCTTAGGTGTGTAGGAAGCTTTACGTCAGGGCCCAGGAGGTGTTGCAGTGATCACATGATTGTGTTCACAAGGAGGTCCTGGGTTTGTTTCCCAAGGGCTCCCTGTATATGCCTAGAGCATGTGTCTCATGACTTAAGGGGGTTGAGGCTGGGGACAGGGGATGACAACATGAATATCCTGTTGTTCTTGGGCCACCAAATTCCCTGTACATCTGAGTAGTCACCAATGTCACTCTGCAGGGCAGCCAGCAGGAACCATTCTACACAAAGTCAGCTAAACTTTAAAGACCTTTCCAGTGAAAAGCCCTTTAGGCTTAGCAGACACCACCCTGAGGTCTGCACTTAGGGACCAGAGTCCTGCTCTCTGGTAGCTCAGAAGGATGAGACGCAGCCCTCGAGCGGGACCACTGAACACTCAGGGAGTGAGCGTTCATAAGAAGGTTGGTCTGGGCCTCCCACGGTGGGCACCCTTCCCTGCACAGAGCAGCTGCGTGGTGAACTGCCACCCACAGCCTTGGGATGGTTCTCTGAGTTCCTCCTCCCCAAACCCCTCCACGGTCAGAATTTTGGCAGCACCTTAGTCTGCTTCCACTCTCGAAAGATGGCCCCATGGGAAGGTTAACAAAGAAAGCTCCGTGGCCAGAGAGTGCCCTCTGAGCAGTGCGTCACCCACACAGCCCCCGGTCATGGAAACGTACACCATGCTCACCTCCTTTGTTGAAAACAATTCGGACTCAAGGAACAACACTGTAATTTTTATGAGGAAAAAATGTCCATACTTTACTAAAACTCTAAGCCTCATTTTTTAAAAAAAATCTGTTTTATATTCCAGTTTTGTGGAAATTAGTAACTTTTTTTCTTGTAAGTGGAAAACAGTAAGTGAATTAATTTGATTTAATTTTCTTTCCATCCTAAAAGACACCTGAATATCACAAAAGGAAATTTGGGGGCAATTTTGTCAACTAAGAAAGGTGAAAATGTATCAGAAATTCCCCGTGGGTAGGACTTCAGGCAGTGGACTCTGTGTCCTCCATCCGTGCCGCCCTCACTTTAAGCCGCTCTCCAGGAGTTACAGCATCCTGCCAGGCTTGGAGCCTGCTCTTACTCGGCAGGCCGTGCCCTGCTCCCATCACTCCTTCTCGCTGGAATCTCACTTCCCTGCTCGGCTCCCAGCCCACCCTGTCCAAACCTGGAGACCTCCAGAGGCCGACTTGCCTTGTCACCTGTCCTGCTTCCTTCCTGCTCCGAGGTCTCCGCACCTCACTGCCACCGTTCTCCTCGCTCCCGACCCCAGCTTGTGTGCTGGCTCGTCACCAGAGTGAGCCTCTCAGAAAGGCTGCGGGGAAGAAAAAGGAACACGTTTTCTTAAAAGAGCTTGTTCAATGAGTGCCTCTCTAAGCCGCACTCATCAGCGTTTCCTAGTGGAAAAGCAACACTTTCACGCAAAATTTGAAAGATACAGAAAAATAGAAAGAAAGAATTATGCACAATTCTTCCTCCCAGAAATAACCATTTTGTATTTTAGAAAATGTATCTCTATGTTGATTATAGTTGAACCAAAAGAGAAATAGAGGTGAATAAGAAGACAATGTTGTTTATAAAGTTGGAATCATCCCATACGTACCGCTGTGTTTCGATTTCATACAATGTAAGAATTTTAATGTGGTGCTAAGTGATCTTTGAAAGCATAGTTTCCAACAGCTACAAAATATTTTTTAATGAGTATACAGTAACTTCTTTTTCCATTTCTGCGTTCTCGGATATTCAGTTGGTTTTTAGTTTTCTCTCCTAAATCATGTCAGATGGCTCTCCCTGCACATCACCTCTGAGCACACGGCCAGCCACTCTTGTGCCGTACTTGCCTTGGTGTAGAGTTTGCATTGAAGGCAGTGAGCCATCTTAGGGCACACTCCTCACTACCCCACCCAATAACGAGTACAGTCTCCCCAGGGTACGATACTCCTTTCCTATGGTGAAATTACTTTCCAAAATTTAACTTGCAACACAAGGGATTGAACTTTTTATTATACATTTGCATCTTATTTATTTCTGCAATTATGTATTGCTCTACCTTTAAAATAGTGTGCTAAGGGCCAGCGAGTGGTGTGGTCGTAAAGGTCCTGGAGCTCACATGGCCAACTCTGTTTCCAGCCCTGGCCCCAGCAGCTTGAAAAAACACACTGGGCACATCTGCATGTGTGCCCAAAATCCTGAGAGGAGAAAGGATTGTGGTGCAGTCATTCCCTGGGATGGCTTCTCACTTTCCCTCTCTCCCTCTCTCCACTCACGATGAGCGTGTCAAAACAAAACAAAACAAGAAACTATTGTTCTCCCAGATTTGGAAGTGTCCTTTGTTCTTGTTATGGTTAATAATTTGATGTTATGTAGTCTGTATTTTTTCCAGTTTCTAAGTTATCTTATAATATTACATTTGTTGGTATTTTAAATGTTGTCGAAAGAAATTCTTACAGAGCTAAGTCTATTACTCCATTAAGTTTTTGTTTTCTATCTCATTCATTTTTTGAAAGTTTTTCACTATCTCAAGATAATTTTATAGGTTACCAACAAAACCTCTTTTTATTCCAGTGCTTTTCTTTAAACTTAACTCATGAGTCTTCTGAAAATTTGTTTCCACGTATACAGCAAGGTGAGATCTAGCTTGCTTCTCTTTTCTCAAGTAGCCAGGTAGGCAGCACCACTGATAGAGAAGCCGCCGCTTCCACCGTCGTTTATGTGATGTTCTACAGCGCTCAGACAGCTTACGTTCCCCGGGTCTCCTTCTGGGCCGGGTGGTCTGGTCTCTTAGTCTCTTCATATATTTTTGTACTATCAACATGCTTTCAAAATTGTTTTAGCTCTAGAATATAATTTAAAACATATATGGTTCTATTTCTGACATATTTATAATACAAAAGCCTTATAGTCTCTGATAAGTAATTTCTTGTCTTTTTTTTTTTTTACGTTTTTACAATCAGTTTTATAAAATGGTGTAGCCACCTTAGAACAGCCCGTTCCTTGCAGTGTCACACGTGAGTCCGTCCTATGACCCAGCAACCCCACTGCGAAGTGCCTGCCCTGGAGAGGGGAAAGGACGTGTTGACACAGAAGATGTGTTTGTAGCAGCATGATTCACAATAGCAAAACCACGGAAACTACCTGAATTTCCATCTAATGAGAGTGAATGAAAAAGAAGCAGGATAGGCACATAACAGAAAATTATTTTTAAATCCAAAATTAAAGTTCTCACACATGCTAAAACATGGATGAGCCTTGGGGGCATTATGCTAAGTAAAAGAAGCCAGACACAAAGGGCTACATACTGCACGATCCCATTTACACAAACCGCCCAGAGCAGGGAAGTCGCTTAAGCCAGGAGTATGTCTCTAGCTGCGTGGTGGCCCGGGGCTGGAAGATGGACGTAGCACTTCTTTCTGCTTCAATGGGAATGGCCCACAGTAGAGCATGGTGATGACTGCACACTTCTACATACTTAGCACAAATCAGTGAATTGTGCAAATAAAGGAATTTTATGGTATGTAAATCATAATCCAATAAAGCTGTCAAAAATAATTTTCACTATTTACTCCTTCAGATTATTATTTGTTGAGTCCACTAAAACATTCCATCATCATTAGCAATAAAATTTGAGGAAGATTGTTGTATATACCCTGACAATTTGGCAAAAACCACAATATACATTTTAATTTGTTAAACTTTTTGTATTATTTGTCACGTTTTCATTTTTTTACTAAATCTTTTTTACTCATGTTTCTTAGATTAATATCACAAATTGTATAATAAATATTTTAAGCTTATTATTGTCAGTATATAGAAAAGTTCTTTAATATTTATTTAACCTGTATCACTGTTTAATTTTAAAGTTGTTTTAATTTAATTTTATTTATTTATTTTTTTTAATTTACTATAGGGCACATGTGTTCACCAGAGACAGACAGAAAGAGAAAGTGGGAAAGCAAGTTGCCAAGTGGGCCACATGGCAGTTCAGCGCTTTAACCACCACGCCACCTGCTGGCCCCAATTTTAAGCTTTTGTTAGATTCATTCAGTCTCTTTGTAATCATTTTTCTCACTCTTGGCACTAGTTAAAACTTCCAGGGTAAATTCAAATAATAATATGGGCAGCAAATCAAATTGCCTTATTTATGGATTTAATGAGAATTTTCCAGTGTTTCATCACTGAGTATAACATTAGTTTTTAATTTTTTAAGCTTTTCTATTTTGAAATAACTATAGATTCATAGGAAGTCATAAAAATAGTACAGAGAGGTTCTATATAGCCTCTTATAGCCCGATTTATCCTGCTTACTGTGTCTTATGTAACTATCACATAACATTAAAACCAGACAAGTGTTACAGGTACGGTGTGTGTACAGTGCTGGGTATTGGCCGATGCACGGATTCACCACCGCACTCAAGTCACAGACCTATCCCATCACCACTAAAATCTCCCTTGGCCCACCTCTCTGTAGTCAAACCTCCCAGCCTCATCACATCTCACCCCTGACAACCTCTAATCTTCCCTCCTACTCTACAGTTTATAAGTCACTGAGGGTGTGACTGAAATCAACTGGTTATGTTTCACCATAAAGCCTTTGAGATCCATCCAGGTATGGCACAAGTCAATAATTTATTTCTTCTCATTGTTATAGTAGTCTATGGTATAGACATACCATAGTTTGTTTAACCATTCATCTCAGATTTTTGAGAAAATGTTAAACTGTTTTCCAGAGTGGCTGTACCATTTTACATTCCCACAGCAATGCATGAGAAATCCAGTTTCTTTGCATTTCTTTTTACCATTTGGTATTGTCATTCTGTTTTGTTTTAGCTGTTCCAAGTATATAGTGGCTTCTCATCGTGGTCTTAATTCGTATTTCTCTAATGGCTAGAGATGTTGGAAATCTTTTCGTGTGTTTATTTGTCATGAATAAACCCTCTTTCAGTAAATGTCTCTTCGTGTCTTTTGCCTGTTTTCTAATGGGATTGTCTGATTTTTACTGTTAAGTTCTGAGAGTTCTTTGTGTATTCTAGATGTGAGTTCTTTTTCAAAGTTGTGATTTGCAAATAGTTTTTCCCAGTCCTCGCTTGTCTTTTGATCTTCTTAACAGGATCTTTTGCAGAGCACATCTTTTTGATCTTGAAGAAATTCAGTTTAAGGATTGTTTTTGCCTTTTTTGGATTATGTCTCTTGGTGTCATGTCTAACAACCCTCAAGTCGTAACCCCAAAGATTTTGAACTATACATTTTTTAAAGTTTCATAGTTCTATGTTTTGCACTTAAATCTGTGCTCCATTTTGAGTTCCTTTTTGCATAAGGTGTGAGGTTTAGCTGAGGTCCATGTTTTGCCTATTGCTATGTGTTTTGATAGTATCTGTTGAGAATGCTTACCTCACCATCAGCAGTCAGGTGGCCGGCATGGCATGGGGGCTTTCTGCTTCTCTGTTCTGCTCCACTGACCAGTTCATCTCTTCCTCCACCAACTCTGCATAGCCGAGACTGTGGTGGCCATTTGGTAGGTATGCAATTTGAGCAGAGTGACTCCTCCAAATGTATTCTTTCAATTCAGCCATGGTTATGGTTAATAATGTTAAATTCTCTTGCTGCTTGCTGATTTTTTGCTTAGTTTTTCAGCTTTCTGTCTCTTTACATTTGACTACTGTAGGGACCTCATGCAAGTCAATCAGACAGTATTTGTTTTTTGGGGACAGCTGATTTCACTTAGCGTAATGCCCTTGTGATTCACCCACGTGGTAGCATGAGTCAGAATTTTCTTACTTTTCAGGGCTGAATAATATTCAACTGACTCAACTAGCTTTTGATGTTATGGGGTTTGTCTTCTCTGTTTCTTTGTAGGAACTTTAAAGCATTCTGGGAGAGACTGAGTTGCCAACTGCTAGCCAGGTACCATCTTAAGCTAGCAGTTATTACGATGCTTCATTATGCTTCTGTGACCTGAGGGTTTAAAAATAAACGTAGTCCTACTACTGAAATTGGTTTCACCAAACGATAGAATAAATAAAGGAACTGCTAAACTCCATGTTTGATAGCATGGTCATTTATTTTATATGAGTCAGGTTTGCCCGTATTTTTACCAGAAGATAAGTTACATAAAATAGTTTAAAATTCTGTATCATTTACATGGTAGACTGAAAGAGATCCTTCAGTT
Organism: Tupaia tana; assembly: GCA_026018925.1. Taxonomy (NCBI): domain Eukaryota; kingdom Metazoa; phylum Chordata; class Mammalia; order Scandentia; family Tupaiidae; genus Tupaia; species Tupaia tana. Next base: position 3,515,776 of record JAKSZU010000007.1, read on the forward strand.
TCAATCTATTGAGTTTTTACATAATTACAAGAGCCTTAAAACAAATCTTATTGTTATTATTATTCATCCTTAGATTAATTATTGGCCTATAGTGAAAATTGTGAAAGCCAAATGATAGTAAGTTTGAAAGGAGTAAAAAACTTGAGGAAAAAAGCAGTATGTAATACATGTGCACATTTTAATTAAAAGTGACTAAATGTTTTCTATTTTTAACATATTAGTATGAAGACAATCAGAGAAGAGACACACCAGGAACAGAGAAAAAGGAAAGTGGGAGATGGGTAGGAGACCACGGGACTGGACAAAGGGCAGGTGAGAGGGAAAGGAGAGACCGTCCCGGTGCTTGGTCTTGGAAGATGAGGGTCTCTCAAAGGGGATGTCATCTCAGCCGAGAGAGTTCCATCTTGGGAGTGTCCTGGTGTGCACCTGCAGGTAGAGGATGAGCTCTCAGTTTTCAATCAATGAGTGCTCTGAGATGTCCAAGCGAAAGCCACCTCATTAGTGTTATGTTAACTTTATTTTTGGCTGGAAGTGAAGCTGTTTTTCTAAATTGGTTTCTGATGTTGGCTTCACAGAGAATGAGGAATGTTTCTGAGGTGAGGAGGACATCTGAGGCAGTGTGGACAAAAGACTATTCCCGCTCAAAGGACCAGCTGAGACACAAAGACAGAGGCTGGAGGCCATCGCTCACACAGAAGAGAGATTTTAAAAGCCCTGATTAGCACAGGAACATACATTTGAGGACCTTCCACAAATATAATTCAATCTGAAAGGCTTTTTCAAGGTTAATGAATATAAGTGAAAGTTATAAATTAGATGTTTTTAAAATGTAAACTTGACCGTTTTTAATCAAGCTAAAAGAGCTGTTTTAATTTCTTATGAAAATGCACACTAAGATCTTAGGTCCAGAATAATCTGAAGATCTAAATTTGCACACCGCACCCTCCCTATTCCATAAGTATTTAGCATGACTAGCCTCCATTAATCCTCTGCTAATACTTCATTAATAATCTCAGTACTCATATAACATGACTATATTCATAGAAAGATGACCAGTTCATGCCAGAACTGGCGCTCTTAATGTAGTGTGGGGGTAAAGAGATAAATCAACAATAAATACAGAAACTGTGAAAACAGAAATCCATATTTTCCTTAATTAATTCACCTGAAGTATGTTGAGCTGGTTTTCTAAAATTCTCACCAATGTACCATTTGTTTTAGTTTGTTCTGGGAGAGTTATTTCCTTTTATCTGGATCGCACATCCCGTCTCTCACTCTGAGGCAATTAGAGTGTAAAGAGAATTCAGAGCTCAGGAAGGTGTCAGAAACACGGGATTCTCGTGAGATGTCTATGTCATTGGTAGCCTTCACTTTTTGTAAATTGGACAGCTTCCTATAGCCTGCAAATAATTATTGAAATAATTATTCAAAGCATTCACAAAATGTCTCTGTTCTCAGACCTGTGGGAAGTAGGTCTACAACAGCAGAGTGCTGGTGTCCCATTTACCAAATAATGTCGTTGTAAGGATTAAATGGGAAAACGCTCATGGAAGCCCCCAGCATGGCACAAGCCAAGTACTTCAGAAAGGTTCATTAAGTTGTTTCTAGATAGCCTTGCCAGAAAGAGGTTTCAGGTCAAGTGGGAAACAATACTGCATGCATGGGATAGTAGATATTCATATGCATTGTATGGTAAAAAATTAAGTGCTAAAATAGTAGACAATACAGTCACGCCTGAGCTCAACTCCACCACTGTCCTTTACTGTCCTGCACGGAAGCCTGCATTGCACACCACGCTGAGATGTGACACACAGAACTGTGCCCTCACAGTGCAGAGATGATAGAGACCATGGAGGGGTGAAATGAACACCCCACCTTTGGATGATGTAATATCTGCTTCTCAAATGGATTGTTCAATTATCATGGCCAAGTTTCCTTCTCTCTACCAAACCTTAGGAAAGCTTACAGATTAATGGTTAAACAAATTTCAGTTGAAAGAAGTAGCATTCTATTTACAGAGATGCAAAACAGTTTTGAAATCCATGTTCCCACTTCCCTTTTTAGCTTGTACACCTGTAACACTAAAATACCCTTACTGCTTGTATTACTATACTTTGTCCCCCACCTAGGACTTCATCCACACAACATTCAACCTACAGAAAACTTTACCAGTTTTGAACTCACAGAAACAGTAGACATAATGGAAATGCTGACAGACCCTTAAGTATAGCAACGTGAATGGCACCAACGAAAATAAATATGAGGAGTGATTCCCAAACCGAAGACTGGCAAATAGTTACCCAGCTGCTACAGAAATAGCAAGATAGAATTTTTAAAAAAAGGAGGGAGAAAAGAAATTAAATGAAATGGATATTAGCTGGAAACATCTGTGTTCACCACAGAGCAGAATGCATATTCAGCAGCCAGTTTATTGGCCCTTTAGAGGATGTGAATGGTGCATTGTAAATAATGACCCGTCTGTAATAAATTCCCAGTAAAAAAGAGAGGGAGCCTCTGTGTGTTCCTCCCACAATTCACATTTCTGGGTCCCCGCTGTGAGTGATGATTCACAACAGTCACAAATCCCTGTTTTCAAAATGCTATTGTACCCTCCAGGGCTTTCATTAAGTTTTACACTAGCTGAAGAAATGTAAAACTTGAAAGCGAGTGAGAGAGAGGAGGAAAGCAGCTCTCGGTGATGACATGTGTTTAGCACCCCTTCCATGATGGTGTTGATAGATAGGACAGGCAGGTGCAGGTTCCGAACCCCCCGGTGCCTCCCGTCCCTCTTCCATTGAGATGTTCACAAAGAAGGGAGAGAGCGAGGATCAGAGCCTCCTCTGCCAGGGCAAAGGTGAAAGGCAAGATGACTATCTTGGCAGCTGGATTTTGGGAGGCAATTGGGAAACCGCATGAAGATACAGGACCCGTGGAACACATGAGAAGCCTGCATCTGCCATAACTTTCTGGTCTACCAAGTGCCTACGAATTCATCCATGGAGCTCTAAAGGTTGGCCAGCCTATAAAGGTTTAGGATTGGGGTGATTATGTGGTCAAAATATATCTGTTGAATATACACACTATGCCCAAGGCATAATGTTTGTGCTTAGGGATATAAATACTTAAAGATGATGTTGCCAATCTGACTGAAACACTTTGCTCTCAACCCAGGTGTCAGCATGAAGAAAGGACCCTTCTAGTCCAGCCGGTGAGCATCAGAGATTCCCTGTGCCGTGGCCTGCTCGGTGCTGACTGCTGATGCTATGTCCATCCCCGGGCCAGGCCTTCCACCTCCAAGACATGGTTTGACATTCCTTCCACATCTTTTCAGTAGTGAAGTGCATGAAGGAGAAGAGTCGCTGGCAATGTCTCATCCCAGTGCCCTGTGCTCAGGGGACACACTGTCCTACAGGAGAAGGGTGCGTTGTGTGGTCCCTATGTCTGTGAGGTGCTGAGGCCTGGGCACCCAGCCCACAACTGTCTGTATCCCACCAGGTCCTATGGAGACAGGAGGCACCCAGCAGTACCAGGCCTGTGACTTGGATGGAACAGTCTACAGAGCCACGTGAATGGGGAGTCCACTTAAGAGGACTACGCAGCAGCTCCGGCCACACCAGAGCATCTGGGTGCAGCTGTCCTTCTCTGTCCCTGGGCACTTAGTCAGATCTCTACACACTATCTGTGGATGGCAATGCAGTCAAGGCATTTTCTAATATATATCTTCAAAGTTAATACAAATTATTTTTGTGTTTTCTCTTCTCTTTCCAAATAAACTAATTCTTTCCAAATAAGTGAATGGTGAGACCAGTAGATGGCATAATGGCTACATCACTGGACTCCTAAGTAGTTGACCGCAGTTTGAGTCCTGGACCCAGCGCTTCAAATTCACACCAGACACATGTTGTGTGTGTGCCCAAAATCCTGAGAGGAAAAGGAATTGCAGCATGGCCATTGCCCTGGGACGTTATTTGTCACTTTCTGTCTCTCTGTCTTTCTCTGTCTGTCCAGCAAGCACATGATCCTATAGCAAAAAATCAAACAAACGAATAAGTGAGTGGCTAAGAAATAGATACCTTCCTTTTTAAAAAAAGTTTATGTTGAAGAATCTTCTGTAAGGACCCTAGATTAATTCTTGGTAATTTTTTTCTTTCTCAGAGGTGTTCAGGGTTTTGGAAAGTGGGCTTCAAAGCAAAGAAGCAGAGAGACAAGTATACATTATTTTGTAGTATGCTGAGGGTTGTCCTTGGTAATTTGCAGAGGAGAGCCATCAAAGGTACCCAAGACACCTACATGTCCTCCACTGCCTTGGTCTGGGCACAGAAAGGGGAGGCCTCTGTGTGTCCCGGGGCCTCACCTGTTGCCCATTGCCTGGCTGCACCTGTGAAGATGACAGTAGGGCTGTGAGGTGACCTAGTGGTCTAGGGTGACACTGGCACACATATTTATAAAAGAGAGACATCTCTGTGAAAATCAAAAAATTGAAGAAAGGTCTTCTTCTCACTTTAGAAAGAGAAAGGCAGGTTCTCAATATTAGTTATTGAATGAACCAATCAATTCAAATCATGAAGGTTTCATCATGCCCCCATTACCTGCAGACAGCACATGGGTTTTATAGAAGGCTAGTGCTTAAGTCTTGACCACTGCCATCTGTTGATAGGAGCCGGGGTCTTGTGAGAATATCTATGCCCCAGCAATCCCAGAGAAAGGAGCAGCAACAGGTGAGGAATGGCATGGGTGTCATGGAGCTGTTTTAGATGTTAAAGGAAATGGAAAGCATAAACTCAGATCACTTTCTAAAACCGAAAGAACTGGAATGGTGCCTGTTCTTTGAATCTGGTAGAATGACTGGGAAGATAGAAAGCGCCATCACCCCAGCTGGCAGACCACCGCCTCCATGAAGCATAGCAGCTCCCAGATGGGTGTGCATGGATGTAGGGTGGTTTGAATCTAATCACGACCTGTAACAACATTCAGGACCAACCTTCCCAGGAGTCAGAGAAGCCATGAGTGTTATCCCAAGCCATCATGTTGGTTTCTGGAAGGACATTTGGGAATGTTCAGGGTAGGTCTAAGGTGGGTTGACTGACCCTTATACTGGGTTCTGCATCAGCAGAGCAGGCACTGGGGCAGGTGGGCAGAGTGGAGCATCATGTCCAACTTGGAGTGATTAAGAATGCCCAGTATGTATAAGCCGGGCTGGCTATGGTGGCACACACACTGTGACGCTGTGCTTCCCGGCCAGAACCACATGGGGAGCCCAAGTTCAGTCCCTGGACTAACCCAAAGGCCAGATGGCATGCGTCTGTGATCCAGGGACTGAGGAAACAGGGGCAGGAGGGTGTGAGCTCGAGGCAGACCTGGGCACCTTAGTGGGATTCGTCTGAAAGAGCTGGGCACAGCGGTGCACACCTATGACCAGGGAGGCTGAGGTCAAAAGATCACACCATGGCAAGACTTTGTCTTAAAACAAAAAAAAATCTGGACAGTGGTGTAGCAATAACACCTGAAGCTCTGCAAGGCTGACCCACATGAGAGGGTTTCCAGTTCAAGTTCAGAGACCTCTCTGAGTACTCCAGGCACGAGCTCGCCTATGGCCCGGAGCTGGCTTAGGCTGAAGGAAGACAGCAACATCGAGATCCTGGGGTGCTTTCCCTGTGTTTCTCTCTTGCTCTTTGTCTCTCTCATTCATGGGATAAGTAAGTCAATAAACTTATTATAATGCATATGTGTGTGTGTGTGTGTACACCTCTCATGCTAGAATCCTTGAACTGTGCATATACACATACGTATCTATTCATATACACATACATGTATTCACTAAGGCTCATCCCAAAAGAAAAACTAAAGAAGAAGCCCATATTCCCAGTGACATCAGAAAAATGAAAAGCTGTTTGATGATGATGATGATGTGGATAGTAATGTCTTTGTCTTGAAAAAGATCTTTACAGATCCATGTGATTAAGTGTAATATTATTAATATTATATATGTATATCACATATACATATATAATAAAAAAGAACATCTTGAAATATAAAGCTAGTAGAAAAATAGGAGAAATTGAAACAAATCGACTATCATATTGTAAATACAATAATGTTACATTAAAAAGTGTAGAAATGTTAGTAAATCTCAGAATTTTCCGACCTAGTAAATAATATCTATATAAAAAAAAGAAAAAGAAAATCAGGTCTATGCAATAAGCCCAGTTGCGCTTGGTACTGGCTGTGGTATTGGTGTGTTTTCCAAGGCCACACGTGTCCAGAGTCCCCTTATCTTTACTGCTTCCTGTTAGGTGCTATAAACTCTGCATCCAGATCCCCTGGCTGCCATTGTCACCCCAAATTGGGGGTCTACAGTCAAACACTTCAGCGTTTCAGAAAGAGTTCTAACTATTTCAGCTGATTCCCAAAGCAAACTGGAGCTCAGATGAGCTAGATCTGCTTAAGGATAGGTCAAGAATGCTTATTACCCATATAGGGGGTGGGGGGATGTTACAAATAAATGTATACAGAATAAGTCTGACTTTACAAAAAGCAATCTTGTCTATATACTCATTAAAGTACAATAAGATATGTCCTTGGTACTCTCTGGGTATAAGTGATGTTTTTACTCTTTTTGATTTGCTTTATACTACCTGTTTTCTGTTCTATGAGGTTGAGACATAATCTATATAAAAAGCAGTTTTTGAAAAAGGTAAAATCACGGGGCCAATGGGTGGCATAATGGTTAAAACGCTGGACTCCCATGTTGCCTATTGCGGTTCGGATCCCAGACCTATAGACTTGAAACTCATGCCAGGTGCATGTGCACACATGTCCAACATCATGAGAGGAGGGAAGGGATTAAAGTATGGCCATCTCCCCTGGGGGGGGGTGACTTCTCTCTTTCTCTCTCACTGTCTCTCTGTCTCTCCAACAAGCACACGTGCCCTATAGCAAAAATCTCTCTTAAATACAAAATAGTTAAAATCATAACTGTCATTCAAGTATAAAATTAACACACACTAACCAAAATTAAATATGTTATTTAACTCAATCAATGACAAGATCAAGCAAGTGTTGTAATTAGTTTCTAAAAAAGGAAAAAAAATGGAATGGAATATAGGAATAACTGTTCAAATGGAGATAAACTGGCTTTTCTACACACAGAAGAGAATTCAATTGAATCACTATAATAGAATTACATATCTATAAACAAGAATTCTTTGGCATTGCTATCAGCTACCTACAATTTGCAAACTTGTAAATAATTCCCACAAAATCAAAATCGAATAATTCAGAAAATTCTCTAGGCACCTTTAAACTTCTCTAGCATATACAAACAAAGACAAGATACTGAGATTGATAAGAGGGAAATGTCAAGTTACCTATAAAGATATCCCATCAGGCTAACAGCAGACCTCTCATCGGAAACAATGAGGGTGAGGAAAGAATGGGAAATATATTCAAAGTGCTAAGGGAAAAGCAATTTTTTTTGAGAGATTTTTGCTATAGGGCGCGTGCGCTCACCAGACAGAGAGAGACAGAGACAGAAAGCAAGAAATAACCCCCCAGGGGGGATGGTCACGCTGCAATCCCTTCTCCTCCATTCTCCTCTCGGGATCTTGGGCAGGCACGCACACGCACCCGGCGTGAGTTTTAAGCCACCGGGTCCGGGACGCGAACCACAGTCGACTACGTGGGAGTCCAGCGACATAGCCATTACGCTAACTGCTGGTTCCCAGGGAAAAGCAATTTTAACCAAGAATACTGTGCCTGGCAAGATTATCCTTCATATGGGAAGAAAAGACAAGAACATTCTCAGGTAAACAAAACCTGAAAGAATTTACCAACATCAGACCAGATCTCCAAGAAGTTCTCAAGGCAGTGCTATACCAGGAGAATTAAATACAGACACACAGAAATAAGAGTTCAAAAGCTAAGAAAATGGTCAACTTAATGATAGAGACAAATCTGGAGATGAATATTATAGCCCAGAATTTAATTGGGAAGATCGAACCACAACAGACGATAGATTAAGTACATGAGACTGAACTGGTGAAATAGAATTTTATGACTTTTGACTAAAAAATTGCTGATTTTCTTCTAGGCTTTGATTTCCAGTTTTAAGGATTTTTGTCCTGTCTTGAGCTGCCTATAGGTTAATGTACCTACTGTTTTAAAAGAATCCTAGCCTGTTTGCTGGCTTTAAGTTTCACACAAAGTTCTTTAGCATTTTTTAAAATTTATTAAAACTAAAACTGCTTTTCTTGAAATTAAAAAAAAATTTAAAAAGACTGGAGAACATGAAAACATTGAAAATTGTAATGGACACTAGAGACAAAGTGGAAAGAGAGTGTGGGAGGGGAAGAGCATAGAAAAGGAAATTTGGGGGGAAATGGAGAGGTAAAACACTTGTGGGACACAGATAAGGTTTTTATCTGTTGACAAGGATGCATATAATAGTCTCAGCTAGGCCGGACTGAGGTGTATATCATGCTGGGTAAAGCCTCTTCACAATCTAAATGATGTATCGTGATTGAATGTATGAATAATAATTTTTAAAATTAATTTAAAAATACCTTTATTTGAGAGAAGTTTTTGCTATAGGGCCCATGCACTCACCAGAAAGACAGAGAGAGACAGAGAGACAGAAAGAGAGAAATCACTCCCTCATGAGGGATGGCCACGCCGCAATCCCTTCCCCTCCGTTTATCTTTTGGGATCTTGGACATACATGCACACGTTTCCGACGTGAGTTTAAGCCAGTAGGTCCGGGACTCAAACTGCAGACGACTACATGGAAGTCCAGAAGCATAGCCATTACGCCAATTGCTGGTCCCTCAAAATTCCTATTTAATGACTGTAGTAAGCTATATAGCTTCAGCTGGGTGCTACTTTATAGTATACTCATTCTACTCAGAGTTTCATGCCCAAAGTCAGAAATGTATTCACGAATATGTACATACCAGCTGAACTTGCTATTGAAAATAGTTGGATTATTTAAGAAATTTTGTGAATCAATAAAATGTGTGTGGGGGGGGAGGAGTGGAAAACAACTGTAGACAGCTGAGATGGTGTGGGAAGGGAGTGGAGAAATAGAGGGGAAATTATATATATATATATATATATATATATATATATACACATATATATATACACACACATATACACATATATATACACACACACATATATACACATATATATATACACACACATATATACACATATATATACACACACATATACACACATATATATATACACACACATATATACACATATATATACACACACATATATACACATATATATATATACACACATATATATACACATATATATACACACACATGTATACACATATATATACACACACACATATATATACACATATATATACACACACATATATATACACATATATATATACACACACATATACACATATATATATACACACACACATACACATATATATACACATATATATATACACACACATACACATATATATATACACACATATACACATATATATATACACACATATACACATATATATATACACACATATATACACATATATATATATATACACACACATATACACATATATATATACACACACATATAGATATATATGAAACTAGAAATGGAAAATTATTGATGATAACATGTATGATTAAGCCACTATGCAGTATATTCTGGATGGGAAATTGCATTTTGAATGCTGTGACGATGCTCAGAGAATGGATGTTAAATTAATTAATTAATTTAAAAAATTAAAACTCTCCTCTAGCATCTAGACAACCCATTTTTTTCACTGCAACACCGAATTGAACCTGCACTATTTAGTTCACTGCTCTCTCCAGAACTTAAAACTTTCCAGCCAAAAGTAGGACCGCTTAATAAATATTTACTTAACGAGTAGGAAAATGGCTATCTTTATAATGCAAATAATACTATTTCAAGATTTTTTTTTTTTTCTATAGGGAAATCCTACCTTTGGACTAGGGATAGAGCTGGAAGACGCCTACATTCCCCTCCCCGAGCAATCGCGGTACAGCTGTGCAGGCCGCAGACTGAACAAGCAGGAGTGGTGTCATTCGCGTTATCACCCATGTAGCATCACGGATCTCTTCGGACACAGTGCTCTGGGCTCAGCAATGAGGGTGAGGGAAAGAGAGGCTGGAGGGATGCTGGGTGCACTGGCTCAGACTTGGGAAACCAGTGCTCCCACTGCCCCGAGTGGGTTGGTACATGGTGGCTGCTTCCCTCTGCTTTCCCCTCTCCTCACAAGCCAGCCAGGAGCCATGGGGAAGCAGGGCAGCGTGAGTAGAAATCCTTTTAGAAAATCTTTTTAGGGTAGGAAGTGTTGTTTGAGGGGAAAAAAGAAAATAGAGCATTGCTTGTTAAGGATTACTATCCACAAATGACGTTCCTGTGTTTGAGAGGGGGTCTGTTACTCATTTTTATTCCTCTCGAAGACAAGCCATCTGTAGACAGTGATGTTAAAAAGTGATCACTTTTTTAAGCATCCTGCTCTTTGTAACATGGTCAATTTCCAATACAATTCTTTTAATTAGGATTATATTTCATGCCCTCGAAAGCCCGCGTCCCCTGTAAGCCACCAGAGCCTCATTCGCCTCCTCCAGGCACCACTGGGCCTAATTATCTCACCACTGGGGTGAGCGCTGGGGAGCCGCACTCGTGGCGACTTTCATTACCCTGTTTGTAAGCCTCAGCTCCGCGGGGAGCCTCAAGGGCACCTTGCAGCTCCCAGGGAGTGGCCTTGGCTCAGCTGGCTCAGCACCCGGTCCCCCTCTCACCCAGACCCGCCCCAAGGCTGCCTGCACAGGCCAGTTGGCCCAGGGCGAGTCACCCTCCTCAAGCCACTCTTGGTCCCAGTCAGCAAAGGTTGTGGCGACAAGGTTCCACAGCCTTCTTGGCCACCAGGTCAGATGGGGCAGGGTCCTCTCCACCTCACCCCTTCTCACATCCTTGATGAATTTCCGACTTCCGAGAGAGAGTAGAACTCTCCTGCAAAGGGAGAACCGGCTTCTAAGTCTTGTCCCGGGCTCCCTACCGAGCCAGGGGACTAGACAGAAATCCGTCTGCTGAGGACGGGCTCTCCTCCAGTGGAATGTCCCCATTCCCTGTGACAGCTCACTACCCCAAGCGTCAACGCAGGTCCTCCTCACATGCTCGTACCTAGAGGTTCAGGGAGGGACAGAGTGGGGACACAGGCGGGAGAGGGGACAGTGCTCACCCCCATGTAGCCTTCTGCAGGTCCACTCACCCAGTAAACGAGGCTCACCAGCCAGGGGTGAGTCACAGGGCCGGCGAGGTCCCTTCTCAGCCAGCCCAAGAGTGCGTAGACGGAACTCGTGAAGTGAAATCCAAGGAGACCCCCGGAATCCAGCTTAGGGCCACACTTGACCCCTCTGCACCCGTAAAGCATCAGGTCCATGGTCGCCGCGTGCGTGGGACCGCTTCGAGCCTTCAGGAAGCAGATGGGGCTCTGCACAGCTCCTGAAGACCGCAGAGAGCTTTTCCTGCTGCGGGCTGATAACTCGGACTCGCCCTTTGTGAAGCTTGTCTCAAATTTATGAAAATTGGAGGCAACCGACGCCAGCCTGAGGGCAGTCCCAAAAGCCATGCACTCATGCAGGTCACGGGAGGCACGCTATCAGGGACGTCTGGGGTCAACGTAGGCCCACTCTTTGCTTTGCAATCACCACATAGAACTGTGTGTGTGTGTTTGTGTGTGTGTGCGTTTGTGCATGTGTGTGCACGCTCGTGTGTGTGCATGTGTGCGCATGTGTGGGTGCATGACAGTACAAGATTTCACAAGTGAGTAGGCCATGTTTTAGCAACAATATTCTATTAGGTTGTCAGAAAAGTCATGACATATTTTTTTCTATGTTTTCCTATCCAAAACGCGTCATGACTTTTCCGAAGACCCAAAAGTTTGATTTAAATATTACATTAGTTTAGATGTCCCGGCAAATTCGGAGCATGAAAGTGAATTTTGAACATTCAGAAGCCGCCCTCGAATCACGGACTGCACTCAGCAGAGGTTTCCTGACCTGCCGTTCCCCTCCTGCGAGGGCCCGTCTAATCCCTAGCTGGGATGGGAGCCAGCAGGTGTCTTCTCTCTGGGGCCACAGGCTGCCAGACCCAGAGGCTGGCGTCTGAGCCGCGGCAGCCCTGCAGCCCGATGCCAGGACAGAGTCGGTTCCGGGCCGGAGGGCAGGAGGAAAGTCCCCCAGGTGGAGGGGACAGGTCCCTGCTTGCACGCAGAACACGCCCTTCCTGCTCCTTACCTGAAGCTTCTTACTCAAACCTCCGCGTCCTCCGTTACTTTCTTCCCTCACCTTCGCTCAAGGCGGCCCACGCCTCCAGTCCATCTGTGAGCCACAGCGTCCCCAGCAGCCATGAATCTCTTGTCCCTTTTTCCTTTAACTGAATTATCCAGGAAAATAGGCAGAAAAGAAAACAAAACCATTTTAGACAAATCCAGACATCTTCGTCCTGTTTGTGCATGAGGGCTGCTGAGCGGTGGAAGACATCTAGCATCAGAAGGAGCCTCTCTGGCAGGTTCCCACCCCAGCTGCCACCTCAGGCCACCTGGCCGCTGTGTCCCGGTACAGAGGGAGGTGTGCTGTCGTGGGGCCAGGAGGACTGAAAGGAGAGGAGACCGGAGTGGCTGCCGGGGCAGGGAAGCTGGATAGTTACCCGGCTGCGAAGTTTCCCAAAACAGGGGCCTGGATGTCTGCGTGGACGTTGGGACATGCGCCTAGCTGGCGGCTCAGTCGCTGGCTCTGGAGTTTATATCCGCCTTGTTCCTCCTGTCTCCCTGACATATAATCACCTGCCATTTCCCCATCCTTGAACACCCCGAGCTTTCCAGCTCCAGCCTGCCGCTGCCAGCTGAGCCCTACGGCAGACCAGAAGCAGGAAGGCCCTGACCACAGCCTCGGGAGGTTTCGGCCCAGGTGGGTGTGCAGAGCAGCGGGAGGGCAGGGCGGGGACCTGCTGGGTGACACTGTCATAGCTGAGGGGAACTTAAACACAGGAGAGCGGCATCGTGGGAAAGCCTCTGAGCGGATGGAAAGCAGAGGACAGCCAGCTTCTTGCCATGCCTGCTGTCCTCCCAATTCCGCCTCTGCTCCGTTTGTGATCCTCAGGCAGAGTGTCTCAGAGGCACCCGCTGAGGTGGGGATTTGGACCGACAAGTGGCAGAATCCCCAGTCCCAGCTTGTCTCCAGGAAAACGCCTCCAGCATGACGCTCGTGCCCCGGGCTGCCCGAGCGCCCGGAAGGTGTGCTGGTGGTGACTCTGCGCTGGTTCCCAGGCCCACCAGCTTTGCCCCACGGCCCCGAGGGTCCTGCCCGAGCCTCACAGATGAAGCCCCACAGACTCATTTCACCTTGGTTTCCTCATGCTTCCTTATCTGAGCAAGAAGATGAGAAGAGCCTGGGAGTGAGGGCCCCTCACGCCATTACCCCGTGGCCAGGGCCCCCTCAGTCCCCAAGGTCAGCAGGAAGAGGAGCTTCCAGGTTCAGTCCCATGGCTGGTTTGGTGTGGGAGTTATCCCACCTGATGTGTTAGAGCAGGAGCACTGAGCCTCACATGCAGCTTTATTTTAAATAGATCCCTTATCCTAAAGTTTATCCATGCCCCACGTCGAACTCTTCTAGGTGACTTAATGCTCCGTGATGTAACAAGGGCAGGAAAGTCCATGGTGTCACTTGCTTCCAGTTCTTGACACGCTGCAGAAAGGTGTTCCCACGGACTTCACGTAATCTCACACCTTTCCAGTAAGTTATTTACAGACGGTCACATTGCTCACTGTGGCCCTTCTGTTTTTGGAAATTAATCCAGTCCAACCAACGAATACAAAATGCTATGAAAATACGCAACAGCTCTTGCAGGAAAAAGAAAACTCTTTGTCTGTGTTAGCTCACAACAATATGGTTAGATTCTGTTATTTTGATTTAGTTTGTTTATTACTTGCTTAATGACACAGGGCACATGTGCTCACCAGAGAGAGAGACACAGAGAGCAAGAGAGAGATAGCATTCACCAGAGAGAGACAGAGCGAGAGAGGGCTAGCACCCCCAATGGGACAAGACGCACTGCAAACCGCTTTCCTCCACTTCTCCATCCTGTAGGATTTTGGGCACACACAGACACACACACACTCTGCATGCTTTTCAAGCCTCCGTGGCTGGGACTCCAACCATGGCCAGCCGCAATGGACCTGGTCCCATCAGACAGTGGACTACAGGGATGGCCCTGCAAATGCAGCTGTCAATGACTGAGTCTCAAGCAGGAGTCACTGAAGACATCTCATTTACAAAGGAGGAGCAGGGCCATTTTCCAAGAAACGTGCTTAGTTCCCAAATACAATGTGTGGGGATCCAAGAAGATCGTGGCCGGTGAAACACTCCGTATAAAATTATGCCACATGCATTCCCAGAAATCACAAAATCCAGACCCTTGGGGAGAAAGTGACATTATTAAAATAGGTTGTAATTTTTTACAATTAAAATAATGTAGTAATAACATGGAACTAGAGATAGCAGTACTCTTTCTTTTTTAAAAAAAATAAAAAGAATATGCTAATTATACAACCCAAGGGCTGGTTATCTGTGACACAGAAACCTAGCAGTGTGTCCAAGCTCTGCGTGTGCATCGCGGGACCATCCCGGGGCATGTGTGTGTGCCCGCACGTGTGCACGTACAGAGGGGCCTGAGGGCTGTTTCCCTGGGCTCCACGATGACCACCTGTGGTAGTGGTCTCACGTGTGACGATTCCACCTTCCTTTGGCTTCTCTGTGCTGTCTGCATGTTTTCAGCCCTGGGTATGTATTTTTAGCAGATGTACTAAAGCTGTTTTTAATGGGGAAAACAAAAGGACCAACCAAAGACCCTGGTGGACGTTCCCCATCAGCTCCTGAGCTCCGGGTTGCTGGCAGACGTGGCCCGCTCCAGGCGTTGCTGCCACCTCTTCTTTAGGTGAGCATCACCCGCGACCCCAGGTGGATGGGGGAGAGTCAAGGATGCTCCTCATCAAAACTCAAACCGTAGCTTCAGCCACGATGGCCTACAGGCCATGGATCTAACAGGGTGGGCTGTAGGGAACTCCCATAGGGCCGTCCTGGGATGGTTTATTGCAACATGTGACAAGCCCGCTTTGCCCTTGAAGTGAACAGAAATACTAGGCAGAGGCGTGGGCTCCCACTGAGGCCTGGCAGAGGTGGTAGAGCCACTCCGGGCAGCTGTCCATGGCCCCGAGGTTGAAACTGCTGCCGGTGATGCAGAGGGCAGAAGCGGGGAGAGGAGGGGAGAGAGAAGTAACTGGAGACCACCCGGCAGTCCACCCTCACTGGGGCAGGGCTCGGTTAAGCCCTGACTGTAAAGGGCCCAAACTGCGCCACGTTCAGCAGAGAGAACACGGTACCACGCTCCTCCGCCTCGCCTCCCCTCAGTGGAAGGCCATGCTCTGCAGACTGGCCAGGAAGAGGGCTGAGGGGGAGGGCACTGGGGTGCCCTGGCCTCAAGGTGTGCTCACCTGGAGGGAAGGCACCTTTCACCAGTTCTCGCCGACACGGAGGCTGCCCCTTTCTGACTCGCTCAGAGGCATCTCAGGATTTGGCAGTCCTGATGTCCCGGTGTTCTCATTTCTAGATCAAGGCAGAGCAGGGAAGGTGACATAACAGAGCCGTTACTGGAAGCCTTCAGTTCCACCATGAGGCAGAAGACCTGCTCTTATCTTCCCTTGGCAATTCCAATAAAATACCGAGCTGAATGGGGGGAGAACACTCCTGGGTGGAAGGGATGCTTGACCATTAACTTAAAATTTGCAGTTAGCTGTTTAAACCTGTTCTTCTTTCTTACCAGAAGCTAGTGGGTAATTCCTTTGAACTTTGAACCCATTGTAAATAGTGTGTAATTAGAATAAATTCTTAAAAGAACATGAGGAGGAAACCAGGAAAAAGAAAAACTGGCAGGAAAGGCCGTGGAGAACACCTCCTGCTTCCGGCAGGCCAAGGTTGGGTACCTGTCCACAGATGCATGGGGGAGGGGACAGGGGGGTGAGCTGGTATCAGGTGTGCATGCCTGGGGGAGGGATTTGTGGGACGTGAGCTGAATACAGACGGAGACACTGCATATCCCACTGCCTCCTCCTCACTCTTCAGCTTCCTACAGTAGTCCTGATCCCCCAATAATATTTATGATTCTCCTCTGAATGCTCCACTTCTCCTTTTTTCTTTATTCATGATTGAGCACTTGTGTGCACACGAGAGTAAGAGTGAGAGAGAGAGAGACGAACACCCTCCATGGGGTCTGCTAGTGCTGCCACCTCCTTCCTCCACCCCCATCGCTGGGACCTTGGGCACTCACACCCGTGCCCAGCATATTTCAGGCTCACTGGGCGAGGGAGTCAAACCAGGGTCACCACCTAGCATCTGGCTTGTCCTGGCAGTGGATTTCTGCTGCACCATAGAGCTGGCCCCATTTTCCCAGTTTTCTGTTTTTATTTTTACAGAACTCTAAACTAAGTATTAAAATATAAAAAAATGAGACTCCAGAAATTTCACAAAGACCACAGTTTTTAATAACAATACATGAATTGTTTAACTCTAAAAAAATAAGTAGTACGATTCATACTGAGTTCTGTTTTGATAACTGAAGCAGTACGGGCAGAAGATTATGTAAATAGCTTGCAGAAATTTTCAGTGCAAAAAAAATAATAAGTGCTATAATTTTTTAAAGTTTGTGCAGAGGCATAAGAAGTTATCATATACAACAATAAAATCATGTTTTAAAACACTACCGTCAACTCGTCATGGGAAATAAAAACATGAAGAAGCTAACAAATGATTTTAAATATATGTTTAATGAAATGGAGTGCTCTTGGGGTTCTTTTCCAAATAAGAGTACAAAAAGTTAAGTGCATATTTTAGAATGTGCATTTTAAATCATATTTGCCAATAGTTCAGTAAGATCTTGTAGAAAAAAAAAAAAAAAAAAAACTATGGAGACTGATGTAATAGCTTACATAAGACTGGCTTCCTGCTACAGATTACACGTCGAACAATTTGTCAAACAAATTTCCAAGCACATTAAAACACATGCAAGAAAGAAATGAATATCACGCATCTCAGTATCAGTTAAGAGCTGCATAGATCAAAGATTCGCTTTGGTGCTGCGAAGGTCTGACTTTGACTTTCAGACGAGACGAGAGTCTGCGCCACGCGATGGGAAGGAGGCAGGAACAGCTCATTTCCGAGGACCCCATCGGGTCATGAGAGACACTCATAGTATGAAGTGACCCACGCTGGTGGCACGGGGTCGGCAGACTCAGTAAACTTATTTAGGGAGAGGCTGCCATTCCCTTCCTATTCTTTTCCCTTCCTATTCTGTTCATATTCTCCCTGGAGCGCGAGTGTTTATATGAACGGCAAGCAAATTCTCGGTCATAGCTACTGCGGTAAAATGCATTTTGCTGCTCTCTGCCGTTCCGTTACGGGGTAGGAAGCGTGTTCGTACCTCCATTGCCCCGAAGGATCAGAATGTGACTGAGAGGGTTTAGGACAGTTTAACCTTCTCGGTGTCCTAAGAGTGGCACCAACTCTTTATTCCCCTTACACACAACTCCAAATACACCTCGAAGAAGCTTCTGTTCCTTCTCCTCAATAAACGAGAAGATGCAGCATAAAAGACAAACAGGTCTTTTATATGCAAAGATTTTAAACTTGAAAGGAAGAAGATGAAACTACTTGGGGAATAGGAATACTGACAGGAATCCGTGAGTGACACAGCCCAGCTCGTGAAATCCCGTGGGGAGGAGGATTTGTGTTTGCCACGAATCAGCCTTGCTCCTCTCACCCTGCCTGTGGTTGATGGCCATCCTAGTCTCCGTCGCAGTTGCTGAAGCCTGGGGTCGTGATCTAGAATGAGCCAGGTGTCCACAGGCCTCAGAAGCACTTCCAGTGCTACTCAAGATGGCTGTAATAACCTTCCCCAACAGCATGTTGTTTTGTTTAGTGGCCATTCAAGGACAAGGATCGTGTGACTCAACACTCTGACACGTCCACCACAGTGGCCGAGAGAGAAAAGAAACGTATTCCAGCTAAACCGATGCTGGATGGAGAGCGCAGATCAAATACTTTCCAGGTTGTGTTTTTTTAAAAAAGAAGTAACGGAGCCAGGAGGCGGCATGGTGGCTAAGGCGTTGGATTTCCACATGACCGACTGCAGCCTGAGTCCTGGACTCAGTGGCTTGAAAATCATGCTGGGTACGTGTACATATGTGCCCACAATCCCAAGAGAAGACTGAAGGTGAGCGGATTGCCATGGAGCCATCCCCCTGGGGCGCGATTTCTCACTTTCCTTCCCTCTGTCCCTCTCCGGCAAGCTCACACTTCCTATGGAAAAAAAAAAAATAAATAAATGAAAAGGAAGATCAGCTATTATTCATATAGAAAATTTTTTCCATGGAACATGCAAGATTTTATAAAATATACATTTCTAAATAACTGCAATAATGACAACAATGATAGTCTTTGATCTTAAATTCTTATCTTTTCTTTTTTTTTGGAGAGATTTTTGCTATAGGGTGCATGCGCTCACCAGACAGACAGAGAGAGACATTAGAGACAGAAAGTGCGAAATCACCCCCCAGGGGGGATGGTCACGCCGCAATCCCTTCTCCTCCATTCTCCTCTCGGGATCTTGGGCACGCACGCACACACACCCGGCGTGAGTTTTAAGCCACCAGGTCTGGGACGCGAACCGCGGTCGACTTCATG
Source organism: Tupaia tana (assembly GCA_026018925.1). Taxonomy (NCBI): domain Eukaryota; kingdom Metazoa; phylum Chordata; class Mammalia; order Scandentia; family Tupaiidae; genus Tupaia; species Tupaia tana. The sequence goes on from JAKSZU010000007.1 coordinate 3,534,585, forward strand.
GGAGTCCAGCAACATAGCCATTACGCTAACTGCTGGTTCCCTTAAATTCCTATCTTAATATATTATGATGATGTTGATTTTTTTGGCAATAGAAAATTACTCTTCTTGATCTAGGTTCTTAGACATATCATGAAGTTGGGGCTAGTGGCACAGATGTGCAATGCAGGGCTCTGCAAGGCCATCTCACTTGGAAAGGTTCTCAGTTCAATCCCAAGATGGCCCTCAGCACTCCAGGCACACACTAGCCTGTGGTCCGGGGCCAGCTGAAGGCTAGACTTCCATTTAGAAAGTTCACCTGATATAAGGAAAACTAAGCTAGAAAAAAAAAATCTTAAATATCCTTATCACGTTATGAAGTCAAATTTAAAAAGTACCACAAACATTAGAAAGAAAAAATGTTTTAAAAAGTGGATCTCTGTCCATCACCAGTTGCAGAGCCACACAGAAAGGAATCGTTACAAGTGACTTCCCAGCAAGGTCGCGAGAAAGAAATGGGGACTCGATTGTCCCTCCTATTTGAAATAACTAGGAAACTAAACATGTTATAGTAAATAATTTCCAAGACGCTGGACACCAGATAACAAAGACACACTGACCCCTGAGAAGGGGACAGATGAGCCGGCCCTGCACTCTCCAGCTTGCTGCCTTTGGGAGGTCTCTGGGCCATCCGGGGAGAGGGGACGAGGGCCTTCTGGCTAAGCAGAGGCTCGGAGCAGAAAGCGGCAGAAGACTAAGTGCCCCATTCCAGAGGTAACAACACACGTTTTCCAACCTAAGTACAACAAATTGACTATCTACAATCCTGAAAACCCGAAAACCGAGATGCATGGACAGGGCACGTGGCCTCTGGCACTCCCGGGAAGCACTATTTTCTTGCCTGGTCCAGCCAGTGGAGGCTGGCTGCAGCCCTCGGCTCGCAGCCCCTCTCTCCACCTTCAAAGCCAGTGACATCTGCTACTCCCTCTTTCCCTGTCTAGAAATAACCAGCTTCCCTATTATAAAGACTCACGGAGGTCAGCAGTGGCGCAGTGGTTAAGGTGCTAAACTCCCACATGACCGACCACGCTTCAAGTCCCAGTCCCGGTGACTTGAAAATCAAGTCAGACACCTGTGCCTCTATGTATGCCCATAATCCCAAGAGGAGACTAGAGGAGAAGGGATTGCAGTATGGCCATCCTCCCTCCCCGGGGAGTGATTTCTCACTTCCCTCTCCCTCTCTCTCTCTGACAGGCACACGCAACCTGTGGCAAAGCCCGTTAAAAAAATATTTTAAAAAGACTTGTGGAATTATTTGCGGACCATCTGGAAAACCCAGAAAAATCTCTCCCTCTCAAAATGCTTACAGCAAGTACATTTAGTCTGTTCTGCTATCTAAGGAAACAGCACATCCCTGAGGTGGAAGGGAAGGGCATAGCCATGATCCAGGCGGCCATGACAGCCAGGGAAGGTAGGGGCTGCAGACGGAGAAGCAGACAGGACAGAACTGTGAGTGAAAGCCATAGGTGGGGGTGCGGGGGTGGGCGCAGGTGGGGGCTCAAGTATTCAGGAAAGGCCCCCCCTGAGTATTCAGCTAAGTGTGTTCGGCACATGAATGAGAGAAAACTGTCTAGGAATGGGGAGGGAGAATCAAAAGAATAGTGAGAAATAAGCCTGGGGCTCCCACAGGGCTGAGGACAGTGCCTGTGCCCATCAGCTGAGTAGAAATCCCGTAATTCATGGACACGGGAGAGTATTCAGAAGGGATTTTGCCTCGGTGGTAGGACAAAATTAGCCCTAGATTAAACACCACTCTAGTCCTCCCAATCAAAGCTTAGAAGCGAGATTCAAAAGGATCAAAGTATTTCCAAGTAGCTTTACTGCACTCCAGAACAAAGCTCAGGAATATTTTTAGGAATACGTAAATGCTCAGCAACCCAAAGCGGAAAGTCATGGTAAAGGGCACTAGAGCACAGCTGCCAGTGTGTGGAGAGCGGGGAGGGTGCGGCCCAGGACAGGAACTCGCGGTCGGAGCTGCGCCAGCAAGGACGCAGAGGACAGTCGGCAGGGGAGGACGTGCAGACAGCTACTGCAAGGCTGGCCCTTAGCACAGTGGTAAGAGAGCCAGATCCACACGGCCAACTGTGGTTCAAATCCTGGCCCTTGAAATGCATGCCAAGCGTGTTTGTAAGTGTGCTGAAAACCCTGACGGGATATGAAACGCAGGAGAGGAACTGCGGCGTGACAGCGTCCAAATGGGGTGGGCTTTCTTCCTCCCTCTTTGGCTCTGTTTCTCTGTCTCTCTGTAGTGAGTACATGAACCCTCTGAATTAAAAATAATACAATTATACTAATTTTGTTTCATATGTTTAAGATGTTATAGGAAAAAGTTAAACAGCTGAAGTTAAGACATGGAAAATATAAAAAGATAAAAATTAAACTTCCAGAGATTAAACTATAATTTAAGGTAAAAATTACACTAAGTGGTTTTAACAGCATGTTAGACATGAGGAAGGAAGATTAGCAAACTTGGAGACTAACAAAAGAAACTACCAAAACAAAATACACAAAGGAAAAGAATCTTAAAATGAGAAAAGAGCACTAGTGAGCTACGGGACAACCTCAAGTGGCCTAATACACATGTTATTTTAGTCCCCAAAAGAAACAGTGAGAGGTGAAGAGAAAGTGTTTAACAAAATAACTGATAAAATACTTCCGAATTTGATGCAAATCATAAACCCGCAGATCCATAAAGTTGAACAAGTGCAAAACACATGAAAGCAATCACCAATCACATCAAGGCACATCATAATCAAATTGCTTAAAATCAGAGAGAAAAGAGAGAGAAAAAGGCATACAAGGAAAATAAAAATAAAAACAAAAACAAGGATGTTAATGGATTTCTCACTGAAAACAGCGTAATCTGGAAGACAGTGAAGTATGATCTTATGAAAATATCAGCTAGAATTCTTTACTTAGTAAATATTTATTTCAAAGAAATCCCAGCGGTTATATTATTGGCGGTAGCTTTTCTATTGTGATTCTGTTGCTTCTCTATGTGTGTAGTCAGATAAGGGAAGTGATTATGTGGGTGTCGCTAAGAACCAGAATTCTCAGCATGGGTTAAAAAGAGTATACATGCAAAAGATGAGTTGAATAAGAATCCTATGGCTTTTGAGTTTGAATCAAAAGTATTAATAAGCACTCATGATATATCTTGCCTAAGAAAATACAAATTTATAGCTATACTCAGCAAAGTCGTAGAGTAATGGAATAGAATTAAGAATCCAGTAATAACTCGCACGTCTTTCATCAACTAGTTATTGACAATAATGACAAGACCACATAAGAAGAAGAGAAAAATGGTTTAACTGTCTCTGCTTTTACTATAATTTTATGTGTGGTTTGATACGTTTGAGGCATGTACACAGAACAATGTCCACAGAGGTCTAGGTTGGCCCAAGGCAGAGGTCCACTCTGAAACCAGCATCGCTAGTCATGGATCACTCCCCAGCATGCCACAGGGTTGTAGCAGACACACCAGTTCATTCCGTGGCACTAAACGACAGATTCGCTCTGATGATTTTACAAGAGGGTCTTTTCCTTTGCACCAAAGAAAATGTGGTTAACTCATTCCCTGCTGGGAAAAGGAAGACATAACTAATACAAGAAGGTCCTATTGTCTATAATCATGTTCAATCAAAAAACAGTGAATGATAGTGAATACTATTTGCTTTGACTGCCATTCAGTAGAGCTATTTGCACATATACATACACATGAAGACGTTTTTGGAATTAGTATAGTATTTTGACATGACTTGGTTAATACTAAAAATAAAATCTTTTTTTTTCTATATTTCATTGTGATACAATTTCCTGTCTTGAAGAAAGATGAAAACTTTTACTTGGAAGATATATAGTTAGAATTTCCTGTAATACTGAATTAGCTCCAGTCAAAATGAACTATTTTACACTGCCATTATTACTCATTTACCAAAAATACTTTGTTCTGGATTTAATATTTTCTTAATACTTTTAACTTTTCAAGGCACTTTCTCATCAAATATCTCTCCTAGCCTCACAAGAAGCTTCAGAGTTAAGCTAACCAAATATCTAGCTAGGATTTTTTAAGTGACACAAGCAAATGTTATTTGTTTATGATGACTATGTTTGCCTTGACACTTTTAAATAATATTTCAGTAAAAAGTTACATTTAGAATCACATAAAAGACTCTTTTAATGCTTTACTTTGACAATAGACATGTCCATGCAAAACTAGGAGGCTCCATTATGGTTTTATTATGATATGATTATGATGTCAATGCAAATTTCTAAAAAGCTGTATTCCACTGTAATTTCAAGACAGCTTCATTGCATTAAGAAACAAAACAGTCAACATAACATTGCCTTAATTTGAGGGATTTGACAGAAAGTCGTAAAACAAAGGAATGTGTCAAATCGAGCCACCCTGAAGTCTGGCTTCACCCGGAGTGGGTAGTATGTGGAAGTCCATGGTTCTAAATGTAGACCAGGAGGTGACGCAGTGGACAACGTTGGTGCCACTGGCTCAGCCTAGTTAATGAGCCAGCCCCAGCCCCGCTGACATCCGTACCACTGGGCCTGGTCCTCGGTGCTCTGCGGCCCTCCCGTGCTACGGAAGCTGAGGGAGTGGTGCTGGCAGGCATTTCTCTCTCTACATTGGCATTTTTTTTCAGCCCTGTATATTTATGGGTTTTTTAAATACTATCTTTTCCTGTTTACCATATGTCAAATTCTACATGAACTGATAAAAACATGCAAAGGCCTTAGCACTCTAATCTCCTAAAATAGCCTTGCTTCCCTCCTACCTCCTACACTTCATCAAGCCCCTAACTACTAATTACTAAAATCTGAAATGCTCATCTGACCGAACTGCATTAGGTGTCCATTTTTAAAGACCTCGATTCAATTACCCACACTGATGTGGGCGCCCAGGGGGAAAAAAATCCCTGCCTGTATTTGCTCATGATGCAGCTACTGAGCACTGGGACAGTGCGGCTGGAAGATGACTCCCCCTTGAATATAACATGCTCTCTTTAAAGCACGCCAGCACCCTCCTCGCGGAGCGCGCTGCTGTATTGACGCCGCAGCAGGCTGCCGGCATCGCAGCGTGCTGGGATGCTCCTAACTCCGCACTCCAGGGAGTGCTTCCCTGCTTGATGCTGGTAGCAGATTAAAGCTGTTCTAATTTTCCATCCAAGCCAAATAGATGCATAAGCAAGCTGTTAGGTTGTCTCGGGATCAGCGCTGAGCAGCAGCCGCGCTTTTCCGGAGCTCCGCTGCAGTTAGCATTTCCGTGAGCATTTGCAAGTGAAATCACATGGAGGAGCGAGGAGGGAGGAAGTGGAAGACAGAGGTACAGGAAGCCACTCCCAAATCCGAATGCAGATCCCTGCTGAAGTGTCAGTGAAAGCCAAAACACACTTTACCAGAATCAAGCGAAAAATGCATGCAATACCAGCAAAAACACTGTTCACTGAGAGAGAAAACGGTGGGGACCATCTCCCTCCTTCCAGTGAGAAGCAGTTTGTCATGCTGTGTTCTGCTTGAGATACCCTGTGCAAATGGACAAAGGCGAAAACAGGAGCTGCAAAGCGTCTGCATCCTGTGATCAAGCCACAGGTCGCCGCGGACGCCAGGCTGCGATTCAGAGCAGGGAGACCGGGCTGCACTGGTTTCCTAACTCCGTAACCAAGAGCGTGCCGAAGTAGTCAGGGAAGGCAGCAGCAGTCTCTGCGCCTACTGCCGGATATAAATTTGGGTGTCACACATCACCAGATCGGGGAGAACGAGAGCCGGCAAGGGATGCCACGAGCACTGAAGGAAGCTGGGAGCAATAGAAGCCCAGGACACGCCTGCAGCTCAGGGTCCCAGCGTATGGGGTGCGATGAGGGCGCATAATTACGTGCATTGTCATTGTCGAAACCAGTTGTCACCGTCACTGTGTTAAAATGTACAACAAGAGCCTAGGTGCGTGGACCTCCTGTGACTGTGCTCAGAGAAAGATGCGCAGACACCCTTCACTCCTGCAAGTCCGCCAAGTTGGACGTGGAACACACAAAAATACTATCCATGGCAAAAGAAGCTCACGGAGTCATTGGCTGTGGGGCTGCCCCATGGAGCATGTCTGAGGCATGTGCACCGGGAGCTCCTGAGCGGTGAAGGCAAGCTTTTACGGCGAGATGCTGCCTGCAGAGACTACAGCAGAGTGGACGCTGTGAGGCTGTTGTGAGTAAAAGAAACGCGAATATAGCAGTCTTAGCCCGGAGAAGTGTTTCCCCTCGGAATATGTGATGAACCCTGCAGCCCAGGCACATCCCATGTGGACTTAGTTGTGAGTGGGGTTTGTGCAGATGAGACCACGTCGGAGGTTCTACTGGAGTAGGGTGGGTCCTGTAAAGAGAGGGAGTCACAGACGCCGTGGAGAAATGGCCGCACACTGGCAGAGGCGAACTCGGCACCCCAGGCCCGTCGTGGGTTGTTGGAGCCTCCAGAAGCCGGAAGAGGCAGGAAGCGTCCGCCCTCGTCTTTGGGGAGAGTACAGTCCTGCTAATGCCTTGGTGGCAGCCTCCTGGCCCCCAGACGGTGAGAATGCGGTTTTGTTGTGTAAGCCACCCGGTCTGTGGTTCTGGTAGGGCAGCCACGGGGAGTAAATACACTGGTCACAGCACAACCGCCCTGGCGTCGGTCCGCTCTGCAAACTGAACACCACGTGTACGAAGCACTTCGAGTGCGGTGTGTTTCTGACCGCAGACATTTTCTGGATAATGGAAGAGTTACATTCCAGTGCGGCTGGTGACATGGGGACATATCCTTCCTGGGTGTCAGTCCTTCCGTGTTCCCCTTCAAGCACACTTCCCTCTCCCACCAGGCAGGCACTGCCGTACGGGGAGCCCTGGCCACCCCGTCCCTGGACAGGCCTGTCTGTCCCGCTCCACCCTCACTCCCCTGCTCAGACCTCCAGCCTGAGCTCTTCATCTCCCACGTGACACTTTCTGGTCTTGTTCCTCCTTTCCTACGCGCCAGTGCGACCAAGGGCACAGTGAAACTGAATTCTCTCAAAATTCTGGAAACAATGTAAATTGGTCTCTCTCTGCAAAGCAGTAAGATCAAGTCAGAGCCTCGAACACACCCTGGTCTCGTGCCCAGTAATTGTACTTCTGAGAATCGCCAGAAAGCACCAAGCACCTATGCAAAGACACTCGTCCACGAGTCGTGTACTGACCTCATGTGTGACTGGCCCGTGTGCTGACAGGCTAATCCAGACTCGTGTCTACAAAATCCTCCTCCCAGGGAGCCCCTGGGGGACACTGTCCTATGTAGCAAACACACCAGCCGGTCGTTTGGGAGTGCCTCTGCCCCATTTCTGCTGGCCCCTCCTCAAGATATTTTCCAGGAATCAAGGATTGCAACTACACTACTCCTTTGGATACTGAGGCTCCCTAAGTGTCACTGTCACTTCTCCAGGTATTCTGCTCCAGAGGGGTGTGGCTGCTGGGTGAGGCGGCCCTGCCCCCGGCAGTGCTGTGACCACTCCCTGCAGTGGCTGCAGAAATGCAGTAAAATGTGCTAGAGCCATCTGCATTTTTGTAGAGGCCCACAGGGAGACACGTGGCCTCTGCATTTGTCTGAAAGCCTGTGGACGCCTAGGGCTGCTCCACGCGTCTGCTGTCTTCCTGGACGGGGGGCATTGGCTGAGACTTCCGGTGTCCGAGTCGACCAGACAGTAGAGTGACGCTCCTCAATCTCCCTACAGCCTGGAACTGAAAGCTCTACCGGGAAAACCTCGCGCTCTCCTTGTTAGTCATTTAAAGAGGAGCTTTGTGTGGGCGTCGTCAACGTCGCCATAGCCAGGGGGCTTGTGTTGTCACGACAGGCCGCCTTCCAATTTCAGAATATGTTTCACTCGGCCTGTTCACATTCTGTTAAAGACAGTGGAAGCTTTCTGCAGACTTACAGGGATTACTCTGAAAGAAAAGGTTCTGGGTTAGGTAGTCTGTGTTGACTTAGCTCATAATCAAAGAATATTGTCTTATGAATTTAAACTGTGGTTTGGCCAATGCTGCATGCACACACATGCACGCACATGCACACACATGCATGCATACGCACACATAGTGAAAGAGAAAGAGAAAATAAAACCCCTTTTCCTAAAAGAAAAGTCCTTTTAGAATATGATAATCCTCAATATGGAGGACAATAGGCTCGTTTGTTTAACTTGTTACTTTTGAAAATAAACTTCTGTAACCTTTTAATGTGAGAAAATCCCCCACCCACAGCGAGTGCTGCTTCCCTCTGAGCCCACCCTCCTGCATCACAGCACGGACCCTCGACTCACCACGGGGATGATTCTCACAGAAAAGTACAAAACACGGGGAGAGCGTTTCCCACCCGATTGTAAAGTTGTGTCAATGACTGTTTCAGAAGAAAGCAATTAAATTTAATAAACAGATTTCTTAAACATTACTCAGAATGGACTACCAGGACGTAAGCCCTCCCAGCCATCCCAATCGCTGCCTTCGTAACGGCACGTCACCCGGATGAGTGCACCATGGCTATGGCCGAGTCGGCCTAACACTCCACACACACCACTTGATGCTTAGGGGACAATGAGCAGGACGGATTAATCCCATTTTTCACAAGTAAAGTTAGTCTCTATGGTGCTCCTAGAACCAGACTAGCTGAGACCACCTAGCCAGGAAGTATTGGAGCGCCTGGGTTTCCCTGACTCCTAATCCTACTCTCAGAAATCTGAAACCCTCTCCACACCACGTCATGGCTAAAATCCCAATCCCGCTTGTATTGTCATCTTGCCTCTTGGAGAGATTCATTTTGTGTGCTGTGGAGACATACAGTGATTAAATTAAAAAAAATAAGAAAAAATATCTCAGTCTCAGAACCCAGCAGAGGCGGGTGACCAGCCGCAGGGTGCTGAGGGCAGGCAGCAGTGGAAGACAGGCTGGAGATGAGGGGAAGGGAAGCGGAAGGGGAGCCTCGCCTTCCCCATCGGGCCAGACAGGCTGGGGTTCACGTTGCCTCAATAGGGTAACATCACAGTTTATTTATTTTTTTAGTTCTAATTGCCAAAAAAATACTTATAGTGATGCACGTATACTTTGTAGGCAGATTAAGTCAAGCTAATTCTCATACCCATCACCTCTGCTTATTTTCTTTTTTAAAAAATGAGACTGCTTAAAATCTGTTCTTTTAGCAATTTTGAAATATATGAAATATTGTCGCTAAGTTCAGTCATGACGCCACGCAGGAGACCTCCACCGATTCCTCCCGCCTGGCTGGAGTGCGCTCCCCGTTCCCAGCACCTCGCTCGATGTTTCTGTGTGACGTCCACGTCCTCGTCTTGGGTGACGAGGCGAGCTGTGCTCATCACAGCCCCTCTCCGTGATGTCCGGCTGTGGCACAGCTACAATCTCAGTCATTTCCGACCTCGCCCAAGGCAGGAAGCTCTAGAAGACCTCGAGAAGTCCTGAAGTGCTCCCGCCCAGAGCTCACGCTCAGGGCTCTGCTCACGGTCCATTGAACAGACTTTCAGGGGAAGACGGAGTTCAAGGCACAGAAAGTGCAAAGCGGGTGTGCATGGAGGCGGATGCCAGAGAGACTTCCGGACAGCCCTGGTGAGCATCCTCCCAGGGAGCCAGCCTTTCCCGATTGCGTGTCGGTTCACTGCCCCATGGCTACTCCCTTTCTCAAACCGTTGCTGTTTGGAAGGTCAGCTTCTCTTCCATCCTGCAGATATGTCACGTAACCAGCTAGTCAGAAACACATCCTTCAGACATGTTCGGGCTGGAGAATCACACAGGTAATGATGGGCCCTGTTTGCGATGGGAGGGTTTTGTCATCTTTATCAAAGGGAGAGTCCTGCCTGCTCCTTCAATTATGTTCTTTCCTTTCCATTATCTTATCAGAGGCATTGTATGCATCTTAAAATCATGAATTTCTGACTGATGGGAATGATTCATCTTATTGTAATTTTCTGTGAATATTATGATAGCCAAGTGGAAAGGGAAATTCATTTGTATGCTGTGAGATCTTTGGAAATCAAACTTTACTTTAAAAATAAATTTTTATTGCCACGAGGCATTCCTTTTGTGTCATTCCTCACCTTGATGAGAAAGTGATGGACCCTTTGTAATGAGTAGCATCTGAATCATGCTGGAAGATGTCAAAATAAAATGAAGATTTCAAAAAAGAATAGCTTCCCATCATTTCAGAAAAAAAAAAGGCAAATCACTTCTCAATTTTAGTAAGCAAATATTTTACTTTCTGTAAGTTATATGTAAGGATATAATCATCTGAAGTTTGTTAAGGTGATCGAGGAATGTCGTGGAGACCAAGGCCTGTTCTGCACAGAATGATTAGACTGAAGATAAGAAGAAATCGTCTCAACCCTCCAGGATCTTACGTTCTGGTTAAGAAGAAAAGACAAACAGTGTCAGAGATCAATTTTACCAGAAGCAGAACTGAGAAAATGCTTCACTTGCAATGATTTATTTATTAAGGAGAAACTGATGAAAGAGAGAAGGAAGCAGGACAGGGGAGGGAAGGCCACGCAAGTATATATCAGGCAAACCCTCCGCAAGTGGCTTCGGCCCAACCTTCAGGCTAGTTTTGAGTGGTCTCCGCATGGAGACCGCACACTCACAGGCACTTCCAACTCCCTGCACAAGCAGTACAAGTGACCCCAGCAGCACAGGGCTGTCCTCCGAAGAAACGTTGCAGGCGGTGGTCACTGCCGGGGAAAGCGTCCAAGGACAAGGACCCTAAGGAATTGGGGAAAGCACTGATGGTATTAGTTACAGTCCACCCCTTTCATGGCTCAAATCCCATCATATTAAGCTGACGTTCTGCTGTGATTATATCTTCACAATGGTTGTTCCTCACCGCTCTGGAGCAATTTACAAGGAAGTTGGTGGGGTGGCCTGTAGCTCCCGTGACTACAGCTAGTCCCATGGCTATGAGCTATGTTCGTCTTCTCCACACACTGGGCAGCTCTTTTTGCTCCTATGAGCTTGGTTACTGTGCCTGTGCCCAATATTAACATTTGGTGAGTCTGGCAACAACTGGCTCAGGACCATTCATGTATACCACCAGGAGGAACAACTCTGCATGGTCACGAACTGTCCCCTGTCAGACTCAGCCTCCACTAGAACCCAGGACTGTGGCAAGGTGCCTTTCACCTTGTCCTTTGCAGAAGGCCTGGCTGTGATCCAGGACTCTGGGGATGTGTCCTGGGGCCATCCAGAAAATCCACACAGCATCCATACCTACCCCAGGTCCTTCTACAGACAGACCCCAATGGCAGGACTTCTAGATCATGCTTGGCCCGGCTACAGGGCCTCTCCTGCTCTGGCCCACTCACAACCATAAGACTTGCAAGTCATTTGAGAAGTAGGCCAAGAGACTATTTCCAAAGGTAGGATATGCTGTCTTTTTTTTTTTTTTTTTTTTTTTTTTTTTTTTTTTTTTTTTTTTTTTTTTTTTTAATTTTCCAGAGGGTACATTCACTTACTGGAGAAAGACAAAAAGGGAGAGAGAGAGAAAGAAAGTAATCCCACAAGAAATAGCCACACTGCAATCTCTTCTCCTCCATTTATCCCTCCTTTGGGGATGTTTGAGGACACAGGCAAATATGTGTTTCTCGAGCTGCTGGGTCCAAGATTTGAACCATGCCTCCAGTTACATGTAGGACCCAGCAACCTTAACCACTACACCTTGGGCTGGCTCTATGCTATCTTCAGAATCCTAATTACCCTACCGGGCTTGGCTTCTAAGTTTGCTTTGTTTTTGGTGTGTGTGTGTGTATTTTTTAAGAGATTCTTACTTTATTCAACATATAATAGTTGTTCATAACTGTGGGGTATAATACGATTTTTCAACACAGGAATATAAAGGATATTGACCAAATCAGGGCCTTTAGAATATTTATCATTTAAGTCATATGTCATCACTTTATATTGGAAGCATTCAAAAACTCTTTTTAGGTACTCTAAGATAAACAGTAAATCACTGCTTACTATATTAATTCTATAGTATTTTATATACTAGAATTTGATGCTGACCTGCCTTTGGATGAGTATCTAAAAGAATGTATCCACTGACACCATAGCCATACCACAGCCAGAGTCTAACAAGGATCACAACTGTAGTATCTGGGATTGGAGCTGTACTACGTTGTAAGAGTCCACTGACATCTCACACAATTCACCAGGTTTTTTTACTGACACATTGAAAATCCCAGTGTAGACATAGTGGAGATATCACCCTACATCTCGTAAGCGTCTGCAAGTGGCAGCCGTCTGCTATGGTCTATTATCCATCATCATAGAGAACTAACCGAAGACACAGTTCTGTGGGTGAAGTCTCCTGCTGTCTAGTCCATATTCATAGGGAACTGAAGGTGTGGCTGGTTCTGTGCTTGGCTTCGCATGCTGCACTACTCGTGCCCGCTGTGACCCTAGTCGACAAGTGAGTGCTGCCCTTCTAGTTGCCGCTATTCTCGAGTCCCACCAACCTCTCTGATACGCAGATGTCTAATTATTTAGCAGTAACCCCTATCATCAGCCACACCAGAGCCTCTCAGTAATTACAGTGCATTCCTTGCCACCTTAGTAAAAGGAGTTATCTCTTGACTTTCCCAAGAGACATTACCGGCTACGGCATTATCAGGTCCTACAGAAATGCATTCCAGCATAACCATTTCTAGGGCTCTTTTTATCCTTTCTGCCATGGCAGTTCTGACAGCCCATTTGGTATATGCTATTATGTTTTCAGTCTTCCTAGAGCCAGCCCAATGGCACATTAGTACTACTCTATGATGGGTACCAAGCAAGATATAGAGTCCTTCCTAGGGTATAAAATCCCAAGTTAATAATCATGTCAACAAATCCCCACTTCAGTTTGCATTCTGCCACCACTCTCCCTGGCCCGACGCAGGCTCAGAACCTTCAAGGTCTATTGCAGACATGCTTGGCCAGTTTTCGCCAGTGCATGTTAGTCAGTCCTGCAACTCCCTACATGAGTAATCTCTTCCCTCCCTTCGTGGGGCCACTACTTCCCCCATGAGACCATTAAACATGTAGACTCTAGATACTGCTCTGATGGTCATGAGAGAAGGTGGAGACAGATCTTGAGGAACATAAGCATTTGCCACACACCATAGACCTCAGCTGAGGCCTCTATATAGCGCTCGGGCACATCTTCTTGCAGTAAGAGAAGAAACGGGTAGTCTGGTAGGTTCAGGGATCACAGGGCCCAATTTGTTGAATATATGTGCCCTCGTCTCGAGTCTCAGGGTTACCTACCATTACCTTAACATTAGTGGAATATATCAAGTCTGAAAATTCAGGCCTCTTTGAGGTTCTGGTTTTCTTCAAATTAGGTCTTGGTTTTGTAGTTAGCACAGTCTTGTCTTTGGCTGCTGAAGATGCGGTGCTTGTATCTGCTCATCCAGAGGCCTTCCAGTTGTGCTGTCCTGCCTCAGGTACTTGACCGACCTCACTGTAATCCACCGTAACACTTTACCCAGCCACGCCCAGTTCCATCATCGCCAAAGCAACCTCTTCACCTAGACCTCAGCTGAAGGCGTCACCCAGAAAACGCTTGGTCATTGCGATGCTGCTTTTTGCCAGAGTCTGTCAGTACAATCGCTCCCCTTACCCACTGCTCTACTCTCTATGGGTTCAGAGTCAACCACAGCCTGAAAATATTACACAAAAGGTGCCAGAAGCAAACAACCCACAGTTTCAAGGTTCACACCGTTCTGAGTAGTATGTTGAAATTCTGCACTCTCCTGCTCTGTCCCACCCCACGTGTGAATTATCCCTTTGTCAAACAGATTCGTGCTGTCTACGTTATCTGCCCACACGGCAGCAATCTTGGTATCAGACTGAGAAAACATAGTACATACACACGCCTAGGGCTTAGTAGAGGTCTCAGGCATGTCCCGGGGTCCTGAATGTGCTACAGGTGGACAAGGGAGACTGCTGTACTCCACTCACCACCACTGACAGGGTCCTGCTATGAGCTGGCAGCCCAGCTATGATAAGGTGTCATTTTTCCGAATGAGAAACATTCTGGACTCCCACCCTCAAATTAGTTTCCAACATCTCCTCCTAGTACCAGCTGCCTTTGTTGGAGTTCCCCAGAAACAGACTCTGAGAAGAAATTGTGTACGAGTGATTGATTAAGGAAGTATTCCCAGGAGAAAGCGGCAAGGGAAGGAGGGTAAGCAGAGCGAGAAAGTGAGGCAAGGGCACAGGTTCAGATACTGACATGAGGGCTGCTTCAGCCAGACCCTCCCCTGCAGGAATCATGGAGGGCAGATCATGCCTGAGAATCACCTGGTCTGAGGCAAGGAAGCTGTGTTTCCAACTCCCACACTTCTCAGTCACTGGCTAAAACCGTTCCGAGTGACCACAACCCCAAGGCATTTCCAGCTCGGTGGATAAGCTCCAGTTGCCCAAGGACAATCTTTCAATAGAAGCAAAAGAACTGGTCACTCAGGCACTTTCAAAGAAGAATCGGAAGAGTTCTACTTACATGGAAGCCAGGAAGACGCACCTGGGAAAGATCTGAGGGGATCCAGGAGGACCACTCACAGTGTCCACTCACAGTAGGAGTGAGTGTGAAAACCCAAGCCACTGCATCACAATAGTTCCTGCGGGTCCAGAGCAACTCGTGTGCAATAGAGATGAAATGGGAAGGAGGGATGGGATTTGAGCTAGGTTGGGGGAAATAAATGAAATTTGGATGGGTGAAGGAATGGGAAGAAGAATAGTATTGCTTGTAGAAAGTGCACTGCAAATAAGTACTTAGAATCAGAAATAGAATGAGCTTGGATGGCAAATGAGCAGTGGAGAAGTTCAGCACTGCTAGCCGTTTGTGACATGCAAGTCCAAACCATAATGAGATGCTACAATGCACCTGTTAGAGCAGCTAAAATAACAAACAGTGACAACATCAGTGCTAGTGTGGAAGAAAAACGGCATCTCTCCTGTTACTGGAGGGAATCGAAGGTGGCACAGTCACTCTGGAAAAGAGTTGGTGAGGTTCTTGCTTAGCTAAAGGGGCCTTGTTCTACTACCCTGTGGTTGTACTGGGCATTTTTCCAGTTTATGTTCACACAAAATCTGTACATAGAGGCATCATTCTATTTTGAAAGTTAATTTATTTTTTCCATGAAAGAGACAGAGAGATTAATACCCCCATAGGGTCTTCATCTGTGACCCAGCCAGTCACAGTCATGGGCACACAGACGCACAGCCATGGGCACACAGACGCACAGCCACCATGCACAGGAGCTCCTGGGATACACCCGGGACTTCCATGTGGGTTCAGTAGCATTGCTGCTGTGCTACCACCTAGCCCCAAAAGCATCATTCTTTTTTTTTTTTTTTTTGGGGGGGGGGGTGAGAGGTTTTTTGCTATAGGGCGCGTGCGCTTGCTGGACAGACAGAGACAGAGAGACAGAAAGCGAGAAATCACCCCCTGGGGGGATGGTCACGCTGCAATCCCTTCTCTTCCATTCTCCTCTTGGGACCTTGGGCACGCACGCACACGCGCCCGGCGTGAGTTTTAAGCCACCGGGTCCAGGACGCGAACCGCGGTCAAGTACGTGGGAGTCCAGCGACATAGCCATTACGCTAACTGCTGGTTCCCAAAAGCATCATTCTTAAGAGTGCCAACCGGGAACAGCTCATATGTCCGTGAACGGGTGAGTAATTAAACTGTTAAACTGGCATTTCCATACTTGGACTACTCAACAATAAAAAGGTGTGAGCTATTGATACAGAGACTTGGAGGGATTGCAAGGCCATAATGCTGGCTAAAACTTCCAATTAAAAAAAGGACATAAAATGTGATTTCGTTTATAACATTTTCTCAAAAGGACCAGAGAGTGATGTGATCAGTGGCTGTTGGAGGTCAGTAAGGGCCAGGGATGGAAGTGAGAACCGGTTACACACACCTCCCCGATTCCACCTTGTACAATCTTTCTGGAAGCTGAGCTAGGAATTTGGTATTGTAGGAGCATTTATATGATTAAAGGTGCTGCAACTGGCAAACAACTTAAATGAGAGCTCTCTCCCATTGTTGAGAACTGGTTGTTAAATACCACTGGCGTGAACCCAGAATGGGGGAATGTACCTGAGCTGTCAAAGCAGCCCTTACAGACTGTATATGGTGGGACCCCAAATTAAACTGGGCACTAAACATATTCTGGGTATCATTTACATACACCACTAGTTTTCACCAATAGTATTCTTTTCTTGTGGTCTAATTAGTTTAAAAACAACAACAACAACGAAACAGCATCTGAACTTACCCTCAAAGGGAACTAACAAGCGCTCTGTAAATTTACACTTAAAGCATTTTGCCTAAATGGACACTGGCCCAGCAAGCTTTCACCCCTGGTCTAATGTTATTTTTTTCTTCAAGCTTGAGCGTCCAGATGTTGGTGCAGTGAACAAACGTGGTGCTTTCTAAGGTAGTCACACATGAGAAAGCCCCTGGTTCAACTCCCTGAGTACCCTGAGGAAGAACTTGCTCATAACCCAGGGCTGGCGGAGGTTGGGGCAGGTCACAGTAGGACCCTACTGGGATCTCTCTCTCTCTCTCACTCACTCATGAAAGAAATAAAAATAAAGTAAGATACAACCCGCGCTTAGAACAAGATTCCCATCCACACCACTCATCCTGTGTCCCCAGTCCTTCCATAGTACCTTGCACTGAGCACTTGCCAGTCAGCACATCATTGGTGACTAAGGATCCGCTGCTTAAATTCATGGCTGCACAATGTAGAAAACAGAACTTTGGCTATGTATCCATACTCGGATAACCCATGCGATGTCAAACGTAGGAAATGGCAGGATCCCTGCATTTTAGAGAAAGAGCTCAATTCATTTCTGCATCTTAAAAAACAGAACCTGAAAGTTAGGAGCTTTCTTCTTGCTTACTTTCCCATCCTCAGATCTCCGAAGGTCTTATTTGTCACACAGATCAACTTAGGACTCCAGAGCATGGACCCAGGGACGAGTCACCCAGTGGATACCGCAGGAGAGACCATGAAAGAGTTTGGGACCTCTACTGAGGAGACCCAGAGCCCTCCCATTGGGCAGAGGAGATTCTGGAAGTGTGACCACCACAGGCTCCTGTATTAATTCTCAGCCCTTTGCCCTCTGTGACTGGGTGGTTCCCCCAGAGGCTCACTGCTTCACAAGTTTTCTTTAGTGATCCCAAAGATCGGAGCCCATGGGTTAAAGAAACCATTGTGCCAAGTCTGCCAGTGGATTTTGGGAAGCCATGCTTGCCTCTCTGCTATTTCTCAGTAATAGGCCTTGCCTCCACACCAGGATGCCCTCCACCTTAGCCATATCCACCCTTTGGAGCTGAGCGCTAGACAAGCTGAGACACACGGGTGAAGTGTTGTAATTGAATGGTTTGGACAGTCAGAGGCTTGAGATGTGACAAACGCTTCAGCAAAAATCCCGCTCTTCCCTCCCTTTCACTTACGGCACAGTGGGGGCTGCTCTCGACGTGGCTCTCGCCTACAGATCCATGCCCGGAATAATGAATGCCTGGTCCAAACAGCCTTTTCTGCAACATAAGAGGAAAAGAAGAGGAACAAGAAAGAAGAAAAAAAAAAGAAAAGAAAAGGAAAAAAAAAAAAGAAAGAAAAGAAAAGAAAAGGAAAAAAAGAAAAAAAGAAAAAGACCTTACTGGAAATAAGAAAGATCTTTTTTTTTCTTGTTTTATTTTTAACCTGATGTGTTGCAGAGTACTGAATGTCACCAGATTGTCATTAATGTCACATTTCCTCGTGTTCCATATGTGATGTGACATAGCATCTGACTAATGAAACCCGATGAACAATATGTCAACATAAAGAAGCACGCTGGGTCACAAATATGCTCTGTGAACATTAAACCGTGAGGAAATGTGTATTGAACGTGTTTTCCATAGGAATAAAATTGAGTTGCATAGTTAACATATTACATTTAGGTACACTACCTTGGAGACCAAAAGAGCCAAAGTACATTGTTGAATGACCTATAAAACGCACATTATCAACACATATTGATAGCACAGACAGTCAGATGGATTCCAGCAAGCACCACAAGAACTGCAAGGGGAACGACACATTCTCTGGAAAGGCAGACAATTGTGGAGCTGAACCAAGCCGGAGTCACAAAGGCATTACAAATAGACACGCACCCCGTGAGTTTGGCACAAGCCTTCAGTAACGTTGTTTTCCACACTCCACCACCATTGATAGATAAAGAATAGGTCAAAATGAGGCCCCTGAGCAAAGACCTCCACTGCAGGCCTGACCTCTCTGACCTGTCACAGCTCAGACGGACCTTGCCTGGGGCACCTCCTGTTAGCCCACTGGCTCGCTGAAGACCACCTTGAGGAGGCTCCCCTATAAACAAAGCTGTCCCCTCAGTGGGGTCTGCTGCAGACCATCCTCCTGAGACCAAATTCCAGTCCTCTCAAAGGTCAAGGCCCCTCCTGTGCCTTCTCAGAACCTGGGACACTCTCCTCAGGCTCAAACCCGAGCCTGGTCTTTTCCAAATCTTTCTCCTCCTTTTTCACATGAAGGGAAAGCTGTGCGCAAGTCAAGTACTGGACTGACCTCCTCCTCACCTCAGACGGCTCTGCGTTTCCGCCCATCCTCTCAAGCCTGTGTCGCTCTCTCTGCCCTGTGCCCCAGGCTCCTGGAGACTGAGCCCTCCAGTCTCCCATGGCTGAGGGACAGTGTGTGCACACTCCCCTTCCTTACTCCTCACTGCTTTCACACTACCCTACTGAAGCGACTGCTTCGAAGCCATCCCTCACCCCTGGCACTCAGATCCTTTGATCCAGCCTGCACATGTCATTCGCTGCCGGGCAACCCCCATCCCTTGGCCGCCCCCTTTCCTTGACCCCAATGATGTGTAGTCATTTCCTCTGGCTGTTTATGTCCTTCTCCTTGTCTTCTTTCTTGCAGCCTCTCCCCTCCCACTTGGTGAACTTTGGTATTTCACAAGTCACGTGCCTCCCCCTCGTGTATAATGCATGTCGATATTACAAGTCTAGTCCCTTGGCCAGCATGTGTCCCCCACACTCCTGACTCATCTCTGAACTTATCTTTCCTATCCCACTGTGAAAGTTGCCACAATCAAAATGGAGTCATTTGTGTCAACTCGGACTAAACTGAGCTGGGAAGGCCATGGGTGGGGGGTCCTCACACAAGTGTGCCTGACACTGATAATCGTCACAAGGACTCTGCCGGAATCACAGCCTTGCACAAAGGCCACTGCAGTCTGACGCAAGGACTACTATGTCTGTGAGGGTGCCTGCCCAGAGCTGCCTGTCTGCCTCATGACAGCTGATGCCGACGTGAGACCAATAACGAAGGCCGAGGCCAACTCATCCTGTTACTCATCTCAACACAATGATTTAAGCATCCTCCTCTCATGCTTTTTCCCTTTAAAACCTGCTCAGGGATCCCGAGACCTCAGTGAGCACGTTTGGGACCTAAATATGTTCATCCAGGTGGCGGGCCAGGCTCAGCCCTCATACAAATAAGTGCCTTTTGCTTTAAATACTTTGTCCTAGTTTACCTTTTTAGGTTGGCCAGTCCAAACATCTGAATCTGCACATTCTGCTCCTCGCTAGCAAGTGATCTACCCCCCCAAAAACCTCCGTGAGCCCCCGTGAGGGGCCATCTTCTTTCTGTGGAGGTAACATACCAATCCACCCAAACTGCTCTAAGGACAATTCTTCATTCATTCCTTCAGCTGTCTTTGATTGTTGACAAAGCCCTGGGCTAGGCGGGAGGAGACGTCATACGTGACCACGGTGCAGGCTCTGTGGCATATGAGCTAATGAAAGAGAACCTTTCGGACGCAGCTCAGTGCCACAGACACTGCTGGTGCTTGACCAGGGTGAATGAAAACT
This sequence comes from Tupaia tana, assembly GCA_026018925.1. NCBI lineage: Eukaryota > Metazoa > Chordata > Mammalia > Scandentia > Tupaiidae > Tupaia > Tupaia tana. The sequence continues at coordinate 3,554,556 of JAKSZU010000007.1, forward strand.
GTTCTGGGTACCATGCGGGAGGGTCCTAATCAAATAGAGGGGGGGCCGAGGGGCAGCCCATAAAAAGCAGCTTATAAAATCAGAGCTCAAATATTGCTGGACTTACCCAGGAGGTCACTGCATGCACACATCCTTGCGACACACCCTTGGACAACTCTCTGGACATCAGAATGAAAGATTCTACTGTTGGATATTAACCAATGGCCAATAAGCATGGGTTACATTTGCAGGTGCCACAAGAAAAGGGAAAATTTATTGAGTAAATGAATCAATGAACAAATCCAAGCAATTTCATCTTTCAATGAAGCTCGATTGCTTCTAAAACTATCCAGAATTTATGAACATATATATTAAGTAGGGTATTAGAAGAGCCTTGATGTCAATCACATGATCCCCCCCCAGTTCAAGTCAGATGGAATTAAAAAGAGGAATGAACTATTAGGAAAGAAGTGCCATATGGCAGATGCTTCACATTTCTTATTCCTTTGAATCTTGAAAACAGGTCCTGCCTCCAGTCTCCTAAGGACTCACTCACAGAGCGGGCACGTGGGAACTGGGATCAGAATCCAGTTTACACCATTCCATACTCTACTCCAGCGTGCTGCTCGGACCCTGATGAGTAACCATCCTGAAATGCCATCTTCTGGAAGCCAGCTCCTCCCCGAGCATTATCGATCCGTGCTGCTCTAAAATGAGTAAGAGCAGTGTCTGTTGACGAGAGTCGAGCACCGTCAAGTACTCTGTGAAGTCCCTTCCTGTGGGAGTGCAGTCCACCCTGTCCTCCTCCTCGCTCTTTGTCACCAACACATTGAGGGATGTGCTCCGAGCAAGGACACTGTAGGTCCATGACTCAAGCGCTGTGCCACGCTGTCCCCTGTGCCAGGCACTGCGTAGCTCCTGTCGTGCCTGGTGGGATTGCCAGGCGGTTACTATGTGATTATTGGGAAATAATGCAGGGTGTTCTGCAGTAAGTCCATCAGCAATCCATGTCACTTATCCTGTAATTAAGATATTGTTGATTTCAATACACTTGCTCAAACAAAAAAATAAGAGGAAGAAACTACTTTTTTAAATGGTGTTTTATTTAACTGGCACCCGGCTGATTTATGACATCAGATACCTGAGTTTTCATAATTGACCTGCTGTCCCAGAGGAGGTGCTAGACTTTATGTCAAATCATCATCGTGGATACTTTGTTGTTTCAACCAGCAGGAAAACAGATGTATTTACAGTTCCGGCAGCTGCAGACCCACTATTAGAAAGCCAGATTTGTACTTCCCATTATATTTGTACTTCCTTGTTAAATCCTAGTTCTCACTCCTGAAACAGAAGTGTAAAATAATGGAAGGAAAGCTGGATCCCAATGGCCAAGAAACTGGATAACACGTTTTTATCTGGAAATAAACTTACAAAGCACTGCAAGCGTTGGTCTGGCAATTCACGTGTAGGAGGAACTCCAGTTTTCTGGGGTAAAACTACTTAATGCAATGTTAGAAATAGTGGCAATTACTGATTTCACACCGTATTGCCCTCACTGGAAAAGATAACGCTCTCCACTAAGTTATATTAGGAATGTTACACGTACATGGTTCCAGCGTCTACAAACAATGGCTCCATAGAACATGAACACGATGGCCTCTCCACAGCCCTGCTGAAGGTATCTGTTTTTATGAAGGGGTGCATACTTATCTCAAGCATTTTAACATGGTGGGAAATGTTTTCCTCTTTGTAAGTGTCCCTTTATTTTGTAGTAATAGAATCTCTGCCTGGGTATATGATTATCCAGAATAAAAAGGATTCTGTCGTTTACCTATCAGCCAGGTGTGGCCGTGTGCTAAGGCTCTGACGGGTGGACTATGAGCAGAAGTAAGTGTACAGCTCAACGTTGCCCCCTCCCCAGGGCCAGATGCACACACAGTGGGAAGAAATGGTAGACTGGGTAGACCAGGTAGACCGGGCCACTCCCAGGACAGCAGAGCAGCAGAGCCTGCTCCTGCTCATCAGACTGGTAGGGCCACCATGTCTGCAAGGAACCCTGTGTGAGATAAACGTGTGTGTCTGGTTCAGCCGCTGTCACTCCCTGCCATCTGCAGAGAACTGGTTCCAGAACCTGAGTGGACACCAAAACCCATGGGTGCTCAAACTCCTATATAAGATGGGGTAGGATTTGCATATAACCTACATACGTTTTCCTGTGTACTTTAAACATCTCTGCGTTACTTACAAAATCTAATACAAGGTAAATAATATTTGTTATAGTCTATTTCCCTTTATTCATATTATCTTATTGTTTTACTTTATTTTTAAGTTATTACTTACCACAGGATATTTTCAGTCAGTGGTTGGGAAATCTGTGGGTGTGGAAGCCTTGAAAATGGAGGGGCAACTGCTTTAGAAAATGTGGGATAGATAGTTTCCAAGTCTTTTCTACCTAACTTTCCAGTGGTGCTGCAGAGTCCACACAAATGGAGAATAAAATGAGACAACCAAATTTATTTTTACTTATGGACCCAGGCCAGAGTCTAAATGTCTCTGGCAACAGCACTTACTTCCCTCGGGAGCTTATTCTCTAGTCTAATAGATCTCACTGTTAGGAAATTCCTCTTATAATTCAGCATAAATTGTCCCTTGCTGAATTCCACCCCATTATTCCTAGTTAGATGTCCTTGGACTACCTTAAACAATGACTCCTGTCCTCATAGGTCTGACCATTGTCAGACAAGAGAGACAGATGAAGAGGAGGAGGTAGAGGGGTGGCATGTCGAGGAAGAATGGGGTCGAATCCAGCAACGCTTCCCTGGTTGCGTCTGACCAATGAACATTTCAGCCATGAACCGTTCCATATGGACACAGACAGCAAATTTATTAACAGTGGGATTGGGTAATCTCAGCAAAATATTTAATTGTCAGCTAACCTCAACATCTACCTCTTTGTAATTTCTCTGTAAGTGAAATAGGTCAAAATCATAAAGACTGAAACTGCAATAAAGATAAAGTTGAAGACTACAGGTACAAGCCTGCAGAGGTTTGGCTCTATTTGCATTTATTGATGGTTTTTCTTTCCTTTATTCTACCTACTATCCAGTCTTACTAAGAACGGACATTGTTCACTGAAGTTTTTGAAACATCGGGGCATTATATTTATCATCTCATGGACTGTTCACAATATGGTGCCCAGGACACAGTGTACCCAGAATGCCATGGTCAGAAATTGCTTCTCCAGACCCCACACTGCTCAGACTGCAGCTGGAGGAGCCACATCACAGCATGAGCAGACACCAGCTACAGCTGATTGCATGAGTGGGAGGCTGACCAGACCTGGGCCCTCCAGTCCTTCTCAGCCAAGTTTGCATTGGGCCCAAGAGAGTTGTGGGTCTCTCTTGGGGTGTTTGCACTGACATATGCAAAGCTTAGGAGCAGTCTTATCTTCTGTCAGATGGACCAAAGAAGTAAAGATGGCTATGAAGACGGACAGAGGAAGGGCAGAATTAGACAGGGAGCAAAGGCCTACCTGCAGCTTCTGCAGAGTCCCAGGCCCGGCCTCGAGAGGTGCTGGGACTTGGTACTTCCTCTATTTTGGTTCCATGAGGAATATTAGCATTCTTTATTAAACACTGCATCGGTACTCTGCAACTCAGAGAGAGCTGGCTTAGTTTGCAGGTGAAACTTGTCAGCTAGTTCATGGAAGAGCAGACTCAAAGTCACCGTCTTGACGAAAGCTAAGTCTGTATTCCCACAGCGTATGTCCAGCCTCCACTATTTCACAGTGCATGCTCTAAGCAGGGCTTTGAGTGGGGAGAGACCACCTGAACCAGACTCTTAAAGCAAGATCGAAACTCCCCCTTGATGTGGACAGGCCTAAAAAACCCTGTCAGTTGGGAACCAGCAGTTAGCGTAATGGCTATGTCGCTGGACTCCCACGTAGTCGACCGTGGTTCGCGTCTCGGACCCGGTGGCTTGCAACTCACACCGGGCGCGTGTGCGTGCGTGCCCAAGATCCCGAGAGGAGAATGGAGGAGAAGGGATTGCGGCGTGGCCATCCCCCCTGGGGGGTGATTTCTCGCTTTCTGTCTCTATGTCTCTCTCTGTCTGTCTGGTGAGCGCACGCGCCCTATAGCAAAAAAAACCTCTCCAAAAAAAAAAAACAAAACAAAACAAAACCCTGTCAGTTCACTAGACCTTTCTTTTTTCTTTTCTTTCTTTCTTTCTTTTTTTTTTTTTTTTTTTTTTTTTAAATAATAGCACATTGCACGTATTTGTGCGTGAGGACAGAGAGGCTTGTGTTGCTGTTGCTGCCGTGTCATGGTGTCTCAGCCCACGCTGGGCTCTCTGACCACTATATTTTCATGTGTAAAATGTGCAGGAATGGCTGACCTTGGCTGTCTGTGTCCCCAGGGATGAGGTCCCTGGGTCCGCAATGACTGGGTCTTTGTCCGTGCTCCACAGGAGTCTCCTAAACGACTCACAGGAAATCTGCTTTTTGCTCTTGGCTCTGCTCTGCCTGCATTTGTGTCTTGTAATACCAAACACTCTCTGGAAGCAGCCAAGATAGCCAGACCGTATAATAACTGTCAAGCTAGGAATCCCGCAGTTCTGTTGATAAACGCAGAAGAGCTCAGTGATGGGCGTTTGGGCACTGAATTTCACATGGTCAGATGCACGATTTGCGTCCAGGACCTGGAGGCTTGAAAATCACGCTGGGCACATGTGCATGCGTTCCAAAATATCCCAAAAGGGGAGGGAGTTCTCTCTCTCTCTCTCTCTCTCTCTCTCTCTCTCTCTCTCTCTTTCTCTCTCCCTCTCCCTGACAAATGCATGTGCCCTATAGCAAAACTAGAAACAAAATAAAAACCAAGGCCGAAAATAAAAACAGAAGAAAAAGCAATGCGCAGTGGTGGCCAATCAAGTTGTTCTGAAGCAGAAAAGGACAGAAGAAAAGAACATTCCTTAGGGTGTCTCTACCCATTGGACCAACCCCCCCATTTCCCTTCCAATTCGTTTGCAACATTCTTTGCAGTGCTACATTTATGACATCCACAGTGTTTAAAGACCTCTCTGTTGTCTCACTTTGTAACCAGATGAGACACTTAGAGAAGACGTTTTATCCAAAGCTGTCTAGAAAGGAAACCAGCTTCTTCCCACTGGCAGCGAGATTTTCTGGCTTTTAGCCAAGTTACCACGCTGTTCTGCAGGCATTGCCTCTCAGTTTCCCTCTTCCTGCTTCAAGATAGGCCCTATAGCATTCCTTCAGGACGCAGTCTATTAAACAGCAAAACGAAATATGCAAATTATCTCCCAACTACGCGCAGGAAGCCTGCAAACGTTATTCTTAGGAAAGTGCTGATTATGGAAAATTATGAATTAACATGTCAGGCAGAGGTTTGAAACCTTATAACTGTGTTTACTGTATAAGAGCCCCCAAACGAATCAGAAAATAGAAGGGAAAAACAGCAAAATCAGTGATTGTTAAAGTTGCCAGCACCCAACTTCTGCCTTACTGACTGCCAACTCCACTCATCTTCACACACACTCACACATACACATGCTCACACATGAGCACACACATGTGTGCTCACACATGCATACACATGTACAACACAAGAGAACAGACCCAATGAAATAAAAAACAAAGGGCTAGTTGAGCCAGGCGTCCTCTGGTCTAGGCTTCTTGTTTGATGTCATCACAAGCTTTCTGCTGAAATTTTTTCCGTTTTTATCCTTTCCACAAGTGTTATAGGTTCCTACACGCACCAGGGGCTTTGGCAGTGACGAAGACAGCTGCAGCCCGCACCCTCTGAGACCGGGCCCCAGTTCGCTGCCCCACGAACGTGGCTGCTGACCAGATCGGCAGAATCCACAGTGACCAGAGGTTGTTAGAAACGCACTCTCTCAGCCCCCAGACGCCCGGAGTCCAAATTTCTGGCTGTGGAGCTCAGAAAGCTTTGTTTTAACAAACTGTCCAGGTGATTCTTAAGCAAGTGAAGTTTGATAAGTGGAGGGACTATAATGTTAATGTTTTATATTTCTTCTTTATTTATTTATGTATATTTGCTAGAGGGTGCATGTGCCCAGCAGGGAAAAACAGAAAGAAAGGACATGAAAAAGCAACCCTTAGGAGATGGTCACGCTGCAATTCCTTCTCAGTTCCTTTGTCCTCTCAGGACTCTGGGCATGCACACACATGTGCCTGGCATGTTTCTCAAGCTGCCAGGTCAGGGACACGAACAACACAGTTGTCCATGTGTGACCCAACACCCCAACCACCGCACCACCTGTCCCTTTTTCATTTCTATTTTCTTCTTATTATTTGTTTGCTAATATTACTCAAGTCATCTTTTTTTTTTTTTCAATTGCCAAAGAGCAAATGTGCTCAGCAGAGAGAGAGAGACAGAGAGACAGATATAGAGATGGGCAGAGAGCAAGCAGAGTCCTCCAGTGGGGCATGGTCATGCCTCGGTCCCGTCTCCTCCCTTTCTCCATTCTGTCGGGGCTCGGGGCTTGGGGCATGCACTCACGCACCCCCGGGGATGTTTTCCAAGCCATCAGGGCCAACATTTGAATCGTGATTGGCCATGTGGGGTCTGAGCCTCTTAACCACCCGGTTATGGGCCTGGCCCTGCTCCAGTCATTTCGGTAAGTGGAAGGAATATAACGGAAATTCAGTGTTTTGTAGGAAATGGTTTTAGCCTGTGTAGGTTCTGAAGGCCCGGCCACCTTGTAACTCCAAAGCTACGATTCAAGGGGTTTCAAATTAGACCAAAAAAGGATCCAGATTGAGAACCAGCAGTTAGTGTAATGGCTATGTCGCTGGACTCCCATGTAGTCGACCGTGGTTCGTGTCCCAGACCTGGTGGCTTAAAACTCATGCCGGGCGCGTGTGCGTGCGTGCCCAAGATCCTGAGAGGAGAATGGAGGAGAAGGGATTGTGGCGTGACCATCCTCTCTGGGGCGTGATTTCTCACTTTCTGTCTCTATGTCTTTCTCAGTCTGTCTGGCGAGCGCACACGCCCTATAGCGAAAACCTCTCCAAAAAAAAAAAAAAAAAAAAAAAGGATCCAGATAATATGAAAAGAAAATGCTTTACTACTGTGGTCGCATTGGCTACACGTCTTTACTAAAGGTTTGTGTTGCTCTCGTTAAATTACATTCCCACCAGGAAGGACCCAGTAAAACAAAAGTCTTCGTCAATTTCTGGTCATGTTATAGTTATTCTTTAAAAGGAAAAAACTGATTACATGCTGAGCACATAGTCAATTGCAGAACAAATGGTTTTATTTGAGGAAAGCTGGGGTCAATAGGGAAAGAAATGATACCCGCATTTTCCTATTGGCGATAGATAATAAGTTGACGGTTTCTCGTTCCCAGGTAAGACCATGTTTCCGGGAGGGAAAGACCCACTCGAGGCTTTAGAAAGTGAGGAGCCCAAGACTTTTTACCGGGTACCGTGTTGCAGCCGAGTGAGGCCAGGGACAGTGACTTCTTAAACAATTGTTCTGAAAGTTTCAAGAGTTCCTGTACCACCATCTGCCTAGTGGCTTCCTGACTCCGCAGGGCTGCGGAGAAGGCAAAGTGCGAGCTGGTTCACGGCCCCCACCCTGCTCGGGGCATGGGCTCTGAGGGTCCATCCTCTCCCACACTGTTACGCTACATATCTTTCTGAAGGAATCGAAGACCGCGTTCGCTCTCTCCACTGCCCAGTCCTTCCCCGTTCTGAGAAGCTGGCCTCAGTAGCGACAGCACTTATTAGTGCTCACCACGTGACAAGTACTGAGCAGAGGTGCACGGGTTCTCCCTCCCAGGCGTCCCCCAGCTGAGTAGCTGCTACATCTCCCCGTGTTAGACGTGGAAACTGCCACCAAGGTGAGCTTGCTAGGGAGCAGACCGAGCAGGCAACCAAGCAGGGACTTACACCTGGTGGCGAGGCCAGCACTGGGGACAACCACCACCCTCCCTTCTCTTCCCTTTCAATTCCCATTCAGAATTCCCACACCGTACAGAGCCTGCAGACAAGCCGTGGCCCCAGCGTGGTTCCATGTGGCCCCACCCGATAGAGCTTTTTATAGAACCACTTGTGGAACCCGGGCGACAGTGGGGGAGCACTCAAATGCAGGTGGTGGCCATTGCTCACGGCGTTCTTGGAGGTCTGTATGGACAGCTGCGAAGGCACCATGTGCAGCGTCAGCAAGCGTGGGCCCGCCGTTCCTGGAGGGAATCACGGTCCGGCTCCTGGGAGCATCTGGTCACGACGTGTCCCCTGCTGGTCCACGTACGGCCTTGTCGTGTGTGTTTCTGCTTAAAGACACGTATTTATATACCTTGTTGATTCACGGCCAGCGGTGCTGTAACTCATGCCTGTGTGAAGCCTTCACCCCACACGTGTGTTCTCTCTGTGAGCCACATCCCAGCCTTCTCGTGCCTGAGAGCAGCAGGCAGCTCTTCAGCGCCACATGTGGGCCCGTCCTAAACAGAGAACTCATTAAATGTGAAAAGGGGGGCCCGAAATAGACAGCACAGGAGACACTCGTTTGCGGTTGGAGCTGAAGGTAGAGCGTCGCCGTGCTCGACCTCAGGTGGGACACGCATGTTGAGTGTGAGTCTTCCCTCTCTGCGCACATCTGTGAATGATCGTGAAAATGCCCAGGGTACTGACGTCGAGGTTTCACAGGATTTTACCACGTGGGCAGATCAGCATATACACACCCACAAATAAGGGCCAGCCGTCCTGGATTTACTCGACGCCTGCTCTGCCGCCCTGCTGAGGTTTCAGAAGAGCACCTGGAATGCTGCCGAGCCTGAGGGGTACCCCGCCCCATCCACCGGCCTCTGCCCTTCAGTGGATACAGCTGGCCACACCTCCGACATCCTGGCGGCTGTGGGCACTGACTCCAGGTGACGATGCAGCCTGGCCAACACCTGCCTCCAGCCCTGAGGCCTGGGTGGTGCACAGCAGACCGGGCGGGCTCCTCCCACAGAGCCCGAGGTAATTCATTGGTCTGTTTAGTCTGCGAAGATTCTGGTACCTTGTTATACAGCAATGTGCGGCAAGCCCCCCGAGCGCGGGAGTCTGTCCTCTTCACTCATCATTTTGTCCTCAGCACCAACAAAAGGGCCGGGACTCAATGACAGAAGAGAAAGATCGGTTGGAGCCATCAGGCTCCTCACAGACCTGCAGGTTGGGGCCCAGTTTCATGGCACCTGGGAAGGCAGAGCCCAGCCCAGGCTTTGTGAAAATCCCTCCCTTTCTCCTTCATGCTTCTCTCTGACCGCGTCCTTCTGATGTCTCAGGTCTGCCTCAAACAACGTGGATGTGAGTCATTGTCCCCGATGAGTGACTTCTCAAAACTCTAGTAGAGCAAAGGACCTGGCTATGGCTCCCTGAGGGTCATTTCCCATGGCAGGGCCTCAGCGTGGAAGATGCTGCCTTCCCCTTCAGAGCACGTCTGCCCTAGCCAGGTCCGGCAAGCCTCAGCAGGAAACCCACGGGCCCTATCCAGGAATTCTCTCTAAGTAAACTCAGCGCCTTTTCTAGGAACCTTATGGGGACAGTGGTTAGCACAGTGACATTTCCTGCTGCACTTAATCTATGCTGATAGGCCCCAGTCAGCCCTGTCCTGCGCTGCAGGTCTTTATCCAGCCGCGTGCAGGTGCCACAAATTCAGCACATCCCAAACGGAACCGACGTCCTCCCTGCAACATGCTCCTCCAGGGCTCTGTATCTCCCCACGCGGCACCCAGTCGCCCGAGCCGTAACCCTGGCCCTCCAGGTCCGATTGCTCAGCCGCGCGGCCTCGCTCTCACCTCCCGCACCTCTCCTGGCTCCGTGCACTCGGCTGCAACCTGGCCAGCATCACCCAGGGCCATCACTGTCTCAGTTACACTCCAGAGGACAGCCCTTGGGCTTCTCAATCCCTCCCAATGCCCGCAGTTCACTTTCTACAACACAGCCCAGCCTGTTCTGTGCAGAAATCACCCCTCAGCCCTTGCCCCCTCCCTCCGTGGGCGCCCATCACTGCACTGGGCCCCCTCGACCACCTCTGATTTGCTCCACCCTCGTTCCAACAGGTTCCCCTCGGCTTCATTCCAGCCCTCTATCCAGCTCCCCATTTCTCAGAAACTCCCCGATCTCCCCTCCGCTTTGGCCCTCACGTCTGCCGAGAGGGCTCCTCGGTCCTTCACACCTGGCTGCCGTCTCCTTGCCCTCACGCCTCTTTTACGTTAGTTCCTTAAGACAAGGTTAGGGCTCCCTTAATTTGTTTTCAGAGCATGTCAAAACGTGTACCTCACTGCATTGTTTCTGACCATCCAGTGCCTGACCCTTATCTGGACACGCAACCCACGAGGGCAGTTGCCACACCAGCTCGCTTGCCGCTGTTTCCCAATGGCCTACAGGGTGTGGGTCACCAGATGGCGCTCAATAATTACATATTGGCGGGACCAGCAGTTAGCGTACTGGCTATGTCTCTGGACTCCCATGTAGCTGACCGCGGCTCGAGTCTCGGACCCTGTGGCTTAAACTCACGCCGGGTGCATGTGCATGGGTGCCCGAGATCCCAAGAGGAGAATGGAGGAGAAGGGATTACAGCGTGGCCATCCCCCCTGGGGGGTGATTTCTTGCTTTCTGTCTCTCTGTCTCTCTCTGTCTTTCTGGTGAGTGCACATGCTCTATAGCAAACACCTCTCCAAAAAAAAAATAAAATAAAATAAAATAAAATAAAATAAAATAAATTAATTACACATTGGCAAGCAAATAAATGATGAGAAGACACAAGACATTGGCCTTCAGGACCCACCATTGTGTTGTCAGGTTGATAACATGAACGTGTGAGGTTCACAAAACAATAGGAAAGTCAAAGTCTGGGTGAGGGCAGAGACACCAGGCTGTTCTGGATGGACCATGGTGTAAGTGACAGAGGTAACAGCAGATGTCTGTGGGCGAGGACAGCAGATGGCACACAGGCAAGGTGTGGCTTCGTAGAACATGGCCACTGCAGAGAACTTTGTCCAAGAAAGACCTGGAAGAGGTCCTCCAAAAGGGACGTGCCAAGGGCTCTGGGGGAAGAGGGCACATCTGGGGTCAGGTCGAGAAGGAGCCCACACTCAGAAGAGCCCAGCTGGGAGCTCACAGGTGAGACTGGTGATGTGGGGGGCTATGGGAGCTTGGGGTGCCATCGTGTGGGCCTTGGGACCGGTGGCAGCCACTCCTCCCACAAAGTCTGCAGGGGTACAGGGAGGAAAAGTAGTCCCAGGCCTGGTATGGTGTGTGGGGCTGAGGAGGAAAGGCTGCCCCAGCAAGCCTGGCCACCTAGGTGCAATCGCTGGCCAGCTTCCCAGGAAGGGGACACAAAGCAACCCACCGCCTGAACTCTCACCCACTACCTCCATGAGCCACGAGCAGTGGAGGGAGGAGGCGGCGAGCAGAGGGGTGGGGGACGGTGCTGCGGGGAACTGAGGAGCAGAGCAAGTAAATCCGCCCAGCTCTGCAGCAGAGGCGGGAGGTGTATTCTAGACGATCAAGCACTGCAGTGGGCCCTGGAGGGACTGAAGGACAAGGGTCTGGATGCAGACAAATCAGGGGGCTCCTGTTAGTTGTGAAAAGAATCATTATGATAATATAAGTAAGGGGGTGTGCCCTGTGGAGCACACGCTAGTGGGATAAGTGATTTCTTTCAGTCTGGATGAGATACATACTAATATTATCCTTCTTTTATAGGTGAGCAAACTGAGGCTCGGAGAATTCAGAATGAACCGCAATTCTGTAGTCGGTAATGGAAAGGTCTAAAATTCAACTTGAGGGGCCAGCAAGTGGCATGGTGGTTAAGGGTGCTGGACTCCCACATGGCCGACTGCAGTTCCATTCCTGGATCTGGTGGCTTCCTCTCGCTCTCTCTTTCTGTTTTCTTTTTCTCTCCCTCTCTCTGGTCAAATTAAAATAAAAAATAAATAAATAAAGTCAAATAAAATAATTCTTTAAAAAAGTAAATAAATGAAATTCAACTTGACACCAGAGCTGTGATCTGAACCAACTCTTAGTCCAGAGGGGGATGGGACGCGTGCAGAGCCTGGTGAAGCTGGGAGGCGGCCTGCCCTGTCTGGGGAGCCTCTCTTCCGGTTCCTTTCTCTTCCTGCCCACTGTCACCTACACTGGGACCATCAGAGTTTGTGTTTCTCTTCTTGGGATTCTCTTCTTTCTTCATAATAGTTTTAAATTTCTCCTATTTTGACAACTTGTGAGGTACTCAAGACCCACGTTCTGTTGAGCTAAGATTCGGTTAAGAAAAGTGACTATCAGGCTAGCTCCATGGCCTGGTGGTTAAGGGAGCCATATCCCACATGGCCAACCGAGTGGTTCAAGTCCTGGATCCAGCAGCTCCAGAAATATGCCTAGCATATGCGTGTGCATGCCTAAAGTCCCAAAAGGGCAGGTAGGGGAGAAGGGATTCCACATGACCATTCCTCACGGGAGTGCTCGCCCCTCCCCCTCTCTCTGTCTCTCCCTGGTGAGTACATACACCCTCCATCACTCACACACACACACACACACACACACACATACACAGTGGTTATCAAAAACGGTAGGGATTGTATTAAATACCTCCAATATATTCCCTCATTGTCAGAATGATTCTGGAAGGAAAATGTGAAGAAGTTCCTATTTATAGAGAATGATCAGAGACCAGTCAATCTTAGGAGGAGAAAAAGAAAGCTTTTTTTGGTATTAGATCCTGGTTTCTATAAATTTACATAGGTATGGGAACAAAGTATGCTCTTTCTTGGGAATCCAGGAGAAGTTTCATGACCCCCCCCTTTCTCCTACACCAAATGCCACTTCTGTTCCTCATGGGGCTGCCCTCCACGCCCAGGTTTGACAGCAGGGCACAGAAGATTCAGAATAGTTAATGGGCATCATTAACCCACACCTTATACACATGCGCATCATTTAGTTTCCGGGAGTGTGGCCAAGTGTGCCATATTTCTGGAGATTCCTTACCTTCCCCCCCCAAAAAAAAGTGTCCTAGCTGTTATAAATTGCCTGACTATGACAATTTCAACCAAAGCGTGGTGATGAAGACTCCACCACCACCCCACTCTCTCACTAAGTCAATAAGCAGAGTACAGGGGAGAAACCAATAAGAATAGAAACCAAATCGATGGGGAAAGTCAGAGTTGAGGTAAAACTCATTCCTTTGCCGTCATTCGTATTTGTTTTGTAGGTAATCTTAGTTGTTTTTGAAGTGCAATAATTGGAGGAAAATGGGGATAAGGGTGATACATATTTCCTGAGAAGGCCTATCGTCCTGAATTTCTATACACCCTGAATAAATCTCTCCCCCCAGTGAAACTGTAGAAAAAGCTGAGCATATGAAGCTAGGCATTTTTTGTGACTCCTAATGCCTGTGTGCATAATTCCAAATCAAACATATTCACATTATTAACTTTTCAAAGTTTATTAGTCTCAGTGCTAATGAACTCATTCATCCCTGGCAAAGCGCATGGCTCCCTAATGAACATCATAGATAGGTCTGCAGTGACGTGAGCGCGGCCTTCAGCGGGTGCCAAATTCCACTTGGCTGTAAAACTGGAGCGAGGAGGGACCAGCAGTTAGCGTAATGGCTATGTCGCTGGACTCCCACGTAGTCGACCGCGGTTCGAGTCCCGGACCCGGTGGCTTAAACTTGTGCGTGCGTGCCCAAGATCCCGAGAGGAGAATGGAGGAGAAGGGACTGCGGCGTGGCCATCCCCCCTGGGGGGTGATTTCCTGCTTTCTATCTCTCTGTCTCTCTCTGTCTGTCTGGCGAGCGCACGCGCCCTATAGCAAAAACCTCTCCAAAAAAAGAAAAAAAAGAAAAAGAAAAAAAAAAAAAACTGGAGCGAGGAGATCACTTCCAAAGAGACACTTGGACACAGCTTCGCCTAATGGGAAAGGCACTGGAATGGATGTCTGTAGACCGGGACTCTACGCCTGGCTTTGCCACTTGGCAGCAGGGTGACCTTGAGCGAGTCACCTAGTTTTTCCAGGACACCGTTCCTCTTCCAGAAGATGGGAGATTGGTCTAGGTCCTCCCTGACGCTTTCTCTGGATCACGACGTAATACCTCCTCCCCTACCCCTGCCAAGCCCATTGTTTCATTAGCTGCAAAGGAGTCACTAGGTATTTGCACATGTTGCAATGCGGGGTGTTTTGAATTTAGACATATGCCTAAGTTAAACAATGGCTCGTTCTTTACAGATCAAATTAAAACTTGGCTCCGTAGAAAGTATCCCACCACAGGTCACGGGCTGAGACCTCTGACCTGTTTGAGCACGGCGCTCGTTCAGAGTTGTAATGAGTTTCCTAACCCGTGTTGGCTGGTGTCAGCCTGCATGTCGCTGTGTGGAGCGTGCATGGAGACAGGGAATGGCTTTCCAAACACCATCTACGCGAGCCTCCTTTCTCTCAATTATCGGTTTTGAGAGGTGGCCTGAACGCGGGTGCTCTTCTGTGTGGAGGTTTCCGAACTGCAAGCATTAATTCTCCAGGGGAAACTTCCTGTCCTTACGCGACGATGTTTTTCCCACTTCACCTCAGATCTTTGAACCACACAACAGCTGGAGACTCAGGGCTTCTCCCCCAACGCTTCACGAAGACGCGCCTTTCTCACCGAGCAAAAGAAAAATAATAATCGTGCAACGCTCTTGCTTCTGGACCGCATAAATTATCTCCAATTTTCCTCATTATTTTCTTCTGCAGGGTATAAAGAGATTGCCTGTGGAAAAATATGTATCAGGACAAAACAAATAGAAAACAGTTTAAGCTACTGAAGTATTTACCTTTTTTTATTTTAAAAAAGACATTTTAATCCTATTAACGGTAAATTATATTACCTATTGTGAAGGCAGACATGAAAGAAATATTTGAAGCATGCAGTTAATTATGATACCAAGTGACACATAATATTTATGCTCTCCTGGATAGCCCGAGCAATTTTTCTCTCAGTAACTGTGAGTCACGCACTGATTGAAGTCTCGAAACCGATGCCGAGGCAGCACCACGGCACAGCTGCGTGAGGCTCCATTCCACGGATAATTGATGGAACGAGAATAGCCATTGTTTATTCTTTTATAGTTCTAATTTCACATAGAGGGAAAAATCTTCTGCCCCAATCCTTTTATTTTAATTCTCTATTTCAGCATATTTCTGAAGCGTCCACAGGGCACAGCAAAGCGGGGAGTTTGCAATCGAGTTTCCACGGAGAACAGCTGTGCCGCAGGCGTGGTGGGCCTTCTGCTAACACCAGCCATCGGGGAAGGGACCGAGCCGCGAAATCGGGCACCTCGGACACGGGGACGTGCATCCCACAGTTAGAACAGGGCACCAGAGGCTGGGACGTCTCCCTCTCGTGCTTTCTCATGGAAGAGATTGAAAACTAAACTAAAAGAGTTGGGAGCAGGTGGTGCCACGGGTTCCATGATTGGACCCACGTGGGAACGGTCCTGAGGTCGCATCCAGGGAGCTTCCTGAACATGCCGCCACATGTATGTTTGCCTGTGCTCTGAGTCAGCTGAGTCTGGGGGGTTCGTCACGATGTGAGGTGGCTGTCTGTCTCTTTCTCTTCCACAGATGAGATAAATAAGCTTTACAAAAATAATAAACTGCTGATGGATGTGAGTAAGCCGTCTTCACGTGTTAACTCCTAGCCAATGAGGCAGATGGATTGGCGGTGTCGCCCTGCCTGGCTTCCCCATCATGGGTGCCCACTTCCGGTCAGCCCCACCTGGGGTCACTGTTGAGGTCAGAGGAGTGATGGCCTACCACTGGGCATGCTGCCCTGGCCATGTGAGGTCCCAGATCCCACTCTTCCCACCACAGGAGGCTTTGGCTGAGAGCACCCAGCATCTCTGGCAGGTGGCTTGAGAGCCGTGTGGACTCCCAGACTCCCGGGCCCCTGGGCCCCGCTCAGCAGGGCCAGCGGCTCACGACTGCCCAGTTCTTGCTCAGGGAGTCTTGTAGGCTTTTCTGCTAACACTTGGATTTCAAGGCTGCTTGTAGTCCCAAAATGGAGCAGGCAGGAATCCCTCTGACTACAGGAATATTTAGGTGACCGTAAGACAGCCCCACAATTACATGGCACCTTAAGATGAAGAGCAAATCAAATTCTAAGAATAAGAGCTTTGGGCTACTTCTTGATATATTAAATTTCTGTAAGATTGAGACTAATGCTAAGTGTCATAAACAGCTACCACAAGTGTTTGTGATTTGAAATAATGAGAAGGATCAAGCCAAGCGTGTTGAACACCTACAATGTACTAAGCACTTAATATGTGTTCTTACTTTTTTTTTTTTTTTTGAGAGGTTTTTTTGCTATAGGGCACGTGCGCTCGCCAGACAGACAGACAGAGACAGAGAGACAGAAAGCGAGAAATCACCCCCAGGGGTAATGGCCATGCCGTAATCCCTTCTCCTCCATTCTCCTCTCGGGATCTTGGGCACGCACGCACACGCGCCCAGTGTGAGTTTAAGCCACCGGGTCCGGGACGTGAACCACGGTTGACTACGTGGGAGTCCAGCGACACAGCCATTATGCTAACTGCTGGTCCCAGTACGTGTTCTTACTTACCTTCATGGCAGATTTGCAGACTCAAACTAGTGCCCCTTTGGTCAAGGCACAGACTGAGGCTCAGAGAGGCTAAGTGTCTTGCTGATCTAGACTCCACTAGCTTGAAAACCATAGCTCGAGTGCAAACAGGTGTGTGGTCCTTGCCACCATGTACTCCTCATTAGTATTTTAATGCTTTGGTGCTACAAAGATATTCCACAAATATTAACAACTGAGTGAAAGCATTTCAATTTGGTTTCAATATCCATTATGAGTTAGAGAAATTATTCTACCAGACCTCATTTAGCTATAAAATATTCAGAACATTTAATCCAATTTTCAAATTATAATCAGATACAATGTTTTTACTGAGGTACAATTTGCATTTTCTGAAATGCGCAGCTCTTATGTAAGGGTGCAGTTTGGTAAGCGCTGGCAAATGCATGCATCACTGTGACCCAAGGCTCGACCAAGACATGGAGCATTTCCACGGCACCAAAGCTTTCCTTTATGCTCGCTCCTGTCGACACCCGTCCACCCCCTCGGGCACTCACTGTTCTAGCTTCTGCACTCATTTTGCCTGTTGTTAGCTTCATGTGCAATGCTGTGGCCTGTTCCGGTGTGCAGCTGTGCACCAAGTCTCCACGCACTCGGCCAGCTTCCTTTGTGTGTGTTCACATGTACATGTAGCTCTGCACGGCTTCCTCACACATGGAGGTTTCCACGACCATCCTCACAAGGATTCCATTGAATGGTTTTGCCATTTATGACCACGGGCACCTCCTCCCTCTCTCCCCTATACCTAACTCCTAGAAACCACTCATCGGTTCTGCATTTCCAAAATGTCGTCACCTAGAACATTCCGTGATGGAGCCGCTCGCTGTGAAATCTATTGACAGGCCTTCCTGGGTGCGTGATCACCTGAGTGGTTCAATGGCTGCCCTCTCACTGAGGTTCACAGGCACCACAACTGTTTAACCTGTACCTGCTACAGGATGTCAGGGTTGTTTCCAGTATGGGGCTAGAAAAGGGAGTTTTTGTATAAACATGCTTTCATTTCTCTGCGATAATTGCCGTAAAGTGCAACTGTGGTATTGCATGGTAATTGCATGTTTAGTTCTATCTTCAAAAATCTACCCAGTTTTACGTTCTCACCACCCATGTACGACTGATTCCTGTTCTCAGCAGCATTTGTACCATCACCCTTTCTTGTTACCCTTCCTGGCAAGTAATGGCAGTAATAGCTCACTGTGGTTTTCGTCCACACTGTGTGGTGGCTGAGGCGCGCCCTTGGCTCTCAATTTCACGTTCTCCTCATCAAAATCTCTGTCCATGTCTTCCGTTTATTTACTGATTGAACGGTTTACTTTCTATTGTTGAGTTGAGAGAGGTCTTAGTACATTCTAGACACTAGTTTGGCTTGTGGCTTCCAAATGTTGTCTAAACACTCATGGTGTTTTTTATCATCTTCACATTAACTTTTGAACAATGGAGGTTTTTAATTTTTATGAAGTCTAGTCATTTTTTTTTTATGAATCAGGATTTTGATGTCATCTCTAAAATTCTGACTATCCTTACATTCCAAAAAGATTTTCCAGTGTTGTTTTTTGTCCTAAAATTTCTATAATTTTATGCATTATGTTTAGTCCATAACCCATTTTGAGTTAATTTTTGTATAAGATATGGAACTTAGATTTAAGTGTTCTCTGTATTTGGGCATGCATGCACGCACACCCAGTGCGATTTCAAGCCATCAGGTCCAGGACTCAAACCACAGGTCTAGGACTCAAATCACAATTAGCCACGTGGAAGTCCAATGCCTTAGCCACTATGCCACATGCTGGCCTTTCAGTCCGATTGTTCACATACCATTTGCTGAAAAGTTCATCCTTCTACCATTGAATTGCTTTTCGTCTTCATCAAAAATAAGTTGAGCACATGCATGAGGTTCTATTTCTGGGCTTTCTATTCTATTCGTGTATGTGTCTATCCTTCCACCAATACTATACTATCTGGATTACCGTAACTATTAAAGTACAGGAAGTCCTGATAGCAGGTCGAGTTCTCCTCCTACTCCAGTCTTTGTCAGTAATTTTTAGCTATTCAAGGATCTGTGTCTTTTAATGCAAATTTTAGAATGTTTGTTTATACCTATTAAAAAACCTTCCTGAGATTTTATAGGAATTCATTAAAACCATAGATCAGTGTGAAAAGAAGTGACATACTTACTATGTTGAGTCTTCTAATCTATCAATATGGTTTGATATTCCATTTATTTGGATCTTCCTTGATTTCCTTCAACACTTTTTATTTTATGTGTAACATACAGATCCTATACATACCATGTTAAGTAGATACTTTGGCATTTAATTTTTCTTGGGGCAATTAAAAATGGTATATTGTTTTTAACAGTGATTACTATATATAGAAACGCATTGAACTGTGTCCCACAAACTAGCTGAAAGCATTTATTAATTATATAAAATTTTCTGTGTGTGTGTGTGTGTGTGTGTGTGTGAACTCCTGGAGATCTTCTGCATAAGCAATCAAGATAGCTGCAAATAGAAGCATGCTAACTTCTTCCTAATCTGTCCTTCATTTCTTTTCCTTGCCTTCACTGTGCATAGAGCTGCAAGTGCAGGGGAGAGCAGGAGAGGCGAGGGCAATCGCCATTGCTGTTTCCGATCTGTATTGGCGCCTTAATTGGGATGCTAGCCATAGGTCAGGATTTGCTAAAAATATTCTCAAATAATGAGTGGAGATATATTTTTTGTCAGTAATACCTTTTCTCTGCATGGAATTAGATTTTTGTCACAGTGATACCTTTTCTCCATCAATGAAAGCGATCATATGATTTTCCTCTTTAGCTTGTTCGTATAGTAGAATATCTTGATTTATTTTCAGGTGCTAAACCAGCCCTTACTAAACTCTGCATTCTGTCTGCCGATCTCTGTTATTTCAATTAGCGTATTAAGTGTGTGTACGTTAAGGTAATTATTGATGTGCTAGAGCTTTAGTCTGCCACTTCATCATTTGTCTCCTATTTGCTTTCTCCAGTTCTTATTCCTGTGTCTCCTTTCCTTTACTTCCCGTGAGCTACTTAACGTTTTTATAGAACTCTATCTTGATTTGGAGGTCAGTCAGTGGTGTAACAGTTACATATGACGACTGTGAGGTTCGAGTCCCAATCTCAGTGGTTTGAAAGACATGCCAAGCCCATGTGGGTGCATGCCCAGAGTCCTCAGAGGACAATCTAGGAGAAGGGATTGCAATGTGACCATCCTCTCTAATGAATGCCTTCTCACTTTCCTTCTCTCTTCTATTTTTCCTGTTCTGTGAAAACGTCTTCACTTTCTCTTTACAAATAGATGGTTTAGTTGTACACAGGATTCTGAGCTGAAAGTTCTCTTCTTTCATCAGTTGAAAAATGTTATTCCACTTCTTTTTTGGCAAACAGGATTTCAGGTGAATATTGACAGAGTCTTCAGAGAATTTTTCATTAGTATTGGGGAAAAAAGATTAAATTCTGTTTTGGGCTTATCTAGAAAAGCTAAAAAAAAAATGAGGCAAGGCAGAGTATTTTCAGGAAAGTTTACTGCAATGAGAACAAAGTTTAAGAATGTTTATAAAGTTTCAAAAATATTGAACATCCAATTCAGTAAAATTCAAAACATATGATATCCAATTACAAATGACCAATCATTTTCAAACAACAGGACAATTCAATCAATATTGAGATGAAATTTTGTTCAATTAAAACTGTCTCAGAAATTACACAAATAATTTTAAAAGTTAGCAAACAAGGACATTAAAACAGTAAAACAATTTCTAGATCTGTAAGAAACTATACATAAATTGAGTATGATAAGTAGCAACACTGGGAATATAATAAAAACAAACAAACAAACAAACAAAAAACTCCTAGAGATTAGAACCACAGCATATGAAAGTAAAAATGTGTGGGATGGGACTTCCAGATTAGACAGTGCCAAAGAAAAGGGAAGAGAACTGGAAGGCATAGCAATAGGAACTAAACTTGCACTTCCCCATGACCCAACACTCCTACTCCTTGATATTTATCCAAGAAGAATAAAACCTATGTCCACACAAAGACCTATATATAAATGTTCATAGAAGCTGTATGAATAACTGCCAAAAAGTGTAAACAATTTGAATATTTGCCAATTTGAATAGATAAGAATTTGTGGCACAATGAATACTACTCAGCAATAACGTGGAACAAACTCAATAAGCACACACCATGGATGGATCACAGAAGCATTATGCTTAGTAAAGAAAAGCAATATGTTAAGTGATTTTCTTTATATGAAGCTCTGGAAAAGGTAAAACTATGGGGACATGACACAGATCAGTAAGTGCAAGATTTAGAGAAGGAGAGAAAAGCTGTCCAGACTCTGCTGAACATGGGTCATCATTCTCATCCAGAAGTCCTTCAAGTCTGGGTGGGAACCTTCTAAAAGGTGATGCAGGTCCCAACAAATACTGGTAAATAATAGAAATGCCTGGAAATTAAATAAGTTTAAGAACATATATTGGATAAAGGGCCTGGTGGGCAGAGCACGCAGCTGATTTGTGCTCTGTGGGTGGACAGTACCCAGGCCCAACTGCCACCACCCCCTTCAGGGACAAGCTTGTTCTGACTTCACAGTACAGAAAATTCCTCCAGGACATGTGTTCAAAGGACCATTCAAAATTATGATTCCAACAACAGCAACAAAATTATACAAATATATAAGAATTGTTAAAATAGTAATATAATATACACACAAACTGTATATGTGATGATTTACATATGTATATATGACAATACACAGCATGATGGTGCCTATTGGTAATATATGTGTATATTATAATGGTATGTGTGTGTACATATGATATATGTAACAGTAATATGTAGTTATAGAGGATATATATGGCTGATGTTTTTTGTTGAGGCTGTTGAGTTTGGTTGCCATAGACTAAGCAGCAATACAGGACTTTTCTGAAGATACTAATTTAATATTCAAAATTTAATTGGAATCTTCTGATATCAAGCTATTAATCAGAGAACAATGAAACATGAAAATTGCTTCAACATCCATGATTTGGCCTGTATGGAACCCTAAGGACTCCCAGCAAATGGTAACAAGGAACTCTTCTGCAGCCCTTTCCTAAGCCCTTCTATAAGAGCAGGGCCAGAATTCAATCCAAGAGCTAGGACTGGAAAATGCCTAACCTGCCTCTTGATTGCTCAGAACACAGATTATGTGAAATCTCTTTCCTTCTTACCAATAATTTTGTTTATTATTTGCTTTTCTCAGCTTGGTGGAAACAATCTGTTTCTTTTCTATTCCCTGCTAGTATCATTTTGTCATATTTGGGTTCAGCAGTAACATTCCTGTGCTTAGATCTTCCAGTTCTACCCAGGAATATTTGAATCTCATAACACAAAACACACATTCACATTCATTTCAGTCATTAATTTTTTAAGGGCAAGGATCACATGTTTTGCATTTGGTAATGTGTGATACCCGCATTTTTAATGAAGAATACATGCTATAGATTTCAACCACCAAAGACCCTCTGCCCAGACTTCACCCTCCTGCTCCCCAGTCTAGCCAGAAGTCAGGTTAGAGCACCCTACTTATTCTCTCTGTCTCTTTCCATCTCTCTCTCTCTCTCTCTCTCTCTTTAATTTCTTTTATATATATATATATATATATATATATATATATATTTTTTTTTTTTTTTTTTTTTTTTTTTTTTTTGGAGAGGTTTTTCGCTATAGGGCGCGTGCGCTCGCCAGACAGGCAGAGAGAGACACAGAGACAGAAAGCGAGAAATCACCCCCCAGGGGGGATGGCCACGCCGCAATCCCTTCTCCTCCATTCTCCTCCCGGGATCTTGGGCACGCACGTACACGTGCCCGGCGTGAGTTTTAAGCCACCAGGTCCAGGACGCGAACCGCGGTCGACTACGTGGGAGTCCAGCGACATAGTCATTACGCTAACTGCTGGTTCCCCTATATATATATTTTAAGCTTAGCTTTCTGCTGTTCTTTTGTCTTTGTAATTCTTACTTTTCATTTTCTTACAAAATTTTTTTCTTCTCTTTTTCTTGTTTTTTTCTCTTTGTTTTTTTCTTTTCCTTTTCCTTTTCTTTTTACCTTTTCTGTTCAACCTACATACACTGATTTTCTATACAGATCTAGGTGCTCTGTAGCCAAATATCTGAATACGTTTAAGGTCAGATTAGTCCTCAATTTTCATTGAATCAGTTGTGCAAAGGGAGAAAACAGTACTGCTTACAGACCGCAGATCACCTACTTCTGCATTCCTCTGACTGCTCAGATTTAACTCCAAGGGATAAGAAAAAACCTATAATCCATCAGATGACCAGAAATCACCACGGAGGCATGAGAAATGTGAGAAACGAAGAAAATATCTCTCCTCTAATGGAAAAGAATAACTCCTCTTCCTCCACAAAGAATACAAGGGAACTCATGGAAATGTCAGATAAAGAATTTAAAATATTCATAGTGACAATGATAACAGAGATGCAAGAGAATAGAGACAATGAACTTCAGAAGATGCAGGAGAAGAGAAGACACCTGCATGGCTCCTGAGAACTAGTGATTTTAGGGGAATAAGAGAAATGAAGATTTTCCACTAATTTAGCCCCTAGCCCACAAACTCGAGTAATTGAACTTCAAGTTTGGGAAGAAACACACTTTCCATCAGATGACTAGAAATCACTGCAGGGCCACAAGAAATATGGGAAAGCAAGAAAATACCTCTCCTCCAAGGGAAAAGAATAACTCGTCTTCATCCACAGACAGTTCAATGGAAATCATGGAAATGTCTGATAAAGATTTAGAATATTCATAATGGAGAAGCTAACAGAGATGGAATAGAAGAGAGACAGTGAACTGCAGAAGAGAAAGGAGAAAGGAGCTGACGAATTCCAGGTGAGGAAATTCTTGCAAGATCTAAAAGAGAAATTACACACTTTACAAAAGAATCAAATGGAACTTTTAGAGATGGAGGCTATAATACAGGAAGTAAAAATCTCCCATTAAATTATTAAAAGCAGACTAGATCATACGGAAAATAGAATCTCAGATGTAGAAGAGAAAATTGCTGGCCTAGAAAAATCCACCATGAAGACTGAGAAAATTGCCCAGAAATTTGAGAATAATATATGAGAAATACTAGATACCATCAAATGTCCAAACATCTGGATAATTGGCATCCCAGAAGGCAAAGAGACTCACAAGAACATTGATAATGTATTCCATGAAATCCTGCAAGAAAACTTTCCAAACCTAGAGAGGCACTCAAAGATCCAGTCCCAAAAAATACAAAGGACCCCAAATAGAATCAACCCAAGAAGATCTTCTCCAAGACACATTATAGCCAGAGTGACCAAAATCACAGACAAAGACAAGATACTAAGATTGGCAAAAGAGAAATGGCAAGTTACCTACAAAGGATATCCAATCAGACTAACAGCAGACCTCTCATCGGAAACAATGCAAGCGAGGAAAGAATAGGAAATATATTCAAAGTGTTAAGGGAAAAGCAATTTCAACCAAGAATACTATACCCGGCAAGATTATCCCTCATATGGGAAGAAAAGACAAGAACATTCTCAGATAAACAAACCTGAAAGAATTTACCACCACCAGACCAGATATCCAAGGAGTTCTCAAGGGAGTGCTATGTCAGGAAAATTAAATTCAGACACACAGAAGTAAGAGTTCAAAAACTAAGAAAATAGCCAACTTAATCATAGGGACAAGTCTGGAGTTGAATATTATATTCCAGAATTCAATTGGGAAGATCAAACCACAACAGAAGATAGATGAAGTACATGAGACTGAACTGATGAAGTAGCATTCTGTAACTTTTGAGTAAAATATTGCTGTTTTTCTTCTAGGCTTTGTTGTTCGGTTTTAAGAGTTTTTGTCCTGTCTTGAGCTGTCAATAGGTTCATGTACCTACTATTTGAACAGAATACTAACCTGTTTCCAGGCTTTAAGTTTTAGGCAAATTTCCTTACCAATTCAAAACTGCTTTCCTTGAAATTCCAAGCTGACCTTGCTATTGAAAGTAGTTAGATTATTTAAGAAATTGTGTGATCAATAAATTGTGGGACAAACTGATGAATGGATTGGAAAAGTGTGGTATATATACTCTATGGAATACTACTCAGCCATAAAAAATAACAAGACCCTGGAATTTGATAGAAAGTGGTCAGATACGGAGGCTATATTGCTGAGTGAAGTAAGCCAGGCTATGAAAGAAAGATATTGTATGTATCCACTCAATATATACCGACTATCAGCACTCTATGATAGAGAGCAAAAAATTGGAGGACATAAAAGGAGTGAAGGTACTTAATGAGAATAGGACAGTGTGGAATGGGGGAAGTGAAGAGAAGAGGATAGAGAAAGATAACAAGTGAACAATAGAGAGGCAGGACGTTAGTGAGAAACAGATATGGCTTATTAACTGTTGATGTTGACATGTATAGTATTCTCAACTGGATTTGTCTGAGAAGTATTTCATGATGGGCAAACTATATGTTCAAGCAAAATGAGAAATAGCGATTGACTGTTTTAAAAAATAATTAGAATAATAATAATAATGATTGGGGAAAACATAGAAAAGATATTGAATGTTGAAGCGGGGAGATTAATGTCTCTGTACTGACTGACATGCATGGCATTCCCTTTTGAAAAAGCAATGTAATACACTGTAAAGTTATATGTAATTCAATGTAATATAAAGAAGAATATGATGATAATGAAAAATTTAAAAAAATTTAAAAAAATAAATTGTGGAAGGAAAAGGAATGGAAGACAACTGTAGATACCAGAGATAGTGCAGATTTAGACATAGTAAGGATAGGAGTAACATGGGGGTGGGTAGTAGAGAGAGGGAGGGAGGTAGGAGAACAGAAAAAAATATGTTTAGTTGACACAAAAGTGAAGTTATTTGCTGATAACAATGTATATGGTAATGTCTTTGTCTTGACTGAAGTGCTATATTCATGCTGGAAAAAAGCAATGTTGTACACTGTAAAGATATATAGTGGCTAAATGTAAGTTAAAAAATAAATAAAAAATATTAAATAAAACAAAGCTTTTTGCTGCAAAAAAAATGAAAAGAATACAA
Organism: Tupaia tana; assembly: GCA_026018925.1. Classification (NCBI taxonomy): domain Eukaryota; kingdom Metazoa; phylum Chordata; class Mammalia; order Scandentia; family Tupaiidae; genus Tupaia; species Tupaia tana. The sequence goes on from JAKSZU010000007.1 coordinate 3,580,309, forward strand.
GCTATAAACCTATTTATTGAACAAAGCATAAAATAAAGGCAAGATTATCTGAAAGTGTCTTACACCATGCAGTGAATCATGGATGCTCCAACTCATTTGCACTGTTTTGTGTTCTAAACAGCCCTGACCTGCTAACTAAGAGCAAAAGAATTGTCAAAACTTTATTGACATATTTTTTTTCCGACTTTCACCATCATTCAAATTGTAGACTCTAACATACTTGGGAGAGTGTAGATGACCAGAGCTTGTTAGAAGCTGTACAAATGGGAGCTGGCAGGTCACTGGTGGCCAAGATGCTGGATCTCACATGGCCAACTGCAATTTGAGGCCCAGACTAGTGGCTGGATAATCATGCAAGGCATGTGTGCACGCACGAGAGGAGACTGGAGGAGAAGGGACTGAGGCCTGGTCATCCTCCCTGGGGGGGCGATTTCTCTCTCCCTGCCCCTCTCTAGAAAGCACACATAGCTTATGGCAAATAAATAAATTAAATAACTATTATACAAGCAGAGCCTCTGAGATATTTAAGGATCGCCAAAATCATCTATTGTTAAAATGCCACTGGGCATCCCATCTGACAGAGAATGGCAGCAAGCCGAGGTCATTCTGTCCATGAATGTGAAATTGTCACGCGTCCCATCTGAGTATGTGGGGAGGGTGCAGAATTCTGTCGACAACTCTTTCCTGAATCCCTCAGCAGATAATTCCAGGGCTCTCTGGCTCCCAAATAGCGCCATTGCACCCGCACGGCCATGGAGGGGCAGGCTGTAACTGCATGTGCGACGCCCGCCCATGGACCCCTCCCGGCTGCCATATGAAAACTCATAGACGTGTCCGTGGGAGATGAGGCGCTGGCCCATGCAGCAGCTCAGCTCTCCATATGGAAATCCGTCTTTAATGTAGGTGTTCTTAACGGCTGCGTAATTAGTAAACTCAGGCGCTCGAGTGAGAGCTCCATCTAGCAGTAAAGTCGCATCTGGTGCGCATTGTCTGAGCTGCACCCTGACGCCTTGCCAGCTTGGCTCCTCCGATTCCAAGAGGCTTCTGGTTGCCCGGTCACGGGCTTCTCATGGCTGTTTGCTGAGTTAGTCCTGTTCTGTCTCCCTCAGCACTCCCTGGCCCTCCGGTCCAAGGCTCCTTTCTTCCCCCGGCTGTGATCCTCTGCAGTTCTTCACACGACCCCACCAGCATTTCAACATCAGCACAGTCCTTGCCTCAAGTCAGTGAGGAGACAGAAGCAGGCCGGGGGACAGCTGCTCGACTGTCTGCGGGGACACCGCCCCTGCTGCAGGCCCCTGCGGTCACTGGTGAAGAGGCCAGAGGGCTAGAGTTTCCGGGTGAACTCCTGCCTATTCGCTTCACCCCGGGTGTTTTCAGGGATGTCTAAGGTTTCCTAGGAACCAGCTCTCCAATATCTTAGCAAATTCTTCCACTTCCCTTTTGGTGGAGGAATTGGAAAAAAAAAAAAAAAAAAAAAAAGATTCAATGATGTAAGAGAGAAAATGTCAGTCACAGTTAGAGCTCTAACCTGCACACACAGCGTCATTTACAAATCGATGATCAGGTTCTAAGGTAAGCTTCTGCTCTGTAACTCCCCAGCTGCCACTAGCTGAACTTGGTCCCTAACATAACCACTCACAACCGGACTCATATCTATTCCTGCTCAGTGCATTTGCTTTGCCAAAGACCATCAGTTCCATTTTTGATTTCTAAAACAAGGTACCCCCCCGACATGATGGGTCTTTGTCTCATCTGAAACAATATTCCCTGGGATGCAAAACTTCCTCAGTGTCCACGTTAGGTTTTCCTGGGCCTCACTGGGGTGTTGACAGTCTGCCATGGTTCATGAGGACTAAAAAACCATTATTTTTTCTTTTTGCCTAAAATACAGAGAGGAAATGTACTGTGTTCCTCTTCCATTTTCTTCCTTTTTTTTTTTTTTTTAAGAGGTTTCTTCCTTAGGGTGCATGCATTGACTAGCGGGAGAGAGACAGAGACAGTGAGAGGGAAAGTGATAAATCACCCCCAGGGGGATGGCCACACTATAATCCTTTCTCCTCCATTCTCTCCCAAGATCTTGGGCATGTAGACACATGTGCTTGGTGATTTTCAAGCCACCAGGTCCAGGACTTGAGCCAGGGTTGGCTGTGTGCGAGTCCAGTGGCATAACTGCCCTGCCCGCTGCTGGTCTCTCTCTTCCACTCTCTCTCATATCTGTGGCTCCACTCATTGCTCAGTCCAGTTGCATTACCATCTTACTATACTCAACACCGAGTGACAGCTGTAGCATGTGGCCACAGCACCCCCAGTTCCTGGCCTTGCCATCTTCCTGTACAAGCTCATGATTTCCTCCCCTGGCCTGGCCTTCCAATGGCTCAATCAGGGGATGGGATTCCCCAGTCCCACATCAGGAAGCACCTGCAGCCCAGAGCAGCCAACAGCAGCTCCAAAACACCCAAAGCACAGCCTTTCTCCTTCGGGACTTGATATGAACGCCTTAAATTGTCAGTCCTGAAATAGTGATGACGTGCCCAGCGGTTCCTCGCCACCAACATGCTGGACCTCACGTGCTTCGATGCCTGATACCTGTGCTGCGGCCTGTGCTGGGTGGATGCCCTAAGCGCCCGACATGTGGGAGGACCAGCTTCTTAGCTCTCCCGTTCTGCAGCTGAGGAAACCAGCACAGGAGTTAGCCCGCGCGGCAGGCCACTGCACAGGTCTGTGCTCGGCCAGCCAGCCACCCGACATCCGGCAGGGATGTGTGGGGGCGCACTCACCTAGTTCCCACCAAAGAGGGATGGCTGGGCAAAGTTTCATTACAGCATTTCTCTAGGTATCTCGAGGGCCTGGTAATGGGAAACTCGGGCAGGCCGACTGCAGGCTGCACCAGGACTTGATTTAGGAATAGCCAAGCGGTGGTGCTGCACCAGGCCGTGACTGTTCTCTGCTCTAAACTCAGGGCCAGACGGTGGCAGTGTGGTAAAACACAATGGTCTATAAGGTGCTGTCACATGGAAAGGTTCCCGGTTCAAGTCCAGAGACCTCCCTGAACACATTGGACACACACCTACCTCAGCTCTGGGTCTCGCTGGAGGCTGGGGGTGGATTATGGCATCAGGACCTGTGGGAGGTCCTATGCCACTCTGTCTTTTCCTCCCTCTTTCTCTCTGTCTCTCTCAGTTCTGGAAGTGAGAGAATATAAATAAATAAATTTCAGTAAAAGAGTAAACTCTATGTATTTGAAAATGAAGTTCATTGGCAATTTTGATCGAAGTTAGAATAAATACTGAATTAAAAGTGAACCCAGAGTTGAAAGGTCTTCTAAATAAGTAAATGTTGGGGTAAAGCAGGAAGCCTCCCACTGAGCAAATACTGTGACCAGTTTCGCACCTGGTGTCTACAGGCACTTGAGTGTCACTGGGTGGGCACAGCTGACCTCTCCGGTCATGGAGCAACACCCGTGGAAATGTGTGCTGCAGCATTCTTGACAATCGCACCCCTTTGCAAACATCTCCAGATTTTTAAGCTGTTAATAATGTTCCAAAAATAAACCTTCCATCAGTTCAAGCTAGCACCTTTGTCTGAGAAAAAAAAATTAAATGTGTTGCCTACAAGCAGTTAAAAAATCAGAAGTACAGCAAGCCCAGGAAACATCTCTATAGGGAGTCCCTGCAAATGGTAACATAAGTCCCCATGCAAATCCACTTCTGTCAGCCGCGACACAGATGCCAGAAAAAACAGGCCCGATAAATATGGATGTATAGATATAAAACAGCAATGATGTCACGCTGGCGGGTTTATAAGTCCCTCCATTCCTTGCTCAGAATGTGGACAATGCAAAAACCTTTAAACAATTCTATCTTCTTTCAGGGTCGTGGGACATCACAAAAGCAAATATTTTTGTATGTGTTAGTGGTGAGGAAAAAGAAATCGCCTTCAAAAAAGCGACCACAGTTTGTGTTATCTGTAACGTGTTGGTATTCAAGGACTGAGATTTTTAAAAGAGAAACGGAGATATCAGAGTTGCCATCTGGCAGGTTTCCCACCACAGCCTCCCAGAATCCAGTGGGAGATAGTCACATCCCGTGGCTCCATGAATCAGCATCATTCTCCGGACCCGGGCTTGGGGCACCTCTACCGGTCAGCACAGGGCCCCTTCTCCCCTCTCCTGCCCCACCCCAGGGAGCGTTCACTCCGTGGCCGGGCCCAGCCCTGAGGCTGCCTGGTTCTGTCTCTGCTACCGCTCTTCCTGGGATGGCCCATCCAGGCAGCCACTGGGGGCCTTCCGCTGCCTCCTTTTGTGAGGGTGCTGCTTGCAGTCTGTCTCTGGGCCAGGCTGAAGGACGCTGGCCCACACAGCCCGCCCCGGCCCGGCTTGAGCGTCTATTGAAACTGATGGATCTAATGCCTCCCATCTGCCAGGCTGTCATTCAAGCCAGGGGGGATTTGGACGAAGACAAGGCGAGCGTTGTAAAAATGACTGTGTGAGCTAGTTTATTGAGCTTGCCTTGAACTCCTAGGTATAGTTAGGGCACAAAACCTTGCTTCTTGCAAAAATGACTTCACATAAATGGGAAAATGCACTATGTAAGGAGCAAGTGAATATTTTCCCCTGATTTGTGCCTGAAACGTAAGGGGGGGAGAATCCCAGCTGTCTACTGCATTGTGTGAACATATACATGCATTTAAATTACTTATATCATTACTTACAGATGTAATTGTGAAATATGTTCTTTTTGCATTCAAAATTAGGAACTGAACAGATGGTGAACGCTCAGTTTAAAGCAATATGTCCATTAAAATAACCGTACTGTTGGTGTTTAACGTAACAATAGCGAGAGTGTGTTGTGGCAGGGCCTGTGCTCAGGAATCCTGCCTCAGCCAAGAAGAGCCCACTGGAGCCCGGGACACGGCTCCTCCACCCCGGCTGCCAGCAGCGGGCTCCGGAGCTGAACTCCAGTGCTTTGGTTTAGTTCTCTGCTTCCAAATAGGAAAGTCAATAAGCAGCTGACATTTACCAAAGCTTTTGCTTCTGGGTTATTTTTCCTCCCCTCTCCAGATGTGCTGAAATGTGTGGCTCCAGATGCATCACCCCAACAGGGCTATCCTGCTCCATCCAGCCCCTGTCTGGCTGAATGTGCCCGGGTCAGGTGGATGGGCCCACAGCACATCGGGAAGCTGCTCCGTCAAGTGCTGCAAGAACCACCAGGGGTGCAGGCCTCTGTCGGAATGGCCAGGGGGTCCTCCTGACTTGGCTGTGACTACACCAGCCCCAGTCATCTGGGCTCTGGGCGAAGTGTGGCCTCTTGTCTTCTGCCCGTTCATGTGGGAATATTCTTACAAAGAAAGGAAAGCAAATACCCATGCCCTGCTCTCTGCTGCCCTTCCCACTTGGGCAGCTGTGCCAGAGGCTGGTATCTTGAAGAAAACCATTCATACACAAGACAGAAAAATGCTGAATTGTCTCTGAAAGCCCCAAAGTAGAAAGAGAAGGAGAATCTTTCTGTGAGAGCTTGGATAGATCCATGGGGTGTGCTGATGCAATTTCTCCATTGTGGAAATAGGGGATCCCAGCGTCTTCTCCCGGCAGCTGAAGGCTGACGAGTTTCTCACCTGCAGTTGAGCTGTGCGGCTCCCGCCTGCAGCTCCGGGGAGCATGAGAAGGCAGCACCCGTGGGGAGGGGCAGGGTGCGGTCTGAGGCCATGTCCAGAGCTCAATGGTCCACTAAGGAGGAGTCCAAAGTCTCCAGTGCTAACAGCACCCAACCGGGGGATGGCGGGGCCTGGAGACAGAGGACGTTCCCCCAGACTGGGTTCAGGGAAAGTGAGATGGAAGAGCCAGTTTTATGGGAATATGGAAGGAGGAAAAAAATAATGACGTATGGGAGGCAGAAGAAAAGGGGTAGGAGAGGAGACGTACTTCAAGCCAGGTGTCACTGTTGCCACGTCAGAGGCTCAGGAGGCTTAGGGAGCAAGGGTTCGCACCCACACTGACCTGATGCAAGAATCCATACACCTTTCTCTGCGTGGCACCGTTTCCACTCTGCTGCGTCAGGACGGACGGACAGCGGGAAAAAGAACGGACGGACCATGACACAGCCCTTAGCGTGGGTCATCTGTCACTAAGGAGCACAGAGGTCGCGGTGGCAGCAGCTGGGGAATTCGTGGGACTCGGGGTGCTCAGTGACAGCTCTGGACCAGCCTCATCTGCTAATGACACTCAGGAGCAGACACTGGCTCCTTGAAGACCCGGAGTAAGGACTTCTGGGGACCGGGTCTTAGGTTTTGCTTTCTTCAAGGCAATTCAATCTTTGGGGTGGAGAATCGCAGTCGTGATTCTAGGAGAGGTCGCGCCTACACAAGGTGCCCGGTGGCCCATGTCAGCCCGTCCCTCCACCCAGGAAATGGCTCCGCCGTCTCCCACCCATCCCTGGTCTCTGCGCAGCCCTGCCCAGCACTGAGGAGCTCGCTGAGCGTCCTCATCCCCTCATTTCTGCTAATTGTTTCTAGGTTCCTGCCCATCCTCAGGGGCCCTGGCGAGACGTCACCTCCCTCCCGGCCATGCTTCCGCCTACCGCCTCTCCGACGCTGGCTCCGGGTGCCCCAGCAGCAGAGCTGGGCCTACATGGCAGCCCCTGCGGTTGTCGTTCATGGCGCCAATGCCCCTGATCCAGGCTTCGAGTCGTGGGCGTGCCCATGGGTCAGGCGCGGAGAACCAGCGATGTGCCGGCACCTGTGCCCAGCCGATGTCCAGCCTCGCTGAGGGAAGCAGGGCCTGGAGGTGGTGCCAGCCCCTCTCGACCTTAGCCGCCCTCACAGTACAGCGTCTCACACATGGTAGGTGCCCGGAACCGGTCGCTGACCTCAGTGCCAGGTAAAAGTGGCACAGGTGGCCCCATGTGAGGTACCAGAGGTGAAGGGAAAATAAAAGAAATAAGCTGGGGACACCTGCCAGGTAAGTGACTGAAGGGAGTTCGCCGGGGGCTGTGCAAGAGAGCAGTGGCGAGTCAGGAAGGGAGCAGAGACAGGCTCAGAAAAGGGACTCGCAGGAAGCCGAAGCCACAGGCCACAGCCACACAGGGGCCTGGTAACCAGCGGGCGAGGCCCAGGGAGCACGACCCGAAGGTCAGGGCTCTTGCTGAAGGCCACAGAGGCCAGAGCAAGGAGCAGGAACAAGAGAGAAAGGAAAAGCACTTAGTAACCAGGGTTAGGGCAGAATCGTGGCCCTCAAATCTAGGTTGAAGTTCTGGCCTCTGTAGCTCAGGGTGTGGCCACATCTTGAGACACAGTTTGAGAAGTAGCCATTCAGGGGACAAGGTCCTGAAGGTGAGTCCCAATCTGAAGTGGCCAGCATCTTTCTAAGAAGAGGAGACAAGGACATGGACAGGCAGACGGATGACCCTGTGGGCTCTAGGAGAAACCTCCACCTGCCAGGAGGGGCCCACAGGGGCCTTGCCCACACCTCCAGCTGGCTTTGGAGGGGCAGCTCTGTTCACAGCAAGCAATTTAAGCCCCGTCTGTGCCCTGTGGCAGTGGCCTGGGGTGGAAGGCCAGTGTGCCTCCAGGGTGGAGGCCTCCAGTGAGCAGGCAGGAGTCCAGGTGGCACCAGAACACCTGAGAGGCCAGCAGGGTAGACAGGTAGCCTCTGCAAAAGGGGACTCTGTCCTGCGGCTGCTGCTCCCTCCCACATCACCCCACCACCCTAACTGAGGTTACTCCCAGCGCCAGGTCTGGGCCAGGCCTGGGGCTGGAATGAAGGTGAGGGTGGCCTAGCCACTGGGGAGGTGGGAAGGGGGCTCTGACGATGGCCCGCCGGGGACGAGGTGGGAATTAGGGAAAATGGCAAGGTGGTTGCTGCAGCCAGAGAGAGGGGCAGCCCAGTCTCAAGGTGAGGGTGGCCAGGCCCTCTGGAGAGTCAGAGGAGCAGGCGTGCCCAGACAATGAAGGACAAGGAGGCCCAGGAGCAGTGCCCGTCCAGAGTGCCGGGCACTGCCAAGGGCACTAGAACGTACAACACCATGGACCAAGCACTCGGGACCTGCTCTTCCCAGCTCAGGTTCTGGTGAGAGACCCAGTGCTCAGGTCAGGACGGCGGGCCCTCAGATTGCAGCTCACCTCTGCAGGCATGGCTGATCCTCTGGCTGCTCCCCTCTGGTGCGACCTGCACATGCATTTTCCTTGCTCATGACACACTCTTGCCCCGCTCAGCTCAGCCATGGCCTCCTTTATAAGTCACTTCCCAAACCCTCCGAAGGTCCAGCTCTCATCGAGGGTGAACCTGCGAGGTGTCTGCCACAGGCTCTACTGCTGGGTGCATGGCCTGCCTTCCCCTTCCCACCTGTGTCTTCGGCCACCCTGGCTCACAGACGCTTGCCAAGGGACCCAAGGGGTGAGATGAGAAACCAAGAATGTAGTGGTGAGTAACTAGCTTGGGAATAAAGGGGGTACCTGCAGAGGCAAAATGGGGTGCATCTCTCTGCACTACTCAAGCCTGAACAAAACAGGCTCGTTTGGGAAGGCTAGAGCCTGAGGCGCCCTCCTGGGCTGCTGTGCAGCATGGCGGCCGAGCAGCCCCTGGCCCGGCTGGCCTCAGGCTCTGGCTCTGGAGGCTCTGTCCACCTCCAGGGCTCAGGCAGTAGGGAGCGCAGGTGTGCTGCAGAGGAGAGGCTCAGCTAGAGGAGAGGGAGGGCCGGGAACTGACAGGGCCAGTGGAACAGAAGAGGAGCGTTGGGACAAGAAAGGCAGGAGCACTCTCTGTCCACTCACGCCATGATAATAGCTGAAATTAATTCTCCAGAAGCCAGGAAAAATGGCAGAGGTGCTTGGAAGATGAGCAAATTCGAATTCAGAAAGTAAGAAACAGAAAAGAAGAATACAGTAAGAGGGATGGTGGAGAGTGGGAAACCTCCCTGTCCCAGATGTCACCAGAGATGTCACCATTTATTACAAAGGGAGGAAAGAAAGAGCAAGAGCAAGCACGAGGGCAGGCATGCACGGGGACCTGCAATGCCAGCCGCGGGAATGTGGCGGGATGAATACGTGAGCACTCGCTGGAACAGGAGTCCCCGTGCCTCGGTGTTGCGTAGGGAACCATATGGAAAAGCTCAAACATATTAAGATGATAAATACGAAGACACCGCATGAAGAGGAGTGCAGAATTGTCTGACTAAATGATACCTGAGTCTCTGTGTCTGCACGCAGCCTCTTTCCAGGGTGTGCTTTCTCCTGGGTCGCAAACTCTGGAAGACCAGAAAGGGCTTCCTGGGCCCGCAGCACAGCACCTGAGTCCAGCCGCACATTGGTTGGCAACAGGGAGTGGGTTCACATCGCAGGATCACCTCGTGGCCTTGACCTGGAAGGCATGTGAGATTACCTTCCCAAACCAGGTGTATTTGGGTAGATAAGAGGGACTGACATGGGCTGACGCTGATCAGGATTGGCACACAGCACAGAAGACGCTCAGCTAGACCCGCTTGGTGAGGACGATAGGCTGTTTCCTGCAGGAGGAAGAAAACTGGGAGAAGGTGCTAGCAGGAGAGCGTCCTGATCTGGATTCTGCCACTTACCTGGGGCCCCAGGTAGACCTTTGAAGTAGAATTGCTTTTCATAGACATATATGTGATTCTCTGTGACTATAAGCATGCTTTTCTAACATGCTTGTTATTGACAAAGTACAGAAAATTACAAGGAATAAAACGGAAACGTTACCCGTCATTTCATCTACTGCACACGACTGATGCATCCTCCCTGTGTGCACTGATGTGTGCTTTCCTTCTGAAAGTTAGGTTATACTGTGCATCAGGGGTCCCCAGCCCCTAGGTCTCACTGTTAGGAACCAGGCTACGTGGGAAGAGGTGAGTGGCAGGCTAGAGGGGTCACAGGAAGAGGTGGGTGGTGGGCTGGCGGGCTCTGCAGGAAGACCTAAGCGTTGGGCTAGCAGGCTGCCCAGGAAGAAGTGGTGGTGGGCTACCAGTGGAGCTTCCCGGGTATCTACCCCTCCCCCATTGCTGCATTACTGCCTGAGCTCTGCCCCCCCCCCCCCACTGCATTACGTTCTCCTGGGAGCAGGGGGAACTGTCTGTCTGCAGGAAAACAGACTCAGGGCTGGGGTGACTCCGCACTATGGAGAGTTGTTTCATTATTTCACTATCTATTACAATGTAATAATAATAGGAACAAAGTGCACTAGCTCTAATGTGCTTGAATCATCCCTGAACTGACCCCTGATCTGATCTGTGGAAAAATGATCTTCCATGAAACCAATGCCTAGTGCCAAAGAGGTTGCAGGTTGCTGCTATACATGCAGCTTTTCTTTTACTTTTAAACAACTCGATTTAAGCATTGCCTGCCACATTAAACATGACTTGAAAACATTATCCTAATGTTGAGCAGTATTGCCTCTAATGGATATGTTCATTAATTCAGTCAACAAACATTTCATCAGCACTCACTGCCCAGGAAGATCAGTACAGAGCCGTGCCTTCCTCAGTCAGAACCACTGCTCCTCTGCTGGTAGCATCGGTCACCGGGCATTTCTGACCCTGCTCACATCAGGGCCCCAGAGAGCAGGGGTCACTGCCTGAACTTAAGCTGGAATCAGACACAGGAGGGCGGGCCTGCTGAACACGCATGTCTGAGATGGGCAGACAGGACCAGGACTGGATCAGTCCTAGTGGCCTAGCCCTGTGGACGCGGCTCTGAGACTTGTGAGGAAAAAAGCTCTGGTCAGAAGAGAGCTCTTTCCGGAAGGGACTCGAGGAGACACAACCTGAGCAGCCCAGGCAGGTCACAGGGGTAGAGAGTGCCTCCTGGGACAGCTGCCACTCTGGCCTTCAGGTCTGTGTGGGTGTCAAGGGTGTGGGGAGATGGTGTGCTTGGTGTGGACAGCAGCAGCTCGTGGTGGCACTGTATCAGACCCCTCAAGTGGCTGGTGGCCCAGGAGAGAACAAATGTGCCATGGTCTCCATGGCAACGGTAATTGTGGCTTTTATTTGGTTTTGTGCAGGTTTTCTGGGTCTTTAAGACACAATTGTTGGCAGAAGGCGCTCTGCACAGGGCTGGAGGTAGTGCGGGGCAGATGGGAGCAAGTGTGACCACTGGGTGGCTGATGGACCTGGCCAGGGAAGTCGGAGCACCTCAGGCAGGGGAGGCTATCCGCAGGTGCCAGCGAGTCTGGGCTCTGGTACTCGGGGCTCGAATACCGACGTGGTTTCCAGGGGCAGCACCACCGTACACCCCATCAACAGGTTCAGGGGCCAGTCCCCCCCCCCCCTTATTTTAGATCCTCATTTAAACTTTACAAGTTTCAGGGCTTCTTTATCTGTTTATCAAAAAACTGCTCCTATTATGATGCTAATTTTTGATGTACGGGAGCATTCCAGATCATAGAAATAGCTACTATTTTTCTTCCAGTTGAACTTTTGGATCATTTGTACCAAGTTCCCTAAAGAATCCTGCTGGCACCTAGTACATTACACGTTCTCTTGTCTAGCCTCCAAAAATCTTTGAGAAATAATAGATTTTATCATTTCTCCTCTACAGAAGAAATTAAAGCCGTAGAAATAAAGACATATGCCCGAGCTGCTCATAAACCTGTGCAGGCCAAACCGACACCGAATTTCCATGGCGTTCTGTCTGCCAGGGGATCCCAAGGCTTCCAAATCCCACAGGGACATCCCAGGATTTTGAAGATTATACAAGGGGACCTCAAAATGTTCGTGGGAAAGTGGAATTAAAGCACAAATTAATTCCAGTGCAAAAAATTAATTTTTTCTCATAATATGCATTTTCCACGAACTTCTTGAAGACCCCTAGTATTTGGACCAAACTCCTCAAATTATTCTTCTGGAAACATTTTTATTGTTAAGAATCCATAAAAAATGCTTTCTCAAAGTAGACAAGGGGAGATGAGAGAGCCCAGACAGGAGAGGGGGAGCTTCGACCTGCCTTTCTAACCCTGGCAAACTCTGCACGTGCCCCCTCGGCTTCCAGTTCTGAGCACTCAGCAGGCCTTTCTCCGCCTTCCAGAGTGTCCCCAGGAATGACAGACACCACCATCTCCTCCACTCCACCTCCTCTTCTCCATGTAAACACAGGGTTAAAAATCCCCAGGGCCGGGGCCGGCAGGTGGTGTGGTGGTTAAAGCACTGGACTCCCACATGGCTGACCACGGTTTGAGTCCTGGATCTGGCAGCTTGTTTTCTCACTTTCCCTCTTTCTCTCTCTCTCCACTCTGTCCCTCTCTGATTGAAAGAAGGAAAAAGAGAGAGAGAGAGAGAGAGAGAGAGAGAGGGAGAGAGAGGAAGACAAAGAAAGAAAGAAAAAAAAGAGAGAAAGAGAAAATTAAATAAAATAATTCTTTTAAAAGAACATTCCCAAAGCCAGAGGCGCATGGAAGAACCAGATTGTTTTGTCGGCCCCTGGGGGACATGCACCAATCACTCTTCAGCTATGGAAGAGACAAGAATTCACAGTGCTTTGGGGCCGCCCTGACACCAAGGTAATGGGTACAACTGTCAGCTCACTGCACCCCGACACTGAAATTGAGGTGACCAACTTAGGGACAAGGCTCTGTGCATTCCGAATGTTCCTGCAGAAAAGATAAAATGACACCTCAATAACTTCTATAGTTTTATTCTTCGAATAATTTGCAATTTTCCAAAAAAAGATGTAGTTTCAATCTGGTTGACATAAAAATATGGCTGATGTTGACGTATTGGTAAGAATTAAACTCCCTCACCATAAGTCAATTATTTCTGTCTTTTCATCCCAGTCTTATCAAAGGAACAAGAGCTAAATCTTCGTGAAGGCTAAGCCCGCGTACCAGGAGTGAATGGCTAACAGGGAAATACGTTTTATTAGTATCTTTTTAAATGTCTAGCTCAGTGACGCTATAATAATATGAACAGAAAAGCCTCCCAATGCAGGTTTCCTTCTAGCTGAACGCTTTTGTTCTCAAAATTGTGGAAGGAGTCCTTTGGCTTGAGCACTCGCACGCCTGCACCTTACCCGGACGCGCGGTCCCTCCCGCCGTCACTCCAGCAAGGCTTGGGCTCGCAGCTCCACCGCGTCGCATAAGCCTGGAGGGTGTCTCTTCCCTTAGAAGGAGGAGCTATTTTATTCCCAAGTAACCAAATACACTTAAAGTATCTAACGGAAATAGCTAGCGCATTTTCTCTCAAACCTTAAAATGCTTTCAATTAAAAAACATTTCCAGAGAGAGAGGAAAATTGCAATGCTGAGATCTCTGCAGTAATTGTATTCATTTTGAAATGTGATAGATATTAGATATTGTGGCAGATTGTGAGGTATTATTCATCTCTCCTGTAAAACATATATTCCCATGAGGTATCTGGAAAGTATGAGAGGTTTTGGCCAGAACGAAGTGTCTTCCATTTCCAGATTTTCCATCAAGGCTCTGGAGCAGGGCCTGGCAGTGAGAAGAGGCATTCCCCCCAGGTCTGGGTAGGCTTGAGAGAGGATCTGGGGTGCGGTGCCACCGCCCCTGTCCTGCGACAGAGGTGTACCACTGGACTATTAGGTGGGACGGCCCCCAGTCCAGAGTTAGGCACGCTGTTTTCATCCCTCAAAACACAGAATTCCCAAAGTTTCCCCAGTGCCTCCGGAACATCGAAATTTGGCAGGAAGGGTCACTTTGTTATGTGGACCTGCTGGGGTACTGGGGCCATTTCCACTCTTCCAGGGAGAACCAGGATTTGCTGTGTGTCTGGGTCCATTACAGAGTGAATGTCCCTCACATCACTGCCTCGGGTACCAGCGTGCCAAGTCCTGGCAGAGAGGACAGGAGCTGGGGTCAGAGCAGCCCCACGGGGTTTGGCACCCTGACCCCACCTGGCCCGACCTCAGGAGAGCCACCCTCGCCTGCAGCCCTGCTGCCTGGTGAGCCACACTTGCTGGGGCTGCCAGAGATGGATCTGAGCACACGTCTACGGCCAGGAAATCAGAGAGGAACGCCCAAGGCTGTGCCACAGCTTCACCATGTGAGTACACACACATGCACGCACACAAACGCGTGTGCATATGTGTTCATGCACACACTTCTGTGTCCACGCAATTCCACTATGGCAGGAAGGTCTGCAGCCAGTGAGAGCACCCTGTAGCCCTTCTCTGTCCTCGCCCGCTAGCGAAGACCAGCACGACCCTGACCACTCCCACGAGCTGGCCTGGCCGCTGCCCCGAGAGCCCGGCCCAGTCCAGGGAGTGTGTTCAGGACAACTCATGGAGTCGTGCTGACCCTTTGCTGAGCCTGTCCACCCGGCACCTCAGGCTCCCGCACATAGTGGAGGCTTTGCGCATTCTTGGGTAACACAGATCAACAACAACCGTGGCCCGAGGAGTCAGGCGCGGCCACCACCAAGAACGTGTTGCCTTCATTTGCTCGCCGAGTCGGCTCTTAGCTGGGTACACACACCTCGATCTCTTTTCAGGACCACCCGCTCTTTTCTGTTCACACGCCCCCAAAAATGCATTTGTCCTTTATCCAGGGCACATTGTACAATGATCGCTCTGGGGTTTAACCATTGGCAAGTCCTGTGGGCTTTGCAACGAAAGCACACTTTCTATGGCCCTGTGGTCACTGTCCCCACACACAGCACAGAACTCAGGGACTGTAGCTGGGACAAGAGACCCCACTTCCCAGTCATCCCACAGCCGGCCACAGCCAACAGGATCTAAACACACATGCAGCGTGTGAACTCCAGCAAGTGTTCTGGAAGGGAGGGGGCACACCTTTCTCTTCTGTAACCTTTGCTGCTAGTTGGAAGGCAAATTCTATGAATGGAACTGAAGCAGCCAGAGCAACAACGTAAGCTTCAGAGAGAAGGCAGCACACAGTAGGACGACGCAGGAACCCTGGGTGTGTCCGCATGCGAGGCACCGACAGCTCTGTACCGCACACCTAGAGTGCCGTGGAGACGTCAACTGCTGCTTCCTCTCGGCCACCGCCTTCACCCGGCCCTGGGTCCCTGGGGCCGGTCCCAGTCCTGACGAGTACTGTCCACACTACCTCACCCCCACGGCCTGCTGCTATTGGCGGTCAGTCGATCGGCTCCATAAGCCTTCTTGCTGTCTTCCTGTTTTCTTTTCACACCAAACAGCCACAGAGTCCTTTTTTGTTTTAATATTTATTTGAATTTGACCAGAGAGGGACAGAGAGAGAGAGAGAGAGAGAGAGAGAGAGCAAGCCACCAGACCCGGGACTCAAACCGCGGTTGACCATGTGGGAGTCCAGTGCCCTTAACCATCACACCACCTTCTGGTCCCCACAGCGAACTTTTAAGAACACAAATCGGGCCATGTTGCCTCCCTGATCAAACCCTTCAGAGCTCCTCACGGCACTTAGAACTCAACTCCTTATGACGGCCGCCTCAGTGCCAGGCACCTCATACCTACCACAAAGTGCTTCCCACGCCGTCCCGTCGCACTGCTCCGTGTGTGGCCTGAGCCACCCTGCTGTGGGGCCTCTGCGTCGCTACTCCCTCTGCGTGGGCTGTTCTCCCCACGCTCGTGTGGCCAGCACACCTCACCCTTCAAGTTCCAGCCTCGCTGTCCCTGTGACGGACAGTCCACCCGGCTCCCTGATGTCACCCGTGGCTCCCCCACAACTGGTCCTGCTTTCCTTTCACAGCGTCATTCCCACCCCATGGTAGGTCAGGACTGCCTGTGTCTTCGTCTTCTCCCAGACTCAGTCGGAGGGGACCCTTTCTCTCCTGCTTAGTTTTACATTCTAAACATCTTGAAAGTCTGTGGCAATTGGTGGACCTTCAATATCAACATGCTTGAGATAAATAAATAAAACTTTCCCCTGCTTCATTAAAGTTTATGGAAGAGGTTTTTCTTAAACTTCAAACTACCAAATGCCTTTGTCCCAAGCTTCCGCACCGATTCAGCTCCCCTGCCGCCCGAGACTCTCTGGGGAACACTCCTCCTGGGGGCCGTCCCCCTGACCTGGTCCTCACATTCCACGCCTACTGTGCGCTGCCCCCACACTCTCCAGGGGGGCCTGAGGGCGGGGCTCTGTCTTGTCTGGCTTGGCATTCTTGGAAGTAGGCACAGTGCATGGCCCACATCCATTTCTGTGAAAGGATCAGTCCCCTTTTTAATGACCGTGGAATTTTCCCTTGCGTAGTAGAGGATTTGCAGTATCCTTCCCGGCGCCCCATGTCTGTAGCCCCCACAGCACAGCACGGCTGGGAGGAAAGGACTGAGGGAGAAGTTTGCAAGGTGCCTGGCTTCCCGGCATTCCGGCCGCCTTCGCTAAGCTTGGCCTCCGGTGCCTGCTCTGTCCCACAGCCATTCTTGTGAGCCGAGAATGTGGTGGCGGACTGCAGGGAGCCTTCTGAGAATGCGGGCCAGACAAGACTAGGAGAAAGGAAACGGACAAGAGAAAACCCAGGAGTAGAAAAACAGGAATGCACATGAGGCAGCCGCTGGTGAGACAGCCGGGGCAGAGGCGCTGCCCGCTAGCGCGGAGCCTTCCACCCTCAGCTCAGACGTGTGGGGCCGGACGACACCTCTGGAGTCCCAGAACACGCACTGTGAGAGGTTTCTCAGCATCACTGCCTCTGCCCAATGCAAAGCCCCCCACAGCACACCCCAACTTCTAACAGCCATACATGTGTCCCAGAGTTGTCCATTGTCCCCTGGGGGCAACACCGCCCCCTTAATTCACACTGCACTAGTCGAATTGAAGGGGTTCCCCTGGGCACCTCAACGCCGTGTGTGCCAGAGCTTGCTTCTGGATGGGGAGACAATTTTCCAATAAAGGTGGCTCAGCATAGTCTCAGAAGTGGGGAAGCCTCCAACTCCAGGGAACAGAGAGGCAAAGGCTCACAGGCAGACCAGGAAAGCGGGACTCTCCGGACTCTCTGGCGGTGGTCCCGGTGCCCTTAGGCAGGGTATCCATCACTCTCCAGTCTCCCCAGACCCTGCTATTCCCCGATGCTTGCCTGGCTTGGCCATTCCTTTCTGTGATCTGTCCGGCCCCGCGGGAACTTGATTTTGTGGTCCTTGGAGCAAGGCTTCAACATTGCCGGTGAAGGAAATGACACTGCCAGCCGCGAGGTCCTGGCCAGTCCTAGAATCTGGTCGCCTGCACAGGGCTGCTGTTTGCAGTATGGAGTGTGTCTCCTACTCGGCCACTGCTCCCAACCACCTATGGTAAGTCTGGCATGTGTCTGAGTTTACTGTGATTATCCGAAGTGCACATACCTAAGAGCTCCCCACAAATCACACAGGATGTCTGCACACATCTGTCCCGCGGGCGGCCGGCTGGGCTGCTAGTGCGGCTCCTCTCTGCGTGGTCAGCAGGGTCTGACCATGACCTGGACCTGCTTCACCTCAGCACCCCGATCCGGCTGGCACTGCCGGGCCACGTGTCCTCCCCTGCTCCTGGGCTTGTTGAGGACACGCATTCAGTGAGGCGACTACACTAAAACTGCCACCTCGCCAGGTCACCCATGCCTCCAGCCCCCAGGAAGTGCCCTGGCTGTGCCGCTTCTCTGAACTGAAGCCCATCCGCCCTGAATCCTGCCGACAACCTGCCCCCTACCACCCTGTTTCTGCAGAGCCCACCTGCACCTGTTCCCACCCGTTTCTGCAGAGCCGCCCTTCTCCCGAAGTCGACCCCTCGCTGCAGTCCGACTCCGGTCTGTCTCTCCATGGCAGCTGCTCCCAACTCGGCTCCTGTCTGTTCAGTGCTTTTCCTCTCTGTGGCCTGTTTTCTTAAAGCCTGGAAACCTGAGGATACTTCGAGATTCTTAGATTCTTAAATCCCTCCCTCCACCCTGTCCTGCTGAGCCCAGCCCCACCCACCCCTTCCCATCAGTCAAGAGCACTGGGAACCATTCCTTCCCCACCCCCACTCACTCTTTTTTTTTTTTTTTTTTTTTTTTTTTGAGGTCGTGTACTGTTTATTGGGACACAGAGCAAAGCCTAGGAAGGGAACACATCACGTGTAATCCTGTCACTCAGAGGTACCGAGTAATCTTAATTTACCTATGTACTTTTTTTAGGTGTGCACTTTCCTTAAAGAATTATTTTATTTAACTTTATTAATTTATGTATTCTTTTTTAATTTGACCAGAGAGGGACAGAGTGAGAGAGAGAGAGAGGGACAGAGTGAGAGAGAGAGTGAAGAGAGAGAAAAAGTGAGAAAGCAAGTCACCAGGTCCAGGACTTGAACTGCAGTCAGCCATGTAGGAGTCCAGTACCTTTAGCCACCCAGCACCCACCAGACCCTATATGTGCACTTTTAAAAAGGAGAATAAGGGGACCAGCAGTTAGCATAATGGCTATGTCGCTGGACTCCCATGTAGTCGACTGCGGTTTGTGTCCCAGACCCGGTGGCTTAAAACTCACACCAGGCACGTGTGCATGCATCCCCAAGATCCTGAGAGGAGAATGGAGGAGAAGGTGCTGATTTCTCACTTTCTGTCTTTCTGTCTCTCTCTGTCTGTCTGGTGAGCGCACGCGCCCTATAGCAAAATAACCTCTCAAAAAAAAAAAATGTAGACTAAGGAAAGGATCACACTTCTGAGTTCAGTTTTCTTTTCTTTTTCTTTCTTTCTTTTTTTTAGATATTTCTGCTATAGGGCACGTGTGCTCACCAGAGAGGCAGAAAGCAAGAAATCACTCCCCAACGGGGATGGCCACACTGCCATTCCCTCTCCTCTAGTCTCCTCTCAGGATTTCGGGCATGCATGGATGCATGCACACACATCCGACATGAGTTTTAAGCCCCCGGGACCAGGACTTGAACCACAGTTGAGTACATGGGAGTCCAGCGATGTAACCATTATGCCATCTGCTGGTCCCCATTGTCTTTTCCTAATAAGAAAGCACAAAGCTACTGCCATGTCAGACACGCTGTTGTCATGGTGTCTCAGCACCCACCCGGTGTACAGGCCAAAGATGACTCAGACCTGTCCTCCTCATTGTGGGTGTCGGGCACGTAGGTTTCTGCAGCTCTGCCTAACTGTGATTGGCTTCCTGACGTGCCGGGCCTCATGTATTCCCTGTTTCCCCCTCGGGCTCAGTGTGATCCGAGCCCCTGCACCAAATGTGGTAGATATTGGTTAAGGATCTTGCAGCAAATTGCCGAATTGTTTTCAAAAGCCAGTTGAATCAACATGCAAAGAGCAGCCTGTGCGTACCCATTTCACCATATCCTTGTGAAATTACAGCCACTGCTCTAAGTGAACATTTTTGCATTTAATTTGAGGCCAAATACATTGTATTCTGTTTGCCATTGGTCCTTCTTCCTCTGTCAGGGCAATCTGCCTACTTCTGTCTCCTCACTGGTCTTTGTAACTGGTGATATTTTTCTTGTTCCCTCATTAAATAAAACCCAACTCTTTATACATTAATAGTATTAATTCTCTAGTCCATTTGTTAGAAATGCCTTTCCCATTTGTCATTTGCTTTTCTACTTTTTATTTGTGGGAATGATTTGTAAAAATGTGTCTGGGATCAAACCCACCAATCTTGCTCTTCATTCCTTTGCCTTTGCCTTTGCCCCAGTCACTCTCTACGCCCTGGCCTCAGTCTTTTTTCCCACTGAGAAGCTAGAACTGCTCTGTCAAGGCCATCGGGACCCTGACTGCCCCGGACAAGGGATCTTCACAGCCCTGTGCCACTGCCTCTAGAAAAGCTGCCCTCCGCATGGCCCTCCCCGTCTCCGACCTCCTAGTTCTGCCTCCCGCGCACCTGCTCCTGCCTCTCACCTGGGCTCGGCCCTCTCCTCCCTGTCCTACCCTCCCCTGGACACTCGGCCCTCTGGGAGCCATACACGCCGACTCCAGCTCTTCGTGTTCCCTTCAGCCTTCTCCCTCGGCCCTCAGGTCCGCTTTTAGCTGTTCTCTGTAAATCTTCAAAAAGATGTCCTCAGGCACTTTATCACGCCCTGCTCTCTCCCCGCACGCTCTGCTCTGCAGAAATCAGCATCTTCCCTTTACCTAGCCCAGACACTGGGACTCCTCCTTCACACCCCGTGTGCAGCGCAGGCACGTCTCCTGCTGCGTGTTCCTTATTTCTCAGCCCCTGCACAACCTTAACCCGGATCTGCTGCTTCTACCCTAACTTTGCAACAAGCCGATCAGTTTAGCAGTTAAGAGTTCAGGGTATTCAGTGACTAGATTTTCTTTTTGAGCCTTGGTTACACCATCTGTGAAGTAGAAGAGATTTGTGCACCTACTTCATATGGCTGCTTTGCAGATTAAATAAGATAAATAGGTAACGTGCCTGACATGCTTCCTGGCATGCTGCGAGTGTTTCGTAGATGTCAGCTGTGATGGTGTTTATCGCGCTGCTTCCGTCTTTCACATCCACAAGGCTGATTGCCACATCCCTGCAGTGCCTCTCTAAGAGGCAAACCAGGTCCTTACTGTCTCCCTGAGTATGCTCGTGGCTCCTCAGTAAGGAAGGAAGACCACACACTTGAGTACAACACTAGGCTACCCACACAGACCGCTTGCCCATGTCTCACTCCCCCAGTCCATGTTCTGGCCTTGCTGAATGTAACAGTAAGCTAGTGCCTTGGTAATGTCACATAACAACTATCCCAGAGTTAGTGAGTCTGCAGTTTGAGTTTGGTTTGGCTCAAATGGTTTGGGGTGAGCGTGGCTGGAACCTAGGTTGTGAACTTCATCTTGGGCTTACACCTGCTCCACTGAGCTTTTTGTTGGGTTCAGGTTGTAGGAGCAGTCACAGCTCAGTGTCTGTCCTCCATGATGGATGGGCACAGCTCAGGAGCTACGCCAAACTGAGCAAGCACCGATAAGGCCTCTGCGAGCTTCACACGCGCTCAGATTCTACCAGCCCTGGTCTGAGTAACAACACAAGTGCCCCCCATGACCACCTGGGCCTGAGGTCTACGAGAACCTCCGAGAACCAGGGAGAGTTGGGGATAGCTCACTGTCAACATCGTCTCACAGAAGCTCATCCTGGCTCAGACTTAAAGCATGAAATGTTCTCAGTAGAAATATTTGGAATCCAAAATAAATAGAAAAGAAAAAGTGGAAAAGAGTCAAACAGGCAATTATTTGTAATAGAAAAAACTATTGATTTTCCTTTTTTGATACATAGTCTAAATTATCCCTCAAGAAAAGTAGTAATGCATCTTTAAACAGATTTATTGGTTCTAGGAGGGAAAAAATGTATTATTTAACTTTAATGCTATTGGATTTTTCTTTTATGTTAGATATAGAACTAGGACAGATGAGCAGAAGCGGGGGAGGAAAATTTCTTCAAGGACTACAGCTGTTAGGATCCCAAGGTAAGATACTCTGGGATTTCTCTTGAAACAGTAGGAGTTCACAAATAAAAGGTCTTGTGTGTGCGTGTGTATCTAAATATCTTACAACACAGTGTTACAGTAAGGACATTTTTCACAAGATTCCAACTCACATGGATGGAGTGAACCAGCCACGTGGGTTCCCCCAGGGTTACTTTGAGGTTCATGTTCTGTGTTACACAAAATGTTCGCCCGGGGCAGAATCCTGACTTCTCTGATCTGGGAGCCACAGTCCCTTCTCTGGCCTGGCTTCCCCCCACGTCCTTTCTCTCCTCTGTCCCTCACTCGTTCCTTTGGGACCAGAACGCACAGGCACCCTCCGGTCTATCAGAAGGCGCGTGCCACCGAAGGACAGACCCGTTATGTGCCTGTCCCGCCTGGTCCTGGCCCTCTCGGGAGAGAGACCTCGGCTCCCTGGGCACAGCACACTGGGGTACCAGAGACTATGGACCAGGCCCCCAACCTCACTACACGCCTGTCATGTGACCTCCAAATCAACTCACCCAAGGTCGTCATCTATCGGTCAGAGGCAATCTTGGGTGACCTTGCCATCCTGTCGCAAAGAAAACCAACTCAGGATGACTGGAAAGCATCCTCCAAATACAAAGTGCTCTAAAACCCATGAGTAGCAGTTTCCAACCACGACTGCACACCGAGCCCCTCGTGTTTAATCTCTCAGTTCAAGAGTCTGCATGTTTGTTTTTGTTAACTAGGTTCTCTTAATTACCCAGGGACAGACTCACCAGGAGTCAGTGTACAATAACCCCTCAAAGTAAGTGTTCAGAAGTCAGCAGTCCTAGTGACAGCAGGAGGCCCCCAGGCTGTCCTCTCTCCACCACCTGCACCTCATGGCGGCCTCCCCGCAGCTGCCTGCAGGGAGTGGAAACACCAGGACTGTTCTCTGCCCTTGGTGCAGCTCATTCCCCTCTCTGGAATGATTCTGGCATCCTGGCGTTTTCCATTAAAATGAGGCACCAGGTCTTTGGGGTTGCTCTAGGTTCCAGCCCGGGGCCTACGAGAAGCAGTTCACACACTTGCCACACTGCGCCTAAGTGCTGCATTGCATTTTGGTGTCTGTGGACCCCAAAACCTCCTTCCCATTAGAGCAACAAGATGAAACAAGATTTGTCCTGGTCGCCCAGTCTGCGTGCTATGGGCATTTTTGCTCGCGGTCCTCGGCGACCACCTGTGCACTCCCCATGAGGCTGCTCCACAGGTGACATGCCAAATGCCACCTTCCACCAGCAGGACCTGACAGTCATCCATTGGGGACCAATGGCAGATGGTACTCTGTATGCCAATGCGGGAGTTGGGGATACTGGTGCCTTGACACAAAATCTAGTCACCTGCCTGCCAGATAACGAGCGGGGACCTTCCCTACATGGACCTGCCAGTTGAAAATCAAGTCGGTGAAAGCTCAGGAGAGCCGTGTAGGAGCTGACCCACGCCACGGGATTGCCCACGCAGACAGCCAGCCCTTTCTAGGGTCCGAACAAGGCGTGCTCGTGTTTGATGAGGCCACCGAGTGTGTGATCAGGCCTCCTGTGGAGCATAGAGCACAGGGAAGTGTGTCCCCTCACGTGTGACGAATGATGCTGTGAATACAGACCCTTCTGTAAAACGACACCTCATTCAGGTGGCAGGATGAGGTGTGCCGTGTCATAATTAATCCCTCACGCACTGCAAGCAATTCAACGTCAAAATAATCAACAGTAGCTGTTTTTACCTCTTTGTGAGTACATAATAAACACTGTCATTTAGCCACAGCAAACATCGGATTCCTTTCTCGGTCTTTGAATAACGCTGCTCGTGAGGTAAATACAAGACCTCCTTCTCCATCCCCCCCTCTGCCAGCCCTACCACCCGCGTTCACTCCCGAGGAAAACCGGCCACGGGCGTCGGGGGAGCAGCTATTTACCTGGAGCTGGCACCTTGCGTGGTGATGTTTCTGCCCAGGGTCCAGACACCAGGCAGGAGCCAGTGCAGCAGGGCGGAGGGAGGCGCGGGGGTAGAATGCGTCCCCTGATGCGTCTAGTCATTTGCTCTTTCCTTGCAGGTTGCTAGGGACGACATGACAGTCCTTGCTTTCTGCAAGGCTAAGTTCTCACTCTTAAGTGATCAACACATTCTTCTGGCTACACTGGGTCACTTTTAGAAAACAATCTCAGAAGAGGAACAGCCAAGGGCTGGTGCTATCCAGAGCAGGCAGGGCGCGGAGGGTGCTGGGTCCACAGCTTCCTCTTTAGGCCTCACAGAGCTCCTGGCATCCTCCATCTCCAGCTCCTTTTGATTAAGATGGAAGCTCTCCTGGTAAATTAATCTAGTGATCAAAAAGGGCGCCCCGGGAGCAGGTCGGTGGAGATAATTAATCTCCACTTGCTTTAGTTGAGAAATGACTAAGTGAAAATCTAGGCTTTGAGGTGACACTTCAGAACAGGTGGGAAGACCGAAGCATTGCTGTTTTACTTGCACAGATCTTGTGTGGAAATGATTTTAAAACATTAAGTGGAAAACAAAGGCCCACAAAGAGCCCCTTCCGGGTGATTAGTCTTTAATTACGGACCCGAGTCTCTCAGGAGAGCACATCACGTCCCACCCTTTGGTCTCTGTTCAGCCGCCATGAGGAAGAAGCCAAGCCCCTCCTTCAGGTGTCAGTGCACGTTTTGTGGCCATGCACGAAGCTCACAACTACCAGGTGTCACGGCTGTACCGTCTCTGTATCCTAGAGCTGGGTGTATTCCGTTCACGTGGAGTACCTGCTTTGATAAGAACTTTCGATAGAGGCTCCTGTGATACAGAGATAAATAAAACACAGTTCAGGCCTTGAGACATACACACACATAGAGGTATGTACACACACACACACACACACACATTACCCTATCGTTACAACATATAACGGCCTTCTGGAAGTTGGGTGCCGAGGGGTGAAAGCTGTTCCTCAACTATCCCGAATTTGCACGGCCTGGTACAATTGAATGTCGTGGGGGTCTCCTCGCTGTCCTGGAATGACGTTCACCTGGACAAGAAGAGACGAATCCCAAGCATGGATTACGAGCAGGCCACCGGCAGCACGGGAGGGAGCAGGGCTGCCGAGCCAGTAAGCGGTCGCATCTCTTTCCCCCATCCCACTTCTGACCCGAGCTGAAGGGCACGGAATCCGCATGGCAGCGCAGGAAGGCCTTACTCATCCTTAGCACTTCTTTTGAATTTCCTTATTACCTCAGATAGCCAGTTACTGCAATAAATCCCAAGTGGGTGGCACTCAGGTCAAGTGAGCAAGGACAGACTGCATTGTGTTGGGGGTCTGGACAACAGAAAGGAGCTGGAGACACCGGGCACCTCTCGAGATACTCAAAGTGAGGTGGCCTTTGCCCTCAGGCGAGACAACAGCGGCAGACCTTGCTGACCTGACAGGTTCTGCAGTCTGACTATCGCGGTGTGCCTGTACTACCAGGAAGGAGACCTCGTCCACGCAATTCTCTAGGTCCCTGCAAAGCAGCTTCTGATGTTCAGGGGCAAAACCACAGCATGAGGAGGTTTGCAGAAGCAGCTTTTAAAACCACCAAATCAGTCTCCCCCATAGACTGCTTTTAAAATAAACTTATCTCTGCAAACTGCTTCCTGAAGTATGCGTTTCAACGGTGGAGTTTCACGGCTTTATGAGCTGGTGGTAAAATCTGAAGACCAGCAGCACCTCTAGGAGATGCTAGTACACACTCACAGAGCTGCTGCCATGAAATAATACGTGGCGATGAAATCACTATAAACTCACATGCACACAGTACACTGTGTGTGCACCAGGAAAATTGGTTTTCTAGTTTGCTCCTTAAGAAAACATGCAACGGTCCAGATACAGCCCTCTCTGCCTCCTTCCCACTTGTCCCAGCAAATCCCTGAATGTCTTGTTGTGGCCACACTTGGCTATCTGCAAGGTTCCAGGAGACATGGGAATATTTCACCAGCGTCAGTGCTTAATACGTTCTATGACAGCATCCACGAGACTAATTAGCATAATCTGCATCATCCCCACTGAGCAGCATTAGAATTGAGAACTTTCACTTGAAATAGTAAGAGGTGAAGCCGCTGCTCGGTGAGTCACAATGATGTGGCTAGAATGTTCCCAGGTGATGACCGTGAGGGCATGTGTGCATGAGGACGGGCCGGGCACCGGCAGGCACGTGTCAATAATCACCTCTAGCAGCTCCACCCCCACCCAGCAGGCTCCACACGGGTCCACACGGGTCCACACGTGGTTTCCTGGGCATGCCTAACAGCCACAGTGAGAAGGCACTTCCTAATTCAGCGCGGTCTGAAGCTTGGGTGGTGCCACATAAACGTTTCTGGACTTACCAGAGGCCAGTCTGAGAGGCGTGCTTATAATCCTTGAAGTTCAAACTACAGATAATTGTATCTCCCAGGACCAACATCCAAAACCAGGGGGAGAGCAGTGCTGTGTCACCGAGTGACATTTTCAGTAGCTGATGGATGAGTCCCACTTTTCAGGGTGATAAAACAAAGGTCGAGTGTTCTTCTCAGAGAGCAGTAAACACATTTTCCTTCCTTTCCCTCTCTTCACTCAAATCTTCTTGCTTTTTAAAAAATGTATGCAAGTATTCTCTTGAACCACTCTTCGTTTTAACCAATTGAGAAAAGCAAAGGATTTGCAGGTTTGCCCGGCATGTCCCCCTAGCATGCCGGAGATGGGACTGAAGCTCGGAGCAGAGGTGTGGGCACGTTCTTGAGAGCTGGCAGAGTCAGCAGCCTTGCACCAACTCTCTTTACTCTCGATCCTATCCATAGGATGCCGGGATTTAGCTCTTGGAAACAACATTATTGGAAGGTGGTAAACCATGGCTGCTGAGGCTATAGGATGATGGTCACTTGTCCAGCACTTTCCCTTGCTGGTCAGTATACACAGGGAACATCCCAGTCTACACTGAGATGAGGACTGCCCTCTAGAACAATGGCTGGTCCCACTTCCCCACACGTTTTCTCAGCCCTGCCCGTCCTCTTTGCTCCTCCCACCTCTCGGGCACTGAGGAGGGAAGGCAGTGCTGAGATTTCCCTTTTCAGACCTCTGTAGTAATTGAAGGCGTGCCAGCTACTATGTCCTCGCCCATCGGGCGAGTACATTTATATACAATGTTCAATCCTTCAACTAACGACTTGATATGGATGCAAATCCATACGGTAGGAGATGGGTAGCCACCTCCTCTTCCCACAGCACACGTGGCGGCCTCTGTCCGTGGGCACGAGAACCACCAGTACCACGAGGCACTGCCCTGCACCATCGCCCCCTGGCGGGAACTTCAGTGGCTGTCCAGCAGCAGCAGGCATTGTGTTCAGACGTGCAGTCTAAGGCGCAGTTAAGAAGTGCTCACCGAAGGCCAGCTGTGTGCTCGATGCTGGGAGGGATGTAAGGAGACGACTAAACACTGCTCACCTTGTGTCCACTGCCTTAAGATCTCAGCTTTTTAAAGGGCCGCTCTGAGCAACGGGGAAAAATCTGTGCCCAATTACTTTTTTTCTCCTCCACTTCATAAGAAATATCAGTCCATTATTTTAATACTACATTGATTAAATTTAGACATAATAGTTGGCATACTTTCCTTGGGTTGCCACTTTTCTTTCATTTAGCCTAAGTTTAAACTATCTCAGAGAATAACCACCTGGCAATTTGAATGGGTTGTGTAAAAACAGCTTAGCTACTGGTGGTCCTCTATATCTGAGGGGAGGAGAAGGACCAGGTAAATATTCAGTCACTTTATTTAACTTAAGTGGATTCCTGTAGCTCCGACCCTCTGATCCTTGGGTTCAGCCTTGTCTTTCGAGTCATCCACAGCAGGGATTTGGGGTGGACTTGCGACTCGCAGCTGCCTTTCTCTGTATTCATGCAATCTTTAAGTCTCCTGGTGTAGCCCTCCACTGGCAGGGCGTTCGGGGCCATCGCTGCACTGCTCGTCTCTGGGCTCGGTCTCTGCCACCACAGCAGACACCATCAAATCACCTTTATGATTCATACAAATTGCTACATGACACACAGAGACACTGGGATTTATTGTCGAGAGCTGAATTCATCCAGTGAATGGAATAGGTTCTGATTTGATGTTGGTATGTAGAAATACAGGCATGATTTTCTTACCAATCATTGATAAAAGCAGATCAGTTACAATTCAAGGGCTTGAAATAAAATGAACTGCTATAAATTATTAGGGTATCATTTCAATCACCAAAAAAGTTCATTATGTCCAATTTTAGGATTTGCAAAAGTTGTGACGACAGGATTGATAATTTATGGGTTATTGGCTATCATGCAAGAATAATGAAAATAAATGCATTGATTTGAGACTATGTATGTCAGCTTTATGCATATAAATAGACTTTAAAAATCTCATTGTGTTTTATGGCTCTATATGAATAACAAAACAACCTCATGACTTAGAAATAGATATGCCCTTCTACACACTCCAGTTAGACAGCTCAGTTTCTTAAACCCTTCCCATTAATATTCATCTATGGGTAATGTAGCTTCGCTTGGGAAGACACAAGAGCATCAGTGCTTCTCAAACACTGATGTGCTCAGGAATCTCCCAAGAGGCCTGTCACATGCAGGTTCTGATCCTGTTCAGCTGGACTGGGCCTGACCGCCTTCGTTTTGAATAAACTCCGAGACTACTCTTTGAGTGACAAAGCATTGGGCTTCTCAGCACTCCCAAAGGTTTCATCTGTAACTAAATCCTTGATGTAATGATTCAGGTACAAAAAAAGTTACTATGGCTGTCATAAAGAATATGACACCCAGTGGCATATTAATATTTTTTCTATTCCTTTATAAAGCAACTTGACATTAAGGTTAAGCTTTTAGATATCAATTACCCAAGGACAGGCAAATAATTTGGTTAAAATGTGTTTATCGATCTTATTAATTACAAACTTTAGGTAACTATTTTATAAAATTTTGTAGCTAAAACCACTCAAATATGGCATTGCATGCCTTCTTTTCTGAATGACCAAAACTCTCCTTAGACACTCATTTCCAAAGGAAGAGATTGCCCTAAACGAGGGCAGATGGTATATTAAAGTGGCAACTACTTTATAGAGCTCAAACTTCCAAAACCACTAAATTAATCACATTAAGCTTTGGCAATACCACATTTTACTCACAAACCACACACAAATTAATTTATAATATAGTATGATTTAATATTAAACTTATGCAAATAGATATTGATATGAAGTTTGGTTGCTATTGGAAAAACCTGGACAAATAAATAATGCCACACTCTACTCTCTTCATCTTAGTTTACCAGAATACATTTTTATTTATAATGCTGCATTTTTTGCAATTCATTGGTGAAGCTTTATTATTTCTTTAGTCTTCTCAAGCACATTTATTTCATAAAGCTTTATTTCTAAAACTCTTCTCTTTTCACCTTGAAATGAATGCCAGGAAGCTCTCATTTTCTCTCAGTACTGACTTTCATGTTGATGGAAATGCTTTTCTCCCTTTTCTCCGTTATTTGTATAGAAATCACATGATATTGTTTTTCTCTCTTTCTGATTAAAATGTTATATTTGAGTTTCCGGGAATAAAGTAGCTAACATAGAAGTCAAGGGAAAACTCTGAACTTAAAGAATAGCCGGGTGGACCCACCAGGCAGCATGCAGAAGCTCTACGCCCGCAGCCACCACCAGCCAGCCTCTCAGGCTCGTACCTGTACTTAACCACCGCTGCTTGGGCGTCACTGCTTGTTAGGCAGAGGAGGAGAGATCTGAGTGGAATATTTGCCTTGCTAGTTCTTTGTGTGGCCTGTTAGTTCAGACAATGTGCAGCGTGTAAACAATCTCAGTAGCATTGTCTCAACTGGGCAAACGACCCTGTGGATTAGGACACTGAGTGGAGTGGACGCTGGCCTACATAGTCTGTTGGCACAAAGACTCTCTGACTTGATAGAGAAGATGTGCTAAGTGGGGACCGAAGGATGCGCCAGCAGCCTGAGAGTTCAGCGCAATACCCACCATGGCTCTCACCCCCAGAGAGCACTACACACTTAGCAAAAACAGAAAACTGCAGGTGTTTTTACAATAAATGTTTACCATAGTTTTGTCACAAAGTAAACATAGTCATTTTACATCTTATTGAAAATTAGACATGTGCTCCTTTCTCTAGGTTCTGACCCTCCAAAACCTTTCCATTTTCCTTTTCCCCAGGGCTGTCTGGTTAAGGTTACTATACACCAACACTAACACACTCCCAAATAGGTTACGGTGTGTTCCTTCCTTGTAGATAGAGAGACATCAGCTTGGGAAGGGAGCTCTTCTGGAAGTAAGGATATGGCCCAGATGGTTTGGGAACTAGCTCCTAGACTTATTTCTCTAACCCAAGCTGTATTTTAGATATTGCATTTATTATACATTAAGTTTTCATAGCCGACTAGAATAAAGGCTTAACATAATGATGTGTGACAATTTTCGGCGGTTTCTAGCAAACTCAGTCTACACTGTTGTGCTGTTTTGCTCTATTAGTAAAAGAAAAAAAGGAAATGTTTGGTTTAAATGATATACATGTGACATTCGGCAGGTACTGGAAGGGAGGTTTCAAGCTCCCTCAGCTTCATCTAGTTTGAGTGTGTTGATTCCTATCCTCAGCTCTGTCTCCAGGTCCAAGTGCTAATTCTCGGGCAGTTCCCTGTCACACTGATCCTGGAAGAAGAAACCTCCATACATTTATTGGAAGAGAGAGAAAAATGCAATTCTGGGAAAACATATGAAAACCAGAGGTGAAATCAAGATGAGCCCTTCCTCTAGAGTCCCATATATTTTAAAGCTGGATTATGTGGAGTGGACTCATTACATGAAGATAGCCATGACTGATGTCAGGTAAGAAATGCACAGCTCGGACCAAATTCTGAGAATCACAGAAAAAGCTAATAGAGATCAACCATGCTCAGAGCTAAGCTAGGTGACTATTTCACCTAGTCCCATCAAGAGGAGTTAGTTTGTTTTCATTTTTACCATTACTTTTTGAAAAGCAAAGCAAATAAGTTTATGGACAGATGTAGGCAAGTATTTTATTAGGAAAGATCATACATATGCGCATGTGTATATGTGTGTGTGTGTGTATGTGTGTGTAGGTATGTATATGTGTGTGTGTGTGTGTGTGTAGGTATGTATATATGTGTGTGTGTGTGTGTGTGTGTGTGTGTATGTGTGTGTGTATAATCAGAGCTATGAGTACATCCAGGGCCTTAGGGTACCGTGAGGGTAAGAGATGTTGCCTATTCATCTCCTATTGGTCTTAATTCAAATCATAGTCTCAGTCCAGAATCAATAATGAAATATTCTGGAGCCTTGAAATTATAGCCAAGGTTAAAGCTTCAGCAAAGACTCTAGAAATATCAAAATGGTCATAAATTTTAATGGCATACCAGATGGGAGGTGGGGATTGGTAAGATGGCAGAGGAAAAGAGGAAGAAAGAGAAGAAGATCCAGCCCAACCCACCACCTTCCCATCCCCAGAAGCCTGTCCTGTTCAGGTCCCTCCTGCAACCACAGTTGAAAGAATCAGGTCATCTGGTGTGCCCTTGATCTGACATTGTAAGCCACCTTCCTGCTTCTTAGACAGCTAGTCATCTGGAAAAGTATGGCCTTCATGCCATTTGAACATGACTCCCCAGCTGCCTAATGCATTAATTCCCCTTCATGGCATCTACACTTTCTTCAAAGACTAAGTTTCCAGGAAACTACTTACCAAATTATTTCACAAAATCAACAAACTTAAGAATATGGACAATACCTCGACAACTACAAGGAGAGAAAGTGTTGGACACCAAGTCTGTGATCAGTTCTACTTATCTTCTGGAATCCTCCAGGAGAATATGAAGAGCTCACTTCTGTGAGCTACAGGTCTTTCCATCTGCTCTTGCACAAATGAAGCTACCATAAACCGAGTCATTATATGTTTCATGAATGTCCTTGGATTTAGTGCAATAATAGTATACATGGAACTGTTTGAAAAACTAGTAATTACGTGTATGAAAACAAAACGATTTGCTCTCTTGTGAAAAGATGGACTAAATTTATTTGGTTATAATAACTGACAATAAAAAAATGTTTTTTTTTTTATTTTTCTTTTTCAAAATTAATTTGTGATTTTTTTTTTTTTTTTTGCATTGCCATAATAAGAAGTGACTTTTCAAGGCAAAAAGAAATCTATTTTTTAAGCCATTGCTATTTCCAGGAAACAGCTTGGAAGCAGGAATGCAGTTGATATCTGAGACATCTATTTCCTGAGTCTTCATTTTTCTCTGAAAATTACACCAGGGAAGCCATTTTTCCACTTCTAAAGTGTCCCTGGCATTTGGTATCGTTGCCTCTAACTATAGGGTCATTTTCCCTTATGTCATTACAGTGCCTTCTTCCCTGCCTCAGTCCAGGCTCAGTCCCAAAAAATGTAAGTGGGACAGGCACTACCAATGACCAATTGGCTGAAAGAGACCCCTGCAGCCTTTCCTGACCACCTGGAGACCTAACTGAACTCTCCACAGAGAGACCAGCCAGGCTAACCATAAGATCACCTGACATCATGTTACATATGGAAACAGTGCTTCTGAAAGAATGAGTAAGGTAACAATCTATTAGATTATAGATTTTGCGATTCAGATCAAATGAAAGAGAGAAGCATACCAGAAAACATTACTATTTTATTCATAGTCCATATTTATACCCCAATAAGATAGAACTTCTGTAAAAGATGACTAAGTGTCAATCCAATGAGAATCCATTTACTCAAATAAATCTCACCATAAAAGGACTTGAGGAGGAAAAAAACCCTACAAAAGTCTAATAAATGAATCAAATATGATCTTAGTATAATTAGACAGAACTCACTATATGTGTGATGCAGAAATGTCTATTTACATGTTTGTTTGTATGTTAGTTTTCTAAACACTTGTATCTGAAAAATAACTATTATACTTTAATATGAAATAATAAAACAAATTCAAAAAGAAAATCCAAATCATTATGCTTATAAAAATAATAAATGGCCATTCATATGTCTTCCTTAGAGAGTTGTCTGTTCAGCTCATTTTCCCATCTTTTAATTAGGTTGATTATTTTTTAGGGGTCATCTATTTGCATTCTCTGTGTATTCTGGTTATCAGTCCTTTATTTGAGGCATAGTTTGCCAATATATTCTCCCATTTTGAGAGTTATCAATTCACTCTAATTATTATTATTATTGCTGTGCAGAAGTTTTTAATCTGATGTAATCCCACTGGTCTATTTTTGGGATTATTACCTGTGCTTTGGGGGATCTTATTTAAGAAGTCTTTGCTTATTCCTATGTCTCTAAGAATTTTCCCTGTGTTATCTACCAGTAGTTTTATAGTTTGAGGTTTTAAGTTTAGATCTTCGATTCATGTAAGTTAGTACAGCTTCTATGAAGAATAATACAGAGGTTCCTCAAAGACCTACAAATAGAACTACTATATGATTTAGAAATACACTCCTGGGTATCTATCCAAATAATAGAAAAACACTCGATCAGAAAAACACTTGCACATCCGTGTTTATTGCAGCATTATTCACAATTGCTGGAACAACCTAAATGCCCATGAACAGACGAATGGATTGGAAAAGTGTGGCACATATACACTATGGAATACTACTCAACCATTAAAAATTAGACTCCTGCATTTGATAGAAAGTGGATAAAAATGGAAGATTTACTGCTAAGTGAAGCAGGTCAGACTATGAAAGAGAGGCATTGTATGTCCCCACTCAATATATACTGAATGACAGCACTCTTTGGCAGAAACTAAAAGATTGGAAGATATAAAAACATGGAGAGCAAAGGTGATACTAGAGACATTGTTAGAGGAGATTGGGAAATGGGGAAGGGTGAGAGAGAGAATCAAAAAGAAGAGGGAAGCAAAGCATTTAA
Organism: Tupaia tana; assembly: GCA_026018925.1. Taxonomy (NCBI): domain Eukaryota; kingdom Metazoa; phylum Chordata; class Mammalia; order Scandentia; family Tupaiidae; genus Tupaia; species Tupaia tana. Next base: position 3,613,569 of record JAKSZU010000007.1, read on the forward strand.
GGGGCCCAAGGTGGAAAGAGATCTGTTGATTATAATGTGTATGGTGATGGCTTTGACTGAATCAATATACAGTGTATTCATGATGGGATAATTCATTTGGTATGCAATAATGTCATACAGTCATTGAATTGTAAAAATAAATAAATAATAAATGGGAAATATGTAACCCCTAAACATTATCCTTTAATTTTAAAATAGTTAAAATTAAATTATTAAATAAAATCAATGTAGTAAAACTTTCTATTGGTTTTTCATAGTAACTCTCTAGAATCGTTCAGAATTTACAAACTAGTTCTGAGCAATAAATGTGTGTTTACCTTAGAAAACAATATGTAGTTAAAATCCAAAGCTACTGTGTGTTTTTTTGTTCAGCTAAAAATTGAAATCATGACATGGGCATAATATAATAATATTATAAATACCACGATAACGCTTGCCATTCAAATAGGATCTCCTTTCTCATTCATCAGAAGCTGTAATCTGGGTTTTGTTTTGCTCAAAATCAATAGTTTTGCAATTTTGGAAAGTAGGACTCAGTACCTGTTCTCCTAGGCTACCTCTTGGCATGAAGTAGCCATTATTTCCATCCAGATGAACTGTCCACACAAGCTGAAGGGCCGAGAGAGGAGTTGCTGGACTTCTGGATGGCTGGGCTTCTGCCCAATGCGTGTTTCAATGCTTTCCTAGAATTTGCAACACACATGAAACACACACCTCTACCCAAGGTCAGAAGCTGACATGGATTTCCTAAATATTTTCAGGTTAATACAAATCCTAATAGAATTTCTAATCATAATGCACACACTATTTACGCTAGTACAAACAAACAGTGCAAACCAACTGTAGGATGACATCGAAGGCCAGAAGTCCTGGGGAATTTCACTTTGCCATACCTTGTTAGCACCTTCTATAACTTTCACATGCCAAACTTGGCCATGAGATAATCTAGGGTACCCTGGCTGATGAGCCCTTGCCGTGAAGGAGGCATTGGGAGGGAAGATGGAAGTAGATAACTTTCTTAAATGTCCTGAGTGAAGAGCTCCTTCTCTGGACTGTCCTGCCCTGGGGACCTATGAATGTGTGACTCTTCAGGCCTTTGGAACACAGTCCCTAGGCTGCCTGTTACTCAGCTCCTGGCTGAGATAAGCAAGGGGGAGCTGGGAACAGTTAACTGTGCACTTTGGAGAGAATTCCTCTTCCTGTCATTTATCAGCTCCTTGCTCCATCAAGGTGGCACCTGTGCATTCACCATGATTCCACGTTCCTCCACAGATCAGAAAGAAGCCAGTGTTCTCAGGATGAGTAGATACCTCTTCACTCTGGATTTGGGTGCAAAGTTGTTTGCGTCTCCCTGTGTACCCAGAGGCATGGGAAATGCACATATCCTGGAAGGACAGCAGCCAGACAGTGGTGTCCTGAACCTGCCCATGAGCATGTGCTACCTGTGCCCAAACCCTGGAGACACAGACCTTGGCCAAAAGTATATGAGCAGGACAAACGAAAGAAGGAAAAGAATGTCTGCATAGTATTTACCGTGCACAGATGAAGTAGAAGCAGGAAATACCAGAAATTTCCCAGAGAAGAGCTGTTTCCAGAAGATTTTCCAGACCAGTTTTGCATAAGCACATTGCTTATCCAAGAGACTTAGACAGTTTGAATTAAGCATTTGAACTTCCGGGTGCTCACTTGAACCAAAGCCAAACTCTGAACTTTTCAGGTTTCGCTGTCATTAATCAAAATTTCGAAGATCAATGGCACGTAATGAATCAAGCATAATAGCCGCCATCAATTGGGAGAGCAAGGAGCTGCACGGGGGGAGCCCCCAGACGCTGGGGTGGGTGAGAATCTGGCTGACTTTGAATATCAAGTGAGTGCCTCCATGATGACGATGTGGTGCTGAGAAGAGCTGACAGTGGGGAGGGGGCCTCCTGCCATAGGGAAGGAGGGAGATGGACCCTGCCATGTCTTGACAGTCACAGAGCTCGAGATGCTTGGGGGAGGTGGCACGGGGCAGCCTCAACATCTTTGAGCCTCACAGGACTCTTCACATAAGCTGCCTGCTCTTGCCCCCACGCAGTAAGAAGGGCCTCCACCCAGCTAGCTCTCCCATCAGCAGAACCAGTTTCACCCCACATTGTCCACGTTCCCTGCAATGCACGCAGCACCCACTCAGGCGACCTATCTCCCCCACAAACCCAGGCACCCCACCTTTGTTGCTGCAGAGCCCCTCCCATGCCCTGCTGGGCCATTGCGGCTGAGTACACACCCCTTGTGGCCCTGAGGAAGCATGCTCCTCTGGGGCTGTGCATTTGTCTAATTACTGAAGTTCTGTTTGATCTCATTCACCTGATCTTTGGTGTTGTGTTCATCCATCCCACACTATTGGAGGGGAAGGGGGGGATCATTCCTTCCCTAAAGGATGAATACACAGGAGTAGGGTTGTCAGTAGAGCTACATTTTGTCCATTTAAAGACATTTGTACAAAGGCTTCAGAGATAAGAGCTAGAGAAAATTATTTACTAAGAGGTATTAAAAATATGCTATGACTCTCTTCTTGTGAGAGGTATGCACAGATTTGTGCATGTCGTGCACACACAAGGTAAACCAGACATTACCAGGGAACAGAACCCGACTTTGGCAAGTGTCTGACACACACCTGCACTCCACAGAGGTATACACGGAACACGGGAACCGTAGAATACTAACATGTGTGTCGAAAAAAACATGGTGTCTGTTCAAACAGGTTTGAGAAATGCTCATTTTAACTAACATAGACAGGAATATTTTAAATCATCATGTTTATTTGTAGAGCCAATATTCCAAAGCAATCCCTGATAAATGTCAGTCTATACAATTAACTTTTGTGCTTAAAAAAATAAAATAAAAAAGTAAGTAATAGAACACATTTGAGCCTGTCCCGTTTTCCCCCATTAAACAATATACTTAGTTGGCATTCATAAAAAAAGAAAGTTAAAAAAAAGTTGTTTTGGGACTAGCAGTTAGCGTAATGGCTACGTTATTGGACTCCCACGTGGTTGATTGCGGTTCGAGTCCTGGACCCGGTGGCTTAAACTCACGCTGGGCGCGTGTGCATGTGTGCCCAAGATCCCGAGAGGAGAATGGAGGAGAAGGGATTGCGGCATGCCCATCCCCTCTGGGGGGTGATTTCTCGCTTTCTATCTCTCTGTCTCTCTCTGTCTGTCTGGCGAGCACACGCGCCCTATAGCAAAAACCTCTAAAAAAAAAAAAAGTTGTTTTAAGGTGCCATAAGCATATTGTTTTTTTCATGAGCAAGAGAGACAGAGACAGCACTGCCAAGAGCACCTGAGGCATGATCCACCTCCAGCTTCAGCAGCTCCAGATCATGGCAGACTCAGGGAGGGCTCCAGGCTTGAACTAGGAACCTTTCCATGTTGGTCATCTTCACAAAGCATCACATTTTAACACTATGCCACTGTCTGGCCCCACAAATCATTTTCTAATCCATTCTCCACCACTTTCCCACAGCTCCATTCCCCCACCACCTCTGAAATAAGGAATACTTCATCCTTTCTCAGTACACTTTTCTCACAACTCTGTGGCAACCTTCAGACTCATATGTGGCCTCCCAAAAGTGAAAAAGAACAGAGCAAGGACTTGGAGAATAGTGTTTGAGGAAAACACAATTGCATTGGATACAGAGGCAGACACAAACTAGTGTTAATTCATACTAACACTTTTCATTTCATATTTAGTTTAGAAATGCCAGTCTACTAATGTTCTGAATATGATCCATTATATTGCTTGTATTTCTAGAAAGTACATTGTAAAATTTCCTGATTCTAAACACTTCTAAGATATTATTCTGTGAATTTCCCCACCCAAATAATGTTGAGTTCATGGATTTATCAGAGAGAGAGGTAACACAGGGAAAGAATTATAACCATTTAAGTTTGGAAAGGTAAGTTCGATATGCTAGACCATACTGGGATCCACTCCTTGTCAGACAAAGACCATGAACGTTCATTTATTTTAAAGAGATATCATTTTGTATAAGAGTATTTGAACTTAACTTTAGGTAAACTTGCGCATTTTATTTCATTTTTTTATAATTACTTTATTTAACCTTATTTATTCTTTTTAATTTGACCAGAGAGGAAAGGAGAACAAGAGGGAAAGAGAGAGAGAGAGAAAGATAGAGTGTGAAAAAGCAAGCCACCAGGTCTGGGACTTGAACTGCAGTCGGTCATGTGGGAGTTCAGTGCCCTTAACCATCACACCACCTGCCAGCCCAAACTTGTGTATTTTAAATTATTAAATTCCAAATAGACTGTTCTATCTGTTTGTATCCTTACTACCACTGATTAACCAGACTACTGAGTTCACAGCAGCATTGTTGTGGCTTACATAATGCAGTGGCCCAGACATTATTAAGCTATTGAACATGTGTAGCACTAGATACTAAGAGCAAATACACAGCTCAGACACGGTCCTTGTCCTCAGAGAATGAAGTTTTCATATAGTATAAAAAGTGGTTCATTGAGTTTTTTGTTTGTTTTTAATTCATTTCTTTTTCATCTTAATTTTTTTTTTTTTTTTTTTTTTTTGGAGAGGTTTTTGCTATAGGGCGTGTGCGCTCGCCGGACAGACAGAGAGAGACAGAGAGATAGAAAGCGAGAAATCACCCCCCAGGGGGGATGGCCACGCCACAATCCCTTCTCCTCCATTCTCCTCTCAGGATCTTGGGCACGCACGCACACGCGCCCGGCATGAGTTTAAGCCACCGGGTCTGGGACTCGAACCACGGTCGACTACGTGGGAGTCCAGCGACATAGCCATTACGCTAACTGCTGGTCCCTCATCTTAATTTTTAAAAAGCAAAAATTGCAGAACTTTTTTAAACAGAGAACTTTACATTCTTTTGTCTGGTAAATGTTTCTTCACTTTGTTCCTCCCACCCACCCTCTACCACCCACTCCCCTCCCTTAAAATCTCTGTTATCTACATTTATCCTCTCTACTCTCATATCGTCGGATCTTTCTATTTCTGCAATAGAGTGCAGACATTCAGTACATACTGAGTGGGGAAATACAGTGTGTGTCTTTCAAAGTCTGGCTCACTTCACTTAACATTCATTCAAATGTATCACATTTGATGTTGATTTGAAGAGAAACGTCTTCCTTAGAAAATGTAAGCAAGATACACTTAAATTTTAACTGATTTTTGAAGCATCTTATTTTAATCCATTAGTTGATACAAAATTATTTCAAATACAGTTTTACCTGATCAAGAAACAAGACGCTGAATGCAGGAGGTAGCTGAGTTGTCTCCTGGGTTATTGTTACAATAGAGAAGTAGCCAGCAACAGGAAAATTCTTTACCCACAGCCCAAGGTGAGACTTCTCAAATAATCTCTTCCAGGAAAGAAGTTACTGTAACACAAAACCCAGACACTTTCCAAATTGATGAAAAGTGACAGGTTTATTCAGAAGTTCTTTAGACAACGGGCTAATCATAAAGAAAAACAAAGCTAGATGTTGTGTGTGTTGATGTCGTGTAGAGGATTCTCCACTCGCCTGGTGTATGGCATATATCCTGTTGGGTAAAATCTCTTTACAATCTAAATGATGTCTAATGATTGAATGTATAAGTAATAATAATAAAAAGAAGTAGAAAAAAAATTTAAAAAGAAAATAAGCTGCAGTTGAATTTTAAAATAACCATGAAAAATGAAACCATAAAATAATGAAGGATTATGGGATAAATATTCAAGTTTGGGATGAGGACAAAGCCTTATTAAGCAGGACAGCAAAGCCAGAAGCCACAAAGGCAGAGAGCGGTAGATCCATGCACCCCAGAAGGGCAGGGGCAGGACAGCACAAGCCTTGGCATGCAGGAGATATAGCGTCCCCCACAAAAGTGGGACCCCCTCCAAGGCCCTCAGCAGATACCTGCAACCACAGGTAGTGCACCACGGGTCGTACCAAACCCCCACACGCTGTTTTCCTTATTTACATGCCTATAGTAAGACTTAACTTAGAAGTTAGGAGCTGTAAGAGATGAACAACAACAAATAATGAAATAGAGAATGCTAACAACATGCTCAAATGAAAGCTACGTGACTGTGGTTTCTCTCCTCTCTCTCAAAATATCTTACTGGACTGGACTGGGCTCGCCTGTTTTCAGATCGCAGTTGCCCAAAACCCTGGAGGGTGAAACCACAGATAAGCAGGGGCTACTCTGTTGGTTTTCCACAGTCGTGTGATATGTTACCACAAATTTAATGCCATAAAACAATACAAATATGACCTCACTGCTTTTGCGGGTCATAAATTCAGCACATTCCACTGGTGTCCTCTGCCTCAAAGACTCTCACAGGTGGGAAGCAGGAATTGGCTGGCTGCATCCCCAGAGGTCTGCTGCTTGCCCGGTGCTGCCTCTGGCTGAGATGCTGGTGCTGCTGGGCACAAATGCAGCACCGCCATGTTGGTTCCCACCTCGGCACAGAGCAAGACCCTCCTGGCCATGGTGGGCAGCCTGAGTCCTCCCCAGGTACAGCCGGCGCCTGGCAGTTCTCCACCCCGGTCGCTGATTCCCACTGGCTTCCTTCTCTCATCAAGGGCCACGATCTCTGATGTCAACCCGGGAATTGTGGCATTCCCACAACCACAGTCCCTGAATCTCACCTGCAGTAAAAACGTGTGGGAAGCTTTGGGTTGGATTTTCAACCTGACTGCTACCAGCGCAAGTCTGGTTAAGCTATGACTACACTTGGCTCCCATTTATTAAAGAGTTAAATGTGGCCAGTGTGTTTCCTTTATAAAAAGGTTTTGAGGATTCCATAACATACCACATAGAAAGAACGTCTGGCCCATGTAGTGTAGCTCAATTTGTAAATTGCCAGCCATTAGGGGTCTTGCTGCTGTTGTGTGTATTAATATTTTAACCTGGCCCTGTACATCAATTACATGGAAACCAAGTGTTCCTTACAAATGGTCTAACTTGCTCTCTGTCTCTGCTGTCTCTATTTCATGTCAGAGGAGAACAATTCTGAAAGCCCAAGTCTGTGTACCAACGCCCACGGGCGCTCCGAGATGCCGTTGGCTCCACAGGGATTGTTACCAGTGGTAAGAGCTGAAGCCTGGGAGCGCTCCACGGCATGTCAGTAACATCGCGGTTCGGAAACGACAGGAACAGCAATAAATACAGGTATCATGACTTCTATGTTACTGTTCAACATACATTTCGTAAACAACCCTTAGCCAAACTCTGTCACGGGATCCTTATTAATGCAAATTAATTTCTGATAGTTTAGTTCACCACTGAATAGCTAATAAGGGTTTTAATATCCCGAGACAAAAAGAAAAAAATTCACAAAAATGTGGGTTCATTCAAATGACTAAAATATATTGTCATTAATTCTGATAGAAATGATTTCCAGTGGGTTGAATCCGGGGAAATAGCTGATTAAGTAGGAGAGACAACAGCAAAAAAAAATGTCTAAGTCGATGTGTTATGAGAAACGACACAGAGGGGAAGTACAGAGAGAATAGGTTTATTGTCCCAAGGCTTGGTGTTCATTGTCAGGGCAGCCTCTCTTGGTCCAGGAGTGCGGGGCAGATGGTCAGCCGGGATAGCGGCACCCGCCTCCAATCCACCTTCTGTGGAGGGACCGACACGATCGTGCTAGGGCTGCCTACTGGGCACCTGCTGTGGACTAACAGTTCCAAGCACGTTACATACAAACTCGCGTTTTTCCCAACTGTCCTTTTTGTTTTGTTTTGTTTTAATTTTTTTTAATAAGTGCCGTTTATTTATTAGATCAGTTTTAGGTTCACAGCAAAACTGAGCAGAAGTACAGAGATTTTCCATCTACTCCCTCCCTCAGAGCACACGCTTCCCCACTACTCGTGTCCCACGCTGGAGAGTGTGTTCGTTACAGTGAGCCGACAGTGGCACAACTTCGTCACCCAGGGTCCTCTGTGCCTTACAGCGGTGGGGGTGTATGCTCTTTTTTTCTCTTTTTTAGAGAGATTTCTGCTGTAGGGTGTGTGTACCTCTGGAGGGAGGGTGGGAAATCACTCTCCAGGGTGGATAGCCATGCCACAATCCCTTCTCCTCCATTCTCCTCTCAAGATTTTGGGCATGTACACACATGCCATCTGGTGTGAGTTTTAAGCCACCAGGTCTGGGACTCGAACAGCAGTCGACTATGTGAAGTACAGTGACGGAACCATTATGCCATCTGCTGGTCCTGGTGTGGTACGTTCTGTGGGTGTGTATAAATATGTAATGACATGTATCTGTCACTGTACTTTCATGTGGAGTAGTGTCACAGATATGAAAGTCCTCCCCCTCCCCAAACCCAGATAGCCACTGATCCTTCCACTGTCTTTATCGTTTTGTCTTTTCTAGAATGTCCTGTAGTTGGAATCATATGTTGCTTTTTTAGAATGGCTCTTTTCAGTTTTAATATGTATTTAATGTCCCTTCATGTCTTTTAATGTCTTGATAGCTTCTTTCTTTTTCCTTTTTTAAATTTTGGTAGAGACCATGAGTGCTTATGAGAGAGAGAAGGGGAGGGAACATGAGGGCTGGTCGCATTATCATCCCTTCTCCTTCATCCTTTCGGGATTTGGGGCACATGTGCACCTGTGTCCAGCTTGCTTGTCAAGCTTCAGTTTCCTTGTAGTCGGCCATGTGGGATCCACCATAACCACCATGCCCCTGGCTGGGCTGACAATCCTTTTTATCACTGAATAATATTCCATTGTATAGATGTACCATCGTTTATTAATCCACCCACTGATTAATACTGAAGGACATCTTGGTTGTTTCTAGTTTGGGCAATTGTAAATGAAGATGCTATAAATATTTGTGTGTGGGTTTTTGTATGTACGTAAGTTTTAAGAATTGGGAAGATACCAAGAAGAATTGCTGGTCATGTGGGAAGACCTTGTTTACTTGTGTAAGAAGTTGCCAGTCTGTGTTCTGCCGTGGCTGCATCATGTTGCATTCCCACCGGCAGTGGAAGTATCTAAGGCTCCGCGCCCTTGCCAGCGTTTGGTGGTGTTAGCGTTTGGGATTTGGTCATGCTGACAGGTGCGTAGGGTTATCTTCTTGTTTGAATTGTAAACTGTTGTTGTTTACTGCATGGCCACAAGGCCTTGTCCTTCTAAGGTTTTATTTTAAAAAATCATTTTATGTATTTATGGGTACAAAGTATTGTTTGCTACATGTATACATTGTTAAATGATTAAATCACAGAATTAAAGTATCCATCACCTCAATTATTTCTCATTTATTTGTGGTAAAAAAAAATGTAATACCCCCTCTTTTAATATTTGGTACAGTACTGCCATACCATCCCCAGGCTGTACAATGGGTCGCCAGACCTTACTCTTTTCTGGCAAAACCTGGGTCTTTGATTAACATGTTTCCTGTCCCCACACACCCTCCTCCCCAAGCCTCTGAAAACTACCATTCTGTTTTCCACTTCTATAAATCAGCTATTTTTAAAATTCCACTTTAAGGGGCTGGCAGATGGTGTGGTGGTTAAGGTGCTGGACTCTCTCCTGGTCAACCGCAGTTCAAGTCCTGTACTCATCCTCTCTCTCTCTCTCTCTCTCTCTCTCTCTCTCTCTATATATATATATATATATATATATATATATATATATATACACACACACACACACACATATATATATATCTTTGGTGAGCACATGTGCCCTGTAGCAAATTAAAATAATAATAATAATGATAAGTAAAATTTACTTTAAATTTCCACATGTAAGTGTAATACAGTGCTTGTCTCTCTGCACCTGGCTTTACTTAACGTAATGTCCTTGTTGTTGCAAATGACAGAAGCTGCTGCTTTGTTATGGCTGGATACGATTCTGTTGTGCATGCAGACCACCTTGTCTTTATCCACTCATCTGTCAACAGACACTTAGGTCGCTCCCGTGTCTTGGTTGTTGTCAAGAATGTTGCTATGAACGTGCAGGTCAGACGTCTCAGCACGTTCATTTCACTTCCTGTGGGTATACACCCAGAAGTGGAATTCCAGGATATGGTAATTGTATTTTCAGTTTTTTGAGGAACCCTCATACCACTTTCCAAAACAGCTGTGCTATTTAACAATGCCACCCACAGCATGCAAGTGTTCCCTTTCCTCCCATTCTCTCCAACACTTGGGAGCTTTCATCTTTTTGATATTAGCCAATCTAACAGGTGTGAGGGGATATCTCACTGTGGTTTCGACTTGAATTCCTGCAATTATTAGAGATGTTGAACATTTTTTCCTGTTTCTTGGCCATTTGTATGTCTTCTTTTGAGAAATGTCTATTTGGGACCTTTGCCTATTTTTTAAAGTTTACTTATTTCTCCCATCAGAGAGAGACAGAGAAAGAGAGAAAGAAAGTTTGAGAGACAGGCACCTTCAACAGTGTCTCCAGTTGTAATGCACCCCTTGTCTCAGCCTGCCTGGATGACATGCATACACACTCAGCTGGCATGCACAGGATGGTCCCAGGACTTGAACTCAGGACCTTCCTCATATGGGTCTAGTCGTGTTACCACTGGGTCATTCCCTGGCTTTTCCCATTTTTAATAGGGGTTTTTTGTTATTAAGCAATATGAGTCCCTCCTATATTTTGTATATTAGCCTCTTCCCCAATGTATGATTTGCAAATATTTTCTCCCAGTTATGGGTTGTCTTTCTATTCTGCTAATTGTTTTATCTACTATGCAGAAGGTTTTTGGTTTGATGCAATCCCACTTGCCTATTTTTTTTATTTATTGTCTTTGCTTTTCTGGTCATATCCAAGAAATCAATACTCAAATCAATGCCATGGAGCTTGTCTCCTAAGTTTTCTTTTAGTAATTTGATAGGTTCAGGTCACACACTTAAGGCTTCAGCCCATTTTGAGTTGACTCTTAGGTAAGTAGTAGAACAAGGGTTCATCTTCATTCCTCTGCTTGTGGATATCCAGTTTCCTCAACACCATTTATTGAAGAAACTGCCTTTTCCCCAGTGTATGTTCTTGGCCCTTCTGTCAAAAATGTGAATTTATCGGGAACCAGCAGTTAGTGTAATGGCTATGTCGCTGGACTCCCACGTAGTCGACCGCGGTTCGCGTCTCGGACCCGGTGGCTTACAACTCACGCCGGGCGCGTGTGCGTGCGTGCCCAAGATCCCGAGAGGAGAATGGAGGAGAAGGGATTGCGGCGTGACCATCCCCCCTGGGGGGTGATTTCTCGCTTTCTGTCTCTATGTCTCTCTCTGTCTGTCTGGCGAGTGCACGCGCCCTATAGCGAAAAACCTCTCCCCCCCCAAAAAAAAAAAATGTGAATTTATCTCTGGCTTCTATTATTCCATCAGATGATGTGTATGTTTTTATGCCAATATCATGTTGTTTTGATTAGTATAGCTTTGTGATATATTTCAAAATCTTGTACTTTCAGCTTTGTTCTTTTTGCTCAAGAATGCTTTGCTTTGGATACCTGGGGTCTTTTGTAGTTCCATGCAATTAATGGAACTATTTAATGAAAAAACATTTGAAAAAAGTCAAAAGCTTTTAAATTTTGTCATTGTTATTAAAATTCATCAAATTAAGTAGAGATGGAATATTCCTCAACACACTAAAGGTCATGTATGACTAGCCCATAGCTAACTTCATACGCAATGGTCAAAAGCTGAAAGCGTTTCCTCTAAGATCAGGAACACAACAAGGATGCCACGCTCACTGTTTCTGTTCAACTTAGTCCAGCAAGAGCAATTAGGCAAGAAAAGAAGTAAAAGGCATCCAAGTAGAAAAGAAAGAAAAAATGTCAGTCTACTGCTGACATATGTAGAAAATCCTAAAGACTCTACCAAAATCAAGAAATAAAGAAAAAAACTGAGAAGGGAATTTAGTAAAGCTGCAAACTGCACAATTGACTTAGAAAGACTGGTAGCATTTCTGTGTACTACTAATAAACTATCTCAAAAAAATAATAAAAGAAGCCAATTCCATTATAATTGCATCAAAAAAATCATTGGGTCTATAATTTAAAATTCCACTGTTCATCCCTGTTATATGGGAAAGTGACTGATGTTTTAATGTTAATTTGTATCATGCAAACTTCCTGTAAATCTCTACTAGTTCAAAAAGTTTTTGGTTGATTCCTTTGCATTTTCTTCAAAGACAATCATGTCTGCAAACAAAGACAGTTTTAGTTCTTCCTTCCCAATCACTACACTTTTTCTTTTTTCCTTTATTTCCTTTCTTTCTTCTTTCTTTTGTTCTTACTACACTAGCTGCACCTTTCAGTATGGTATTAAAAAGGAGTAGTGAGAGGGAACATAATTGCCTTGTTCATGTTCTTAAGGGGAAAGTGTCGAATTTATCATCATTAAGTATGATATCCTCTTTAATATACTTTTTGCTCTTTATCAAGTTAAAAAAATTTCTGCATTTTCCTAATTTACTGAGAGTTTTTATCATGAATGAGTGTTGATTTTTGTTCAATGCTGTTTCTGCATAATAGATATAATCATGTGATTTTCCTCCTTTAACCTACTGATGTGACTGATTTTACCAATTGTTTGAAAATGTTGAGCCAACCTTACATATCTGGGATAAAGACCACTTAGTTGTGATATATAGTTCTTTTCACACATTGCTGAATTTGATTTGCTATATTTTGTTGAGGGTTTGGCATCTATATTGATGAGAGATATTGGTCTGTTGCTTTCTTTCCTTGTAATATTTTTGTCTAGTTTTCATATTAGATTACTTTTGAAAGTATTTCTCATCTTTGCTCTTATATAATAATGTGTTTCTCCCCAGCTTCTTTTTAAATTTTTTTGTTTATGTTTGATTTTCTGCAGTTTGAGTATAACTGCTTACACGTAGCTTTGGGGGCACTTACACTGCTTCAAGTTCTCTAAGCTTCCTGAGTCAGTGGTTTACTATTTTGCATTAATTTAGGGACATTTTCAGTCATTACTGCTTCAATATGATATGTCTTCTCTTTATTCTTCTTCTGGTATTTCTATTATACATATATCACACCTTTCATAGTTGTCGCACAGTACTTGGAGATTCTGTTCTGTATGTTTGTTGTTTTCAGTCTTTTTTCTCTTTACTTTTCTATTCTGGTTGTTCTTCTGACACATCCATACGCTCAGATATTCTTTCTTTCATCCATGTCTCATCTACTACTGAGCCATCAAAATACTTCTTCATTTTGTTACTGTTTTAGTCTCTAACATTTCTTTTTTATTCTTTTCTAGGATCTCCATCTCTCTACTTACATTTCCCATCTTATCTTGCATGCTATCTAATTCATCTACTGAAGCCTTTATCATGTTAATCACAGTTCTTTTAAAAAAAATTTTTGGAGAGGTTTTTGCTACAGGACATGTGTGCTTTCCAGAAAGATGGAGAGAGATAGAGAGACAGAAAGCGAGAAATCACCCCCCCCCCCCGGGGGGATGGCCACACCACAATCCCTTCTCCTCCATTCTCCTCTCAGGACTTTGGGCATGCATGCACACACACCTCACATGAGTTTAAGCTACCAGGTCCATGACTTGAACCACAGTCGACTACATGGGAGTCGAGCGACATAACCATTACATCATCTGCTGGTCCCAGTTGTTTTAAATTCCTGATCTGATCATTCCAACATCCCTTCCCTTTCTGAGTCTGATTCTGATGCTTGCTCCATCTTTTTTTTTTTTTTTTTTTTTTTTTTTTTTGGAGAGGTTTTTCGCTATAAGGCGCGTGCGCTCGCCAGACAGACAGAGAGAGACATAGAGACAGAAAGCAAGAAATCACCCCCCAGGGGGGATGGTCACGCCGCAATCCCTTCTCCTCCATTCTCCTCTCAGGATCTTGGGCACGCACGCACACGCGCCCGGCGTGAGTTGTAAGCCACCGGGTCCGAGACGCAAACCGCGGTCGACTACGTGGGAGTCCAGCGACATAGCCATTACGCTAACTGCTGGTTCCCTGCTCCATCTTTTATTAACTGTGTTTTTGTTTTGGTTTGGTTTGGCTTGTTTTTTGGTTGGTTATTTTTTTTTTCTTTTAGTATGCCTTGTAATTATTTTTTCTTGATCACCAGACATTCTGCACTAGGTCAAAGTAACTATGATGAATAGGCTTTTAGTAACGTGAAGGTGTGGTGGCTGGGAACTATTCTATAACCCTGTAATCAGGTCTTACTGTTTAAAGACCCATGTGTCTGGATTCTAAACTTCATGAAAGTTGTTCATTTTCTCCTTCCCCCTTGGGGGAATATCATGGCTAAAGAGGGTTAGTTGGGTATTTTCCTTTTCCTACATAGAAGGAAGAGTAGGAAGGGACATTTCCCTTCCAGAAGGTTGGTTAAGCTCTGGGGAAAAAAATAATTTAGGCTTGTGTAAAATAGTTCATCCTGAGGGCAGACTTTGTTAAGAAGAACAGAAAGCACTGGCATATTTCAAAATGGCTACTTTCCCCCATCCCTGCTGGAAGCATGAGGAAATATTTCTGTGATAATTATTGTGTGAACCTGACCAAGCTCCTGGAGATAAAACTTAAAAAATGTGGGGGCTTCTCTATGACTGGATCTCCTTGAAGTTTAACTCTCAGACTCATCTACCCTGAGCCTCCAGAAATTCTTTAATTACAGTTTAGGTTTCTTTACATTGGCTCTTGTTTCCACAGAAGTTCCTACCCCAGTGATTTGTTAATCTGTTTTTGTCTGTCTGTCTCTCCTACTTAGGGACAGATAGTTTGCCCTGTGACCTCACTTCTCACAAAGATCTAAGAAGTTGTCAGTGTCCATTTTTTTAGCATTTTACTTGATGTCAGGGTAGAGTAATGACTTCCAAGCTCTTTACATGCTAGACCTAAAACTGGAATACATTTCCAACTCCCAATCATCCTGTGAAGGATACATTTTCATCCTCATATTATAAATGAGTAAATTGAGACTTGGAATGTCAAATGACTTGAACAAGGAAATAAAAGATTATAAGAACTATTCTAACCCAAGTGTCTTCCATATGCTAGAGGGGAGCTAGCAGGAGACAGAGATAGGAAATTGCTAAGCCTCTAGGAGGTATGCCAAAGCTCTAAGGAGGACATATCAATGACAGAAGCCTGACTTTTTTTTGTGGGAATTGACATACTAACCCTAAAATTCCTATGGAAATGCGGAGAGCCGAGCATATCTAAATCAATGCTAAGAAAAGGAACAAAGTTAGATAACTCACAACTTTCCAATTTCAAAACCTAAAACAAAGGAACCATAAGCAAGACAGAATGGTACCAGGCATAAAGATAGACACACAGCCAGTGGAATAAAAGATTAAATCTAGAAATAAACCCTTTCACTTACAATAAATAAATTTCCCAGAAAAGTGCTAATAGGAAAAATCAATGAATCAGATTGCACCAAAATTTTAAACTATTGTACATCAAACAATGCCATCACGTAATTAAAAAATCAACCCATAAATTTGGAGAAAATACTTTTCTAACTATATATCCAATAAAGGACTTGTATCCCAAATATATTTTACAACACAATGATAAGAATAACCTAGTATAAATTGGGCAAAGGATTAGAACAGATATTTCTCCAAAACTATGCAAATGAAGACACATACACATATACCCAGGAAGAGGTTCAGTACCATTATCTTTATGGAGATGCAAATCAAAACCGCAGTAAGATATCACAACACCTCTTTGAGAATGGCCATAATCAACAAGACAGCCCATAAGAAACAATAAATAGTAAGAGGTATGGAGAAATCAGAAACAACCCTAATGTCCTTCAACTAATGAATGGAAAAACAAAATGTGGTATGTCCATATATTGAAATACTATTTGGTAATTTTTTAAAAATGAATTACTGATACATGTTAAAATAAGGATAAACCTCAAACATTAAGGCATAAAAGAAATCAGTCACAAAAGATCAAATATTAGGGTATCATGTATATGAACTGCCCAGAATAGACAGATCCATAAAGACACAAGTAAATTAATGACTTTCTGGGACTAGAGTTGGAAGCTGAGGCCAATGGGTTGGGGGGGGGAGTTGGAAGTGACCCTAAAAGGTACAGAGTTTCTTTTGGAGAAGATAAAAACATGTTCTAAGATTATGTTATGATCATTGTTACACAACTCTATAAATACAGTAAAGGCACTGAATCAAAGACTTTAAATGGGAGATTTTATAGTACACAAATTATATCTCAATAAAACTGTTAAGAAAAGTGTTCAGATACTGAAAGAAAGTTTCTAAAAATGAACTTTCTTTCTATAGATAAGGCATTTTTATCAAGTTCACTACATTATGCTTCTCCAGGGCTGGGTTTGGTGTCTCTGCTCAGGAGTTGGACAGTAAAACATATTTCTCTGTAACCTCTACAACCTT
The DNA here is from genome assembly GCA_026018925.1 of Tupaia tana. NCBI lineage: Eukaryota > Metazoa > Chordata > Mammalia > Scandentia > Tupaiidae > Tupaia > Tupaia tana. The sequence continues at coordinate 3,629,971 of JAKSZU010000007.1, forward strand.
ATGTGGGTCCTATATAAATTCCCAAGTAAAGTGTATTTATATCTGTGTAACTTAAGGGAGAGGAGTGGAGCTTCCTTATAATACTTCAAATACCAGTGTTTAAATGTTTCTACAAACAGTCTGACAAAAATAGTAGGATTTCAGTAGCTAACTCAGGTTTTGTCCATTCAGGACAGTAACGTTAGGTATAGAAACATCCCAGGTTATATTTTTCCCCCAAAAAAGTATGCATTCAAAATGGCTTGTGAAATGTATGTTAAATAAGTCTTTTTCACTATGTTGAAAGTTTAAGTGATTTAATAAAAATAGAATCCAACATTTTACAACTTGAACAAGCTTTCAAATGCCACATTACTGAACTCCATTCTTTCCATGAGGAGTCATCTGACAGTTCAGCGTGAGACAGACTCACCTCCTACATAATTCCGGAAGAATTGTGTGGGATGTGAGCTTGGCCCTGTAACCTGGAAAGGCCATGAAAGCTTAATTAATTTTCAGAAAACAAAGTGACTTGCATGGTCTAATTAGCCTACATTTCTTAAACAAACCCTAAACAAAGCTAGGTGATACAGTTTTATGCAAACAAACAATAAAATCTAATCATTCCCTACATTTAAACACCACCATTATTATAGTTGCTCAACCTTTTTTAACTCTCCATTGCTTGGAATAATAATAACCTGTTAGAACTTTGAAATGAAAATCTTTCCACTTGACAAATGCTGATGTTTTTAAGTATTTCAAAAGCCAATGTCAAACAGGCTTCCTTTGAATTTTCATCTCGGTCTGTGCAGGAGCATTAGTGAAGTTTTAACTGGAGCCAAGGGCCCGAGATTAGCCCCTCCTCCATGACTCCCCAGTGTCAATCAGTAGGGGGAGCTCTCCTATTACGTAAGTGACCACAAACAAAGCACAGAAGCATTTTTATTGACTCCTGGGGACAATGGTGGAGATTTTTTTAAATGGTTGTTATAACCTGAAGAACATGAGCACAATGATTTGTTCAGTGTCGGAGATGTACCTCATTCGGCCTCAAGAACATATTTCCTAAAACAGCCTTGCAAATTAATGAGGGTGTAAAAGTTGCAGGCCTGTAGAAAATTACCCCATTCCAAGTGCCTATCACTTGTAGTGGAATCAAACTTAATTGCATCAGGATTTTAATGGTCATTATGTGCTCCATAATCTCCTAGATATGAGGAAATGTTTGGAAAGGTTAGAAAAAATAAAAGATTCCAAGAGATATTTAGACTTTGAGAAAGATGGCTTTAAGCTATAAATTGTAAAATAGGATGTACAAAATGAAAACAGATTCAGAAAGTATTAGACTCTTGAAAACACGTTGAGATCTTGTAGTTAATAAATGTCATGTTAAGTACATGAATGGTATACCTGGTAAGCTTTTTATGTAATTCACTAAAATAATTTTTGCATAAGTAGACAGAGTCTTGTGTGATTCCTCATTGGAAATTTTGAGTTACAGTTAGTATTTTTATATATGCACATAGCATGTGTGGCAAGCTGAAGACCACAAAATAAAGCTTAGAGCTAGCAAGAGGCAGTAAAGAAAGAAGCCTGTATCTCCATATAAATACATCCTCCAATGTCATATTGCTAAGTGCGGTGGAAATTGTTAACTGCCCAGGTTTGCTCCTCTCTCTCTGTCAATAATGGAGCGACCAATTTTTAACTGTGGACTTGACTCTTCAGAGAGAAAACTACAATTCCTCATCTTCATTGTAACTATTGGAAGATAGGTGCATAATTTCAAGTCAATACGATAAAAAGGGGCAGGAAGACCAGTTGCTGGCATGGAGCTTAGGGTGACCGCACCCCACATAGCTAACTGCATGGGTCAAGTCTGAGTCCTGGACTTGGTGGCCTAAAATGAGAAATGGAGAGTAAGGGACTGCAGTACGACCATCTCCCACGGGGAGTGTTTCCTCACTTTCCCTCTCCCTCTTCACTCTCTGTCTCTTTCCTGTGAGCACACATACCCTCAAGCAAATTTAAAACAAAAACAAACAAAAAATGGAAAGAATACGAATAGTAGTGGTTCCAGTGAGAAAAATGGAACTTGCTCTTACCCACTGATCGGGAGGTAGATATGTCACCTAGGAGACATGGAGAGAACATGCTGGGAGAGAAACCATAAAGTAGAAAGAGCTGGAATCACTTGGGACTTTGCAGGATAGAACCTCCACACCAGCTTAGGCCTCTGTGTGAGGAAAGGCTGTCTCTCTAAGTTGTTTAGGCTACTATTGTATCTCTCCATAATTTACCTGCATTATATACTAATAATATCATAGGGGACCTAAAATAATATCTAAACCCTTGTTATTTTACATTGTGGAATTGCATATGTGTTTAGAAAGTGTTTGTTCTAATATCAAGAATTTATAGTGAAACATTATCTGGTAATCAATCTTCACAATTAGTAGGAAAAAAGAAAGAAGGAAGGGAGGAAGGAAGAAAGGAAACTTAATTGCACCAGAAGGAAGGAAGGGGAAGAGAGAGAAAGAAAGAGAGAGGAAGGAAGGAAAGGTATAGAAGATAGATAAATAATAAATTATATCTATCTAGATGACATCTAGATAGAGACAGATGATAGAGAGATGATAGAGATAGATAGATAGATAGATAGATAGATAGATAGATAAGAGATATAGGTAGATTAGATAGATAGATGATAGATAGATAGATAGATAGATAGATAGATAGATAGAGATAGGCAGAAAGCTATACTGATAGATGGGCAGACAGATTAAATATTCTCCCTTTGAGCAGAAGGTAACAAGAGAAGATGAAGAAGAAAGAAGAGGAGGAGAGAGAGGAGGAGGAGAAAAGAAAGAAATGTCTCTGGATGAAGAGTAGTATCAGGACACTGGGCCAACAGATGGGTGGAGGTTAAGGTGGGTGGATCCCACATGACCGACTGCACAGTTCAAGTCCCAGGCCTGATAGCTTGAAAAACACACCAGGCACATGTGTGTGTGCATGCCCAAAATCCCAAGAGGAGAATGGCAGAAAAGGTATTGCAGCGTGGTAATCCGCCAGGAGTTTCTCTCTCCTCTCTCTCTCTCTCTCTCTCTCTCCCACTTTCTCTCTCCAGAAAGCACACACACCCTATAATAATAATAATGATGATGATGATGATGAGTTGTACCAGGACAGTTCCAGTGACATCTGTGCACATTGTAGGTAATACTGCCTCTTTTCACTCTCAAAAGTGCCCCGATTTGGATAAGTTGTCTGGCTATTCTGTTCCTTGATGGCCTTTCAAAAATTCCAAACTACTTCAGATAGCTCTGAGCCTCACAGCTGAAAGTGCCTAATTCAGTGTAGAATGTAACGTGCTATGAGAAGAACTGAACTTTGAGATAAAAAATGGTATTATAGGCACCCAACCTAAAAGAATACACAATTCAAGTAGTCTAAGGAAAAGAATTTGCAGATGAAGTAATAAAAGAAAAGGTATTTGGCTTTATGAAATAAAAATTACAAAAAAGGGAAGTCGTGGTGGAAATGGCTTCAATATGGTTGAAGGAAAAGAGAAGGAATAATAGTGGAGAAAACTCAAGATTCCTCCCATCAAGGGAAGAGACACCAAGGATCCAGATATAGACCTGGGCAGCAGGAACCAATCAGAGCAAGCTTTTGAAGGAGGGCTTTCCTTCTTTTGTATATAACCAGTAAGAAGTAACCGTGCAGAAGATGTTCATAAGGTCTATGTCATCGCCACCATGATCCTTCAGCAACATCCCTAATCTCCCCAACCACTCCCACAGAACAATGGAGAAACACGGAAGAACATCAAGAGGATGAGAGGTAGACTTTTAGACACATTCATCAATGGGTTTTTGTCTCCTTTAAGAAAAAAGATGTACCCTTATACTACCAATACATCTCTTCAGTTCTGATGAATTCACAAAACAGCAGGGCATTCGATGAAAATTAATATTTGCCCCGTGGATCCATAATTACCGTATTTCGTCAGACTCCGAATAAGCTGAGGTTGGCCTCACTAGCTCTCCCTTCAGTGCCTGCGCTCCAAGATGAACCGGCAGTGACAGCAGGGGTTGGAGGGGAAAGGTAAGAGGACGTGCTCCACACCCAAACTACATGTGGCTGTGCGCGAGTCTCCTCGAAATTCGATGAGCCACAGTAAATCATTTACTAAGATGTCCTTCAACCTCAGGTATCAGGATAGTTTTATGGTTTTGAACTCAGTACTGTGAGTACCACACCAGGTGACTTGTCCAGCTAGAATCAGTTCCGGTGGGATACAGCAAAGCAGTCTCCTGATGAGAGATCTGGACTCAGCTCACCATGCCATGACTAGGTAAGCACACACAGCTGTGTCTTCATGGCAGCAGGGGTTTAAAGCAACAGCCCAGAAGGACCATGCGTTTGCTGGTCAAGGTAAGAGTGTGTCAGGAGCTTGTAGCTTATCATGTCAGGACAAAATATACCAACTTCCGACTTAGAATCCGGCAGAACCGAGACTACACTATTAAGGCATTTTAAAAGTGAAGGGATGTTCATTGTTGGGAAAGGACAGAGTCTGAAGACCCCATTCCCAGGAGGAAATTCATATTCCATGAGAACTGGGACAGCGACATGTAACTCTCCAGCCCAATGTTCTAACATGTCACGTCTTCCAGAAAAACGCCCACTCTGTTCTATAAATGGATGCATCCTGGCTGAAGAGAGCTTCACTAACTTTGAAGATTTGAAAGGCATACAAAATCTAGGGAAACAAATCGTGACCAATCAAAGTCGAACAGGCTCTGCAAGGCTGTTGTATTACAGAGCTGGCTGACTTTCCTGATTGGAGGATAGTATTAGGAAACTGACTGAGCAAGGTTCTTAAAATAAAGACGACTCGTTGGATCAGAACAGCACTGGCTCAGTCTGAGGAGATGTAGAGACCAGAAAATAAGGTCAAAGCCTTATTGTCATGATAAAGCATGCTGACCAAGGAGAACTCAGCTGGTTCCTGGGCTGATCGGGTTCACAGTTTTCTCTCAACACAGTTTTGTCTTTTTCTTTTACGTGATGAATAAAGACATCAGGAAATTTTCAGAAAACAATCCACCAGGAGCTCTGTAGCAGGAGAAATTGGGAGTAAACCTGACATTTTGCCTTGGACACCTGCAGTAGGACTCAACACAGATATCAATTTCCTCTAGCATGCTGACATAGTTCCATTTCATTTCGAGGCATGAGGACTCCATCCTAGGATAACAGAAAAGGGACATGCCCCGTTGACCCACCCACAGGACCTATAGCCTTTGGCAGTTGTTCTCTGATCTGGCACAGCCAGGGTTTAAATGGAGCAATGTTCAGGTGTTAGGCACAGCATGTGTCTGACATGAAGAGTTCTCTGTACACCTGTTGGCTATGGTTATTATTGTTATTGCTGTTGCTCCTGTTATTACTTAAAAATAGTAAATCCTTTTTAAAAGTTCTGGTGATCCTGGGACAAGGAGTGTCTATAGTGGAGCTTTTATTCATTGGACACAATATAAATTATAATCATTAGCATTAAACTACAAGTAAATCTCACCTAGTCCATTCATTTTTCTTCACATACTCTGTAACTATGTTCATTTGTCAACAATTCTTAGAAAGACCATGGAGGGTTTCTGTGCCATTTTAAAGGCCCCACCCGCACAGTCGGCTCACCTTTCCCTCCTCTGGGGAGCTCTCTCACCACACCACGAGGCCCCCGGGCCGACCTCTCCCGACACTGAGGCGTTCCTCACAAGCACTTGGGGCAGATTACTTTTTGACGTGAAGGTGGGCGCACTGCTGGCCGAGTGAAGTGCTTGTGACTGAGTGTGTTTTGCTGTTGTTTACACTAATAAAATATAAATCAGGCTCCAACCTCAGAATTTACCTCTCAAAGCAGGATGTGATGCGTCAGTGGCTGTCTGGGGAAGAGGAAAAGGGCAGCCCGTTCTTCCCCGAGGTTTGGCTGCTCCTTCTGTGCACAAGTCATTTTTCTTCTATTAGAATGTCACTACTTTTTTCCTTCAATTATCTCACAAGAACTTTTCTCATTAAAGTCTAGATCAAAAAACAAAAAAATAGGCAGTTTATTTTTTTGCTTAGCCACACTGTGTCTTAGTTGCCTATCGAGTTGACACTGCTGAGTGAGGCAAGCCAGGCTACGAAGGAGAGACATTGTATGTCCCCACTTAACATATACCGAATGTCTGCACTCTATGACTGAAATTGATTGACTAACGGTTGTACAAACACAAGAGATGGGTGTGAATGTCAGATGTGGTATGTGTGTAGGAGTGAGGCCTAATGAAGGACATTTGGAGAAGGGATACAGAGGTAGAACATTGACGGGATGGGGAGGTGTGGTGTTATCGGTTGAAGATGTTTTGATCAACGGGACTGGGGAGAAATGTTCACATATTGAAATGCTCACATTGTAAGCTAAACAATGCGATTGTATATACAAAAAGAAATTTTAAAAAAAGTTTAGTCTTTTATGTGTAACATAATTATATAGATTTGTTTCAGAATTTTCCAAAGTTAAAGTTTTGGAAGAAGAAGTAAAATAAGACAGGTTTTTAATCATAAAAATTCATTTTCTTTTTTCCTTTTTTGTTTTTTGAAAATTATGAGAAATACTTTCATAATTCCACATTGCCAGAAACATCTATCAAACTGGATAAGAAGGAAAATATTATCCGCCCTCAATATTAAATTCTACAGGTGTGTTCAACATTTGTCTGCTAGGCAGATAAAGCTCGCAGTCTTCTAGAGAATTCTAGACCTGTCAAAAAATGGTTACAGTGAAAAACATTTTTTTCCAGGAAGGAGAAATATGCTAATGCCAAATCAATTGCATCCATTTCAATTCCAGTCAAGCAGGAAAGGAGACCCCTATCTGAAATCCAGACCCAATTTTTACTACTCCTCATTCTTAATTACCTGCACAAATATGGCAACATCTAACTCCCCTTTGCCTAGGATATCTAACTTTAGACTAACTTTCAAAAGCCGAGAACCTTAGCAAGGACGTGGTGCTGTGAGACAACTCACAGGCACGTGCGCTGTGATTAGAGCCGGGAAGCATTGGAGAACCACATCCAGGGGGCTCTGGAAAGAAGTGTTAGTCAGCCAGGAGGTCCTCAGTCAAAGTAGGATACAATGACCAAAAATTAAAAAAAAAAAAAAATTGTTCAGTAAACTTAAAGATTTTACAAAAAAGAAAAAAAAAAAAAGCCTACTCAAACCATTGCCTACACTAGAGAGAAAAAGTGCCTCTTAGCTTTAAATGGCACCCTCCATGACTTAGTCAAGTCTCCATGGACACGAAGTCATCGCCCCGTTGTGTAAAACCACCAGACATCTCACCCATCTTTAGAGAGAGATGCAAATGCAGTCTGTAAAAGACCGTGTCAAACTCACCCCTCTGGTTCCAAGGAGACCCCGCGGGAGGGACTGGGTCCAGCCCCTCTACAAGTGGAGCCCTAGCACGCCTCCTCCCAGTGCTGGGAAGAGCAGTCCTCCTAGGTGGATACCCTGAGCCATGTCAAAAGGAGACACACCGTGGAGAGGGAAGAAACACTGACCAGCGTCTGAGGCATAAAGGCAGAAATTTGGGACACGGGAAGAGAGTTAAATTATGTGTTGAATTTTGGACAGCATTGTCCAAACGGGCCAAAGGGACAGTGAGGAGACATGTGATGTGGTGTTCTCACCTTGAAGGTCAGAGGGACCCTGCAGGCAGGATGAGAAGGAGCCCACACAGTACATGTGCATCCCCTCATGCCACTAGCCCGGATCCTGGCACCTCATGCTTGCCAATATGATTATAGCTTCTATTTTCACAGCCTACATGTTGCTCTCCTATACTTTCCCACAGATAGTTTTTGGTTGTTGTGTTGAGAGGTGGGCTATATCTTACACCATGCTTTGGGAGTTTCCCAGTTCAGCTCTGCTCCCACATGAGAATGCAGTGTTAGCAAGGCTCATAAGAGCCTCCGTCTACATCAGCAAACAGGAGGTGAGAGCAGAGGCATGCTCCACAGCCATCGGGAGCCAGGTCCTGAGGAAGAAGCACCCCCTACTGCTGCATGACCTTAACAGGCTGTTTGACCTCTGTGGACCCCAGTGATCTCAATAGCAAATAAGGAGATTGAACTAGCGACACCTTGACCTTTAAAAAGACAATGGTCACCTGTTACTCCTGTCAGATTTAATACTGGGAAAACTATAAAGCTAGTGGATTCCATCATTCACACTTCTGATTCAACTTCTTTTTAAGTTTATGTATTTATTTCTTCCATGAGAGAGACACACAGAAAGAGAGAGAGATTGCATCCCTGACAGATACTTACCCCATAACCAACCCCTAGCCTCAGCCAGCCAGGATCACGGGCATGTACATCTGTGTGTGCCCAGCGTGCACAGAGCCCATGGGACATGAACCAGGGACCTTCTCATGTGGGTCCGGTTGCATTACCTCTGCACCAATTGCCTCATGATTCAACTTGGTCTCCTTGATGAATGTCCTTGGTTATCCACAAGTTCACTGTCATGGTACGTCAGGGAGCTGTTCCCCAGAGTCAGCAGAAGTGTCTTCTCTGAATAGTGTTTGACCACTGTTCTCACTCTATAGTGATGGAAAGTCGAGAAAGAGACTGAAAACGAAAAACTCATGAATCGATGGAGAAGAGGGAACGGACACATCAGACCCTCACTGCCAGGCCACCTGTGTGTTTCTGTCTGGGGTTGGGGTCTCTCAGGACCCCTCAGCTGGGCTGCTCAGTCTTTAGAGTCCACTCTGTCCTTGGCAATAGGGTTCCTACCTGCCAAGGGATCGCTAAGGAGGGCCCTTACGACATGGATGCCCATAACATGCTTTAAGACATGCAAGATGCTTAGCAGTAAATGGGGACTTTACGAATATAAGATTAATAAAAATAAATTTTTGAAAATGGAGTTGCTTTTCTATACTACCTGAAGAGTAGGTAAACATCCACTCATGTGATAAATACTTGCTTTTCCCAGTCATAATTGACCAAATAGTCTTTAACTTGAACAACTTCCTGTTGTACTGTGGACAAATACTGGTAAATTCATCAGCTAGCAGGTTCTAGGTAAGACTTGGGAGCTCGTATTTCTGGGGACTAGACTGAAGTGCTGTCTGCACCTCAGCACAGTGCGGGTCTCCCTCCTGTCTCCTCTCTCTGCTTCCCGCCTGAGGAAGCTCTGGGGTCCAATTACCACACAATGGACAGTGTTGCTCCCTCATGTCCCACCACACTCAGGATGTAAGCCAGGGTTGGGATGTTGTTGATGATTTATTGTATGAAAAATGTAAATGATCTGGATGGCAGATGTTTTATATTTTCTGACCATTCATTTTCAGTGGGGATGTAATTAAAATTTATGAAGTGTATCTGCTGAATTGCATTGGCAATTGATGATCTCCTCCAGGGCTGTCTATCTGCAGATGATGAGTAATTGTGGACAGTGACATGTGATGACAAGGGCACGATGTGATGCTCTTGCCAGAGTCAAACTACCTGTGCAAAGGACAGAATCCCATTGCCCTAAACTGTGGCTCTCAGCCCTACCTAACCCACACCATTGAGAAAGGTGGGGATGGTGTCTGGTTTTGCCTTTGCAGAGTGTAAACTCTATATGGGGCGTTTGAGTTTCTCATTCTCCCCAAGGACTTTCTTCTGAAGGGCATGTTATAGGTCCATACTGGGGATCCAAGAATATGATGAGATACTTCAGAGAAACCCACAAAACTAACTTTGACAAATTCCCAATATCATCAAGGGAGCCATAATTATTCTTGGGGTCAAAGCTACCACGACAGGATCAAGTGGAAAGAGTAGCTGAACCCCATGTGGATGTGCCTCCCCTCCACCTGCTATGTGGACGCTGGCCCCGTCTACATGCTGGTCTCCTCACCAAATATGAGCTCCTGAGCTCACATGCCCGGTCTTTGGTTTTGTGTGTCTAAACGCCAGCACATATCCTGGAGCCATGCCTGTACTCACGTCATCCTTGCACTTGACTGTGTTGAGGAAGTCATGTCTGGGGTGAGAATGAGAGAAATGCCAATGAGCGAGGTCATCTGCATCATGGCATAATTAGCCTGGCTTAGCAATGACTTATCACCTCTAGCGAGACCTTCTCTTTCATTAAGACACCAAAGTTTCATTATTGCTATCATCTTTTCCATGTAAAGTCCCCATATAATCCCTGTCAAATTCCACTTTCTCAATCCAAGCAGGACACAAAATTGAGTGACATAAGTTAAGAAAGAAAGCAAGAGTCACGAGCTTCATTATCAAGGTTTGCACACTGGGGCCAAGACAGGAACTTTCCTTTTACTTCTGCTTCTTTTGCACAATTTTTTTTTAATAGGGGCTGGCAGGTGGTTAAGGTGCTAGACTCCCACATGGCTGTATGAGGTTCATGTCCCGGATCTGGAAGCTTGCTTTCTTGCTTTCCCTTTCTCTCTCTGATCAAATTAAAATAGTAATAATAAAAATAAATAAATAAAATTAAATGAATAATTTCTTAAAAAACAAAGTATTCTTATAGTACATGACAGTCAAATAGAAGGTATTACCATACTTATCTTTTTCTACAGAGAACTGGACATTCTTTTTTCTGTTAAATAATTCTTCTCTTTGCCCCTTCCATTCATCTTCTACCATTGCTCCCTCCCTTCTATCTCTGGTATCTACAGTTATTCTCTCTACTACCATGTCTGAATCTTTCCATTTCTGCCATGGAGTGCCAACACTCTATACACTTCAAAAAGCTCATGAAGAGTATGTATTACGAAATGACTATCCATGAAGTTCAAATTTTTTTACACCAAAATAAGCTCATACTTTTTTATCATTTTTTAATTTTTTTTATACATTCAATCACATTTAGCTTACAAAGCGAACATTTCAATATGTGAACATTTCTCCCGAGTCCAGTTGATCAAAATATATTCAACGGATAACACCACTACCTCCCCATCCCATCAATGCTCTGTCTCCATATCCCTCCTCCAAATGTTCTTCCCCAAGCTCATACTTTAATTCCATTTTCCATGAACTTTTTGTAATGTACTCATATATTATGCTTAATTGACACAATACATAATTATACATATTTATAAAGTATGGTATTTTTTTGAGGTGCATAAATACAATGCATTGTGACCAATGCAGATACTTTGTGTTATCTACCACCTCAAACATTCGTCATTAATTTATGTTGGAATGAGTCACATTTTTTTAAATTTACAAAATACAACTTTTATTTTTTTTTGGAGTTCCATATATTGATTTTTACATTAGTTTATTTTGTACATTCAATCACTATATACCACTAGGTTTGTAAAATGAATTTACCTAACATGAATACACTTCACATCAATCCAGCTGAAGATACCAGACTCGTTATCATCAACAGATAATCATTCATTTCCGTGTCCTCTAAATGTCTCACCTCTCTTTTTTCTCCTGGATTCCTTTACACTCACTCTCCCCATTCTCCTACCCTCTTCCCACACTGCCTCCAAATGTTCACTTCAAATTCCACGAGTCAATGGATGTGTGGTTCCAATGACAGTAAGAAACCTGAAAGTGCTGACCCTCGTAAAACACAGCTAATTCTGGGGTTCGGGCCAAGACTGCTGACGCCTTCACCAGCTGTGTGGGGGCATTCGTCACCTCTCGATGTGACCACCATGCACACACTTTCATTCTCTTCCCTTTCCATCGAGCCTTCATCCCCCAGCTCACCTGCAGACTCTAACTGGGCACACTCCAAACTGCTCCTTCTGTTTTACACAGTGACTAGGATGGTTGTGGTAGTGACTCTTCTACCAAAGCAGACAAAAGGTATGAATACTGAATGGTTTACTTCTATTCTGTAAGACCCAGATGACCACTGAGTTGCTGAGATGCTGGCCACCTAGGAGGTCCTCTGAAAGCATTTGCGAGCCCCTCATGGGAACAGAAATCTGAACCAGCAGGCCCCTCAAGGTGCTTTGGCACAACTTTATTCAATAGAGGGAAAATGGTTCAGAGACTGGGGAGGGGCAGACCTGGTGGTCAAAGCTCTTATCACCCCATGGCGCTAGCCCCGTTCCTGTGCAAGGTCTGATTTGGCTTTGAAGCACCAGCTATTCCATTTCATTTATTCTCCAGGCTCCTGCAAACCACAGCCAAGTGGCAGCTGGGCATTGTGCATACCATGAGCTCTCACGAATTGCAGCTGAGGACGGGAGCTAAGTGCAGGGTTTCCTGAGCACCTACTGTGTGTGGGGGCCTGTGTCTTGCCAGCGTCTCTCTGTCATAGCTGGACAAGTATTCCCGTTCTATAGACCGGCGAACTGCAATTGCTATTTAAATGTCTTCATCTCTTCTGGCTCTACAGTCCCCTTCAAGAAAGCTACCTGGGGCCCAGCCGCAGTGGTACAGACGTGTCAGGACGCTCTGCACTGAGGGAGGCCATGCAGAAGATGGAGCTTTAGTTTCCAGGTCAAACCATATATGCCAGGTGCACACACACGGGTCTGTGATGACGGCTGGGGAAGGCTGGGGGATGGCGGTCCTGTGCGACCCTGTGCATGGTACTTCTCTCTCTCTCTCACACGATAAATAGGTAAACTTAGAATAAAACTACCCTAAAAACCTATCACTAGTATGAGAATCAGGTGCCCCCCAGCTGTGAGGTGCAGCAGCAGCGTGATGCCCTGCCAGGCTGGAGACACGTGGGTCGGGGTTCCAACCTGGCCTCTGTGCCCCCCACTGGGAGCGTGCACGAGCCCATGATGCTGGCTGGCGGGGAGGCTGGGAGGGTGCGCGTGAGACCTCGTGGAGGGTGCCTCTCTCTCTCTCTCTCTCTCTCTCTCTCTCTGTCTCTTTCTCATGAAAGAAAGAAATAAACTTTAAAAAAATTAGTATAAAAATGTTCATTGCAATGTATTAAATGTCAGAAGATGGGAAGAGGGTTAAACAAATGATGAGAATATCTGAACACAACAAAATCGTGCTTTTATCCTTGGACCCTAAGTCCTCCCTCTGTGCATTATGTCAGAAGGCATTAGGAGTTTCCATGAGTGTGTAGCCACAAGTTCCGTCCATAGCAGTGACCTATGTACCCAGTAAGCAGTTGTCTGCTGAATGAACTGTGGTGTGTGCGCACAGTGGAATACCATGCAGCTAGTAAAGGTAATCGTACAGATATCACGCCTTGTATTTATACGATACACTGCTATCACACTGCTTCGGCGTTATGTTGCCAAGTATGTGTAGCAATCACACTAGTTTCATTTAAGTTGTATATAAATAGAAATCAAAAATATGAAAAAAACTGCAGTATACACCTCTAGGTGAAGGGATTATTGCTGGTTTTTATCTTTTTACCTGTCTTTTCTGTATTTTTACTTATCTAATAAAGGACATATATACTTATATAATAAAGAAAAATAAAAGTAATAAAGTCGCCTCCTTTAAAAACTGTATTAAGAAAAGAAATCAGACTATAACTCTCTGCTTAAAGTATTATCCACATTTTGTTTGTAAAATTTGCATTATAATACATATGCTATAAATAATATGGATACATTTATGTATGATATATATAACTATTCTTGTGACTTGTAATTTGGGGTGATTTTTATTTTATTCTTTATACCTGTGTATTTTCCAAATTTTCTACCATGAACATGTATTTTATAATCGGAGAAAACAATAACTAAATATTATATGGCTAGAATTTGATTTTCTGAATTAAAGTCAATAGGTGCCAGCAGATGGCATGGTGGTTACGGCACTGGACTCTCATATGGCTGGCCACGGTTCAAGTCCTAGACCTGGTGGTTTGAAAATGATGCTGGCACATGCTCATGTGTGCTCTAAATCCCAAGAGGAGGACGTAGGAGAAGGCACTGTGGCATGTTCATCCCCCCGAGGAATAATTTCCCTCTTCTGTCTCTCTCTGGTGAGTATTTGTGCCCTATGACAAAAACCTTAATAAATGAATAGACTAAACGAGAAAGCAGAATAGGAGTGAATCTGGGAAAATTAGAATACTGAGCGCTTCTCCCTCTTCTCTTTAACTCCGTCTTTGAGCTGCCTTCTCCCTGCCGTAATGTTTACCAAGCTCGGTGCTGAGATTTCACTGACAGCCGTAAGCATGCTGGAGCCCAGTCCTCTGTACAACTGTCATAATAGAAAGACATTAGCATTTCAGTATTTGGGCAAAATGTTTAGTTCACAAACATTTGTATTTTTCCTTCAGTTTTCACAACATCTTTAAATCTTTCTTTTCAAAACAGTTAAATGATGTCACTCATTAGCTAGCAGGTGCCCGGGAGTGGAAACTGCTGGCTGCTCCTCTCCAGGGGGACCTGAGGCCGGAGTCAGGTGCCAGCGCTCAGCTCAGGGCCTCACGGGGCAAGTGCAGGTCACCCAGGGCAGCAAGTGTGTGGGCCTCTCAGGTCCAGAGCAGTAACATACTGTTTGAAGCCACCCTCAGGGGAGCAGAGCAGGGAAATCAAGCTTCCAGTGATGAAGGAGTAGGTGCAGCCCAGGGGCAAGTGTAGTACGCCCCCTCGAGTCTGCTCCCAGACGTCCAGCTGTCACTCCCAGGGCAGACTGGGAAGGAGCTATAAAGTATCTGGAAAATCAGAAGGAGCGTGTCCTGACCCAAGCTCAGTGACAGCAGAGAGAATGTGGCATTGATAACAAATGTCACCTCTCGCTGATCATGACGTCCACTAAACCACACTGGAGGCAGCAACGACGACAAAGTGTAGTCAAAGGGACACTCCAAGTGCACAATCGTCTCACAACCGTCATGGTCTCTCCAGGCAAGGCTGAGCATGAAGAGAGGCCCGGCCTGCAGCTGGTGGAGAGCACCCATTGTGGTCTCAGGTTGAGTGGGCTGGTGGGGAGCAAAAGCCCCTTCCTGTCAAAGCTGTAGGAGAGAGCCGTGCCAGGATGTCACTGACAATGCCCTCTCTTCGGGGACACAGAACCTTATCTTGCTCACGACAACCATCAGTTTGCAGCCCCTTGGCCTTTTGGTCCTCTCAATGGTCCATCACAGGCTGATCAGAGAAGCTGTGGGTCACCACCCAAAGGAGCCGTCAAGAGAGCCCGAGCAGCTGGAGCAGCACCTGTGCCCCCCAGCGCTTGAGTGACAGCTGAACATCGTGGCACGAAACGCAACAGATAGCGGGCAACTGGGTGACCTGAAAGATCCCTGAAATCAAGACGGTGAGTGTACTCACTTCCTAAAACTGTGTGACTCCTGAGAGGACACCGAGAGAACAGTGGCTCCTGGAGTCAGCAGATGGTGTGATGGTTACGTTGCTGGACTCACATGTAGTCGACCACGGTTGAAATCCCGGACCTGGTGACTTACAACTCATGCTGGGCAAGTGTATGTGTGTGCCCAAAATCCTGAGAGGAGAATGGAAAAGAGGGATTGCAGTGTAGCCAGCCCCCCTGGGGAGGGTGATTTCTCACTTCCTGTCTCTGGGTCTCTCTCTGTCTCTACAGTGAGTGCACATGCCCTATAGCAAAAATCTCTCTTAAAACAAACAAACAAACAAACAAACAAAAGCAATGACTACCACACGCGGCAGGCCCTCGGTAGCCAGGAGGTGTTCCAGCCTTCTGCTCCCCTCCTACAACCCCTGCAGATTTCAGAACCAGACACACCTTTCACCCTGCTGGCTCCCACCCATGCCTGTGATTCTAATGCTCATCCAGATGGATTCCTGATGGAAGCCCACCTGGCTTTCGGGCCCAGAGTTAACCAGTGGGATGAAGCAGAGTCGCAGGTCGTTTGCTTAGTTGAACCACGATTGCACTCTGGAGGCTGGAGAGAAATCTCTGCAGGAGTGGCTGGAGGCGCCATCCTCTCCTCAGGCTTCATTCCTCCCTTTGAAGTTTGGCCACCTCACCCAGACCCGTTGACCTCTCACTGCCTAAATTTCCACAGCCTTCCCTCGCTTAGCAAACACCACCGGTAAGTGTGTGCTGGCTGCTGCCAGGCCTCAGGGAGACAGAGGTGGATTCTCATAGTACGCACTGCAAGCAGGAGATACAAATGGACGTTCAAGCAGAAACTCCAGTAATGTGTAAAGAGATGTCAGATAAGAAACGTACAAGAAACACATAAAGAAAATTTGGTCTTGGAGTTCTGGCCTTATTTTCTATGGCATGAATGTGAGTATGTCCCTGCAGTCTCTCTTGTCTTTATATATATATATATATATTATATATATATATATATATATATATATATATATATATATATATTTCTGATTTACGGTGTATCTTTGTACATCTTGTAAGATACAGTATGGTGTGTTCAAAGCATGCAGTGTGGGATAATTAAATCAATGCTATTGACATATTCATTATCTTCAACAAAGAACATTACATTAAGTTGTGCACTTTCAATATTTGTTCTGCAAGTTGTTTTTGTCTTTTCTTTATTTTTGGGACCTATGTACATGTAAAGTTGCTATGTCTTCTTGACTTTGTCATGGTACTGTTCCATCACCGAGTCACCCTGTTTACATGTGTTCTTGCGTGTCTTGTCTTTCTAGATGTGTGTTTTCCGGGCGGTCCTCAGTGGTCACTGCCTGCTAAGCTCTCTGTGGTACCATCTGGCCCAGCAGAGTTCTGCCCTGAACAGGTGCTAAGTCAAGCCCTCTGTATCAGAGACCCCTACCATGAGGGAGCTCCCGCTGCATCACACACCGCCCCATTTACTGTGCCTCATCCATTCAGGAATCAGCTGTGCAGTCTGCGGATCGCACGACGCTCCCGTGTTGGTGGTTGGCTGATGGCTCGGCTGGGGACCGACCAATGGGACATGGCCTCAGAAGGGGCTCCCTCTATAGCACCCCACGACTGGGGTGGTGTTTTCTCCCAACCAACCTAGACTCTAGGTGCCTGCATCTCAGCCATCTCAGCCTGAGATAATCGGTTTTTCTCAAAGTGGCATTACATCCAGTTGTCCCATGCAGAACCCTCTGCTCCGTGGGCCAAGCTGCAGGTTCCGTGAGGTGCAAGGTGGACAAAAGAGGGGCCTTGTGCAGGGGTCCCACGTGAAAGTAATGGGAGGGCTGGGAAGCACGAAACACACATCTCATTTGAAACTTCATCTTCTCCAAAGAATGTCAAATTTCGAGGGGAAAAGGTAAAAAAGGGGGAGCCCCAAATGTAATTCTGTGAAGTCAGTTATTTCTCTCTCTTGACTAATTAAGCTTAACCAGAATGGTGGGCCTGTCAAACTTGGGGAGCCTTTCCTGGGAGAAAAAAGGAGGCTGCTCTCCAGGTGGGTTTGCCGACTTGGGCTGGCTCCCACCACAATGCACATTTGGCATCCATGACAGCACCGTCAAAAATAATAGCTGAAAACTCACTGTCTGTCACAGGAAATAATTATGTATGGGGCTTTCCTTACACCCGAGATGGATTATATATTTCATTGAGGAAAATATATGTGGCTTTTAGAAGAATGTAATGCATTGAGGGCACTGCTGAGATTAATAGAGGAAGAAATTTTTAAAATTCCGTATGCGTGTGTGCTTATGTACACATGTGTGCATGTGTGTGCTCATGTGTGTGTGCCTGTGAACATGTCACTCACGAAGAGATGGGAGATGTCATTCCTAAGCTGGTTAATTACAAAATGCATTAATGTTTTATTATACCCTTATCAGTAATTAATCACCCACTTTGATGTAAAGTTCAGCCTCAGAAAAGTCTCATGAAATTGTCCTTCATGTATGAATGAGGCTTTTAGGAGCGAACAAAGACTGTGGCAAAGACAGAAGTTTATTCCCCTTGGAAACAGGAAAGGGATTAGCCTGTGGGCTTCTGACTGTGTGCTACCCCTGGGGGGCATGTGAGGGCGTGACCAAAGGAAGCAGGAGAGAGGGAGAGAGACAGACAGACATGAGAGAGACAGAGAGGAGGGGGGAGAGAGACAGAGAGGAAGGAGGAAGTAAGAGAGACAAAGAGAAAAGAGACAGAGAAGGAAGAATGAGGCAAGGAAGAGTAGCCATGGTGGGGTGAAGAGCATTCCTCAGCGGTGTTCTTCAGGTGCATTTTGAATAAAAATGCAAACCAGGATGCTCCCATTCAGTAAATATTATCGTTTTTATTCACTCATTAATTAAGTTGCTTAATTGCTGCTGTCAAAAGACTCTTGAGTTTGTGACTGGGGCTGTGCACTGTTTTGATAGGAGTTGGAGGAGAGGAGGTGAGGCTGCCCGCTCTTCCCTGGGAGGACGCCAGCGAGGAGTCCTGAAGGGTGGAGAGCGAGAGCGTGCAGAGACAGTTCTGGGAACTGGGCAGTGCAGGAGCCTGGGGGTGGGATTTCATCACCAAGACTGAGGCCAGCGCCCCTGTTATCCTCTCAGTCACTCCTCTGCAAATCATTCTTATGCAAAACACTTCCCCTCTTAGAACCTAACTTCCTCAGAGGGGTGGAAATGGAAACAGACTCCCTTGTCAGCCCCTTTGCATCTGGTTCAGAGGAGTGACTCTGGGCCACTCGAGAGTGGTCTCTCCCAGTGCTTCGGGAGCCCCCGCACAGTTCTCCAGTTCCCTCCCACTGGGCAATCACAGGTCCCCGAGCCGAAGCCCAACGGCCCTCAGCAAACACATACCCGAAATAGCCCAGAGTGTCTTGGTGCTGACATTTGATTAATGTTCTCTGGCCTTTCCAGGCTCAAATATGCTTTATTTGAAATATTTGAATAACCTTTGAGCACACCAGCCCTAATGTGTCACCCTCTGCACACCCAAAATAATAGATTGTCTAATCCGACAGGCAGAGCACCCCTCGGTGGGTGGAGGGGGCTCATCGTCCCTAAGCACACAGGCCTCCAGGACACCAGCCTTGGGCCCCACCTACTGAGAGGGGACCCATGGAGACACACGCAGTGGAAGCCTCGCAGCACCACTGGGGGAGAAGTGACACGTGACAGCGGGTCTGGCGGGAAACGCGGTGTGGCATCCGACCTCCTCAGAGCCCGGGCACACAGAATCCCATGTGGCAGGTCTGCTTCCATCTGCGAAGAAGTGTTTGTTTTGGTCTTCACAGTGTAGCTGCTCCACCATCCTGGGGAGCTAAGTGTGTGTGTACACTTGTGTATTGGTGCACGTGTGTGCACTTGCGTGTGTGTGTCTGTGCACGTGTCCATTTCCTCAGAATTTTCTCAGTGACTTCATTTGCATGCTCGTGGATGCATCCTGTTGAGCATCCCTCTGAAACAGCCGCCAGGTGGGAGCCTCACCAGGCTGGAGGGCCACACCCTCCATCAGCATGAGGAAGGGCTGGAAGGACCGCCAGGGACCTGACTGAAAGTCAGTGAGATGTGCTAAATGCTGATGTCAAGTCCCCATGAATTTTGTGATGAAAAAAAAACTCTTCCTTTTCAGGAAACTGGGCTGCTGTGGGCTTGCTCAGTCTCTTCGTCCATGAGGAGAACCTCAGAGGAGGAAGGAGAAAAGGAAGGAAGAAAGAAGTTAGATCTCAGCATTCAGTACAATTCTCACCCTTTCAGTTTTTTTAGAAATTCACCTGCGTTTAGGACCAAGTAACGTGTCTGTTTTCTGCTCCTTTCATGAAGAGGTTGGGGGACATTTGTTACAGCTTCCCAGTGCTTACCTCGGAGGCCTAACAACTTTATTTCGCCTGTCAAATCCAACTCTGTGACATCTATGTAAGTGACTTGGTGACTTGCATCTGGGAGTACTGATTAGGTAGACTTCTAAGCACCAGAACTATAGAATTCCTATAAAGTGAACTTCATTGTCTGAATGTTCCCAAGTGCACAGGTTGAAATTCTAACCCTCACAGTGATGGTATTAGGAGGATGGACCTTTAGGAGGAGACGATATTGTGAAAGTGGAGCCTTCCTAAGTGAGATTATAAAAGACACCAGAGAGCTCACTCATCCCTTCCCCAGGTGATGACAGTGTAAGCACCTCTACAAACCACAAATGGCCCTCATTGGACGCAATCCTTCCATGCCTTGTCCTTGGACGTTCTAGCCTCTAGAACTATGAGAAATACATTTCCATTGTTTATAAGCCTCCCACTACATGGTATTTTGGCACAGCTGCCCAAAAAGCTCAGTAGCCATTATGAAACGTACGCATCCTACAGATGAGAGAGAGAGATGTCAAAGGTCATGTCGACCAGGAACCCCGGAGCTTAGGGAGGGATACAGTCCTGGAACAGTTGTTCTCACACGAGGATTGGCACGTTCAAGACAGTCTGGGAGGAGTGACGCCATGTCTTATCACTATACTCCCAATTGTGTTAAAGGATCTGCATATGCTCAAGCTCTAGAAAATAGCATGAAACAAACACTGATCTAAAACGGGAAGATTATAAGTATCCTGCCAACATAAATCCTCTCTAGGAAGAGGGGAAGAAAAGTACTAGGGGAAATATGGTTTTACACTATCTAATCCTTATCATGTTGTAAATACTCATGTAGAGAGTCTGCTCCTGAGAATAAAATGAGACAGTCATGCAATGTAGATAATATTCTGAAACAAGATTCTTAAAAATCTGAAATTTAAAGTCAAATTTCCTAAAAAAAAAATATCAAGAAAGAACAATTTGACTCACTGCTTGTATTAGCTTTCTTTTGTCTCTGAAACAAATTAATATGAATGTGGAGGCTTCAAACAACACGAATTTATCACTTACTGAACTATGGATGAGAAATCCAATCTGGGTCTCACTGGGCTAAGACCAAAATATCAATAGGGTGCACTCCTTTCCAAATGCTGGAGAGGAAAGAGGAGGGGAGAGGAGCTTCTGAAGGCCTCCCACAGCCCTTCTGAAGCCCCTCCTCTATCCTCTGATCCAGAACCCCAGGGCTGAGCCATTCCCAAGCTGCCTTCTCTTCGAGTCTGTCTGCTGATGTAAGACCCTCTTAATCTCATCGAGTACCCTCTTCTACTTCTCAGTGCCCTCAGAATTATATTGGACCCACATGAATGATGCCCCTACTCTTAATTTTTTTATTTAGTTTGTTACTGAAAGAGAGAGAAAAGCTTCCTTGACAAAGTCCTCATGCCATAATTCTCCTCCAGACCTACAGCCAACCAAGACCATGGTTACACACGTGGGCACTTGGTGCATTTAGGCACCCCTGTGGCAAGAAACAAAGTCCTTCTACATGGCCTCCAGCATCTTACAGCTGTGCCCTTCTGCCTGCACCATGCAGCTGGACTCAAACTTCCCACTTTAAAGTTGGCCCAGTAACAATAGAAACTCCCCTTTGGCCATGCATCTCACATATTCATGGGCTCTAGGACGAGAGTGTGGATGCCTTTGGGGGCCATTACTCTGCCTAGGACACCAAAAATGTGATAAAGAGTTAAAGGAGAGGTCTTCTAAACGGGCAGAGATTACCACACCTGGCTGGTCAAACACAATCAAGATAGCTATGGAAAAGGAAAGGGGTCATATGATCAGCTTGGTCTGGGAAATACAAGATCATGGTACCCCTTTTTTAGAGTTTTATATGGTTCCTGCATCTACTGTTACAAAGTGCCAGAAACTGGCTGGTGTAAAACAGATGGAATTTATTCTCTCACGGTTCTCCAGGCAGAAGACAGATCAAGATTCATCAGAGCCCGGCTCCCCCTGAAGCCTCCAGAGAAGCCCCTTCCACTGCTCCAGTTCCTGCAATTGCCAGCCAATCTACAGGCCTCCTTGGTTTGGCTGCAGTCCCTGGCTCCATCGTCACATGCTGTCCTCTCAGTGTATCTTCATCTCAGTGTCTTTTAAGGACACCACATAGGTTTAAGGGCCCACACTAGATACAGGAAGATGATCTTAACTGATTACAGCTGCAAATCTCCTATTCCACACAAGATCATGTCTACAAGTGCCAGTTCAACCCATCATGCAATCCACACGTGGCATTAGCAGCCTGAAAGGTCTGAAATGCCAGAGAGTCGGAATCCCGTCTAACTTGGTTTAACCTACAGCTTCCCAAACTTGTGATCATGAAATCCTTTTTACTGAAAGCCTTTTAATATCCCAATGAACACAGTTTGGAGAACGCAACTCTAATGAATCATTAATATTTCAATGCTACAACTGAATGAATTATTTGATTTTTGAGACTCTTTTTCTTCCTTATCTTGAAATTTTGATTTTGTTTACTTTTTTCTTTTCTTTTTTTTTTTTTTTTTTTTGAGAGGTTTTTGCTATAGAGTGCGTGTGCTTGCCAGAAAGACAGAGAGACAGAAAGCGAGAAATTACTCCCCGGGGGGATGGCCACACCGCAATCACTTCTCCTCCATTCTCCTCTCAGGATCTTGGGCATGCATGTACATGTGCCCAGCATGAGTTTAAGCCACTGAGTCCAGGACTCAAACCACGGTTGACTACATGGGAATCCAGAGACATAGTCATTATGCCAACTGCTGGTCCCTGATTTTGTTAGTTCTTTAAGTTTTTCTGAAATAGCTTATTCTCAAGGACTCCAGAATTCCTCCTTTAGTATATTAGAGTTTTCATATGACTATTTCATTGTTTTCACATTTTTTACAGAGGATTAACTTATGCATAGTGAATTACACACAATTCTGTAACTTTTAGCAAATGTGTATACCGGTGAAAACCATGCTTCTACCAAGGCACAGGAGGACCCCTCAGCTCCTTCCTGGGAGACCCCTCCTAAGAGCTCTGACTTTAGTTACCAGGGATTGATTGCACCTGTTCCAGAACTTCGTGTAAAAAGAATGGCATTATATGTGCTCTTTTGTGTCTGGCTTCTTTAATTCTGCATAATGTTTCTGAGATCCATCCACACGCAGTGTGTGTCAGGAATTTGTTTTTATGAGTAGCATTCTGATACTTGAGAGTGTAGATATGCAACATGTGATTGGCCTTCCTCCTGTCTTTGGGTATCTAGTTTGATTCTGTTTTGGGCTGCTACAAATAAAGCTGCCATAAATAGTCTTATGTACAGCTTTCTACAGCCGTACATTTGTATTTCTCTTGAGTAAACACATACAAGTGAAATCACTGAGTCAGAAGGTCTAAGTCATAAGGTCATAAAGTGTGGTTAACCTGCTAAAAACTACAAGTAGTTGTATAAGTCAATATATCATTTTACGCCCCCAGACTGAAGTATGAGACTTTAGGTTGTTCCATATTCTAACATGTGGTATTGTCCATCTTTTTCACTTTTGCTTGAGTAATTGTTTCTTTACCCTTTAGTAAGTCCTTCTATACCTAAGAACAACATGTAAAATCTGATAGTGGGGTCTTGCTTATGTTCACATTCCGAAGCACAAATAATTGTGGCCTAAGAAAGAGCCTACCAGTGCTGGACTTAGATCTATAAAGACTCTGAAATTCAGCCCCTCTAGAAAGACTGTAAAAGCCAAACGCACTTATGTATTTTAAAACAATATTGTGATAGATATCAATGACTCAAAACAAATTACTAGTTTCGAAAACAACAACCTAATTAATGACACTTGTAATTGTTCTTCCATGCATTGGAACTGGTATATAACATAAATACAGAATTATGAAGCCATATTTTTTTACCTCCATCAAATGTTCACTTGTAAGCCATGAGATAAAGTCCAGTTATGTCATGACTTTTATCCACACTAAGGACCACTCATGTCCCCTAGGGTGCCTGCACACACAAGTTATAACAGAGCCCATGGAATGTAAGATACTCATTATAAGAACTTGAGACTTTAAGAAGACTGAAATACACTCACATTCGTGGAAACTAAATTACAAAATGGCTCTAGAACCCCCATGCCATCGGTGGCTTCAGGCAACCTGTCCATGACTAACATACATTAGTATATACACCAGTAATGTGCAACAGTAGCTTTGAAGCAAGAGCTTTATTTTTGTTCAGAACCTTCATTTCCTAGACGTCAGGAATACAGAGCTCTCCTATCTTCACTTGCTTCTTAAGGGGTGGGGACCAAGAAGGCTCTGCCCTGAGGACTCCACCCCAGCAGTTGAGGCGCCCCAAAAATACTCCCAGGCAGTCCCTCCGCAGTGGAACTCAGGGCAGCCTCAGACCTGACCTCGGCACCCCAAGGTGAACGTCCACCTGAGAAAACTGATGGACTTGTGCTACAGCCTGACCGGGAGCTCGGGGTCTTACAGCTCCACCGTCTCCCCTCCTTAGGTCTCCCCACTGGCATTTAACCTCCAGCGACTTCTGTCACCGCCTTTCCCCAGATCAAAGAAAACACACGAGAACCAGCTTCGACCACCTGCCTTACTGCTGTGGTCTGGGGAAGCAAGGCAAAACAAAGTCATTGAGTAGTTCCTTTACAGGCGTTTACAGAACCTCAAGTCCTCCTCAGAAAGGCCTCCGGTGAAGAATGAAGGCCTGTCACCACCACGCCTCCCTTTCAGGAGCGGATGGGTCAAGGCAAGGGCCCACGGGAAGGTGAACAGCGTCGTCCTGGCCTGGTTGGGTAGGTGAGAAAGAGGGGGCTCCTCCCAGGAGGCCCCACAGGAACAGAAACCCTGTCCTTCCCAGCCCGAGAATTTGACAGAGAGGCTGCAGGAGACTTCACTTTGCATATTCTCATTCTCACTGGGACTGTGAAAACCGACCTTGCTACACCAACACCGCAGTCTGTCTGAAAGTCGGCCTGGACGAGGCCGCCATCCCAGGCCCAGGGGCCCTCCCTCTCCTCCCAGGTCAGCGGGCGCGTCTCCATGCGGCGTGCTCCCGGGGATGGTGAGGTGGGCTCCGGGCGCCCTTCCCAGAATCCCGACCCTGGCAGGCGGGCACGCTTTCCCGCGCAGGGCTGCGGTGCGCCCGGCCTCCCTGCCTGCGTGGCGGGCAGCGCTTCCCGCCGGAGGCGCCGCGGGCTGCGGGTGCACACGTCAGGGCGCCCGGCGGGACAGGAGGCGGGTGTGCGCGCCTTTGATGTGTCTGCGAGGCCGGCTGGGTTAAGAGGCCTCTTGGCCTCTGGGAGGCCGGTTCACACTTTCATGTGCGTCTGGGTTGAACGCGAGGTCAGGAGGTGAAACAGAGTTCAGCAGAGCTGACTGATCGCGCGGGGCGCAGAGGGGCTCCTGCCGCCGCCCGCCCGCCTCGGCCGGTCCTGCGCAGAGCGACGCGCAGCGGAGGCCGGGTGATGGATGGCGGCTGCCGGGGCAGATGTGGGCAGCCGGGCCCCAGCCGAGACCAGGCAGCAGCTCCCAGCCCGGAGCAGCACGGGCGCCCGGCCGGGTTAGGAGCGGCCGGTGGAGGAGAAACCACTCAGGAGGGCCCGCCTGCTTCGGAAAAGACTGTTTGCTTTTGTGGGAGCCAAAAGCAACTTCGCGCGCCCTCGCCGGGGTGTTGCTAAGTGCACGGTAATGACCAAGCAAGAAATGTCACCGGGAGCGGCTGATGGCGGTGACTTAGGAAGTCCTTTCCTGTGGCTTCTGTCAATCCCTTCTTGGAGGGCTGGGACTGGGCTGTGAAAAGTTCCAGTTGTGCAGGGACGGGGTTTTTAGGACTGAGGTCGCCTCTGCTCTGCATAGCCCTGGAAAGAAGGACCTGGCATTGTTTCCACGGGATTCTTATCCGCTCTTCAAAGAGAACTCCCGACCAGGACTCAGGCCTCTGGAGCTTCCCCACTTCTTTGTGCGCCCCCATCCCACCCGCTGAGTCCAAGTGCGCAGAGGAATCTCCGCGTGACCCAGCCCTGCAGCTGTCCTGGCTGGGGGCTGTGTGGGGCGATGGAGCAGATGTGCTTCTCGCAGACAGAAAGCGACTCCGCAGGACTGCAGAACTGGGCGTGGTTACATGCGGTTGCTCAGAAGCCACCTGGCGAGGCCCGAAGCTCTGTAGAAGACGTTCGCTCCTGGAACAGCAAACAGGCACAGGGACACCGTGTCATGTCGCAGCAAAGGGGAACGGGAACGTTCACCCGAATCCTCGGCGAGACTGAACGTGGTATGAGCACAGAAAGGGAGCTCCCGGGTTCCTGGGCAACCCTCCCGGCAGCGCTGCAGCTGCAAAGGCCGCTCTTCAGAGGAGCCCAGGAGCAGGGAAGGGGGACTGAGAAGCATGAGGCCATTCAGCAGTCAGTGGTGAAGTCTCCACTTGGCAGAGAGACAAGCGGGCACTCTCCTCTGCACGGCTTCATGGCATTATCGTGCCTGGTGCTATTTCAAACATGCTCAGGACGGCAAAATAGTCCAAGACTTCTGAAATTCCAGAGTCCTTGGGAATTTCTCCAGAAATTCGAAGGCTTTTCAAGTAACCCTACTCATAAATGATTCAATACGGTATTTTTATGATTTTTTTTAAATTTTGCTTTCATGAGAAAGAGAGAGAGAGAGGTACCCTTGGCAGAGGCATCTCCCTATGCCACTGCCACCCCAACCTCCTGCTTCCCTTCCAGCTAGATCATGGGTGCACCCACGGGGAGCCCAGCATGTTCAGGTCCACCCAGAATCTGAACCTGGGCTGCCCACGTGACTCCAGGATTGTAAAGCAGCGTCTACTCCTGCTCCACTGTGGCTGGGCCCTATTGAACATTTTTCAAAACAAGGGCAATTTAATCATCTAGACAGATGTGACATTTTATTTTTAACTTGTATACTCTACTCTGCATAAGGAAAAATTTAATATTTATTAAAAGTCTGGATATGAATGTAATGTGGGGAATGATGTCTGAGAAATGGGATTCTTTACACATCTATTTTTCTGCTTCTCCCACCTTCTCATTTTGGAAACATGTTTTTTGGTTCCTTTGTCCTCCAAGGAAACTGCTTTGACTCACTTTTTCATTCACAATCTTCTTCTGAGCAAGGATTATGTGGTAAAAGAAGAGCTATAAAGGTATAAAGGGTAATAAGTAGCAGAAATTAAGGGAAACCAAACAGAAGTTCTTTGGAAGGACAAATAAAATAGACGATAAACTAAACTGAGAGAGAGAAATATAGAAACAATATTACCAACTACAGAAATGGAGAAAAGATATTAAAAAGAAAACATGAAGATGCTATTATATATTAGAGAAAGAGAGAGAGAGATTTTTGCTATAGGATGCATATGCTTACCAGAGAGACAAAAAGCAAGAAATCACTCCTGTGTGTCTGTGTGTATGTGTGTGTCTGTGTGTGGGTGGGGAGATGGCCATGGCACAATCCCTTTTCCTCCATTCTCCGCTCTGGATCTTGGGCACACACACCCAGTATGAGTTTCATACTGCTGGGTCTGGGACTCGAACCACAGTCAGCCATGTAGGATTTAAGTGACATAACCTCTATGCCATCTGCTGGTCCTGAAAATGTGATAATCAGAACAAAGTAACATGCATAGCCCAGTACATAGCACAATAATTCCAATTATCTGAATATGCAAAACAAATGGAATAAATCTTGAGCAAAATGTGTTACCAAGATTATCTTCAAAAAGGGGAAAGAGTAATAAAACCTTTTATACCAATGATTTTTTAAAACGAAGAAGTTCATCAAATATCTCTTGCCCCAAATTTTTCATCTCAGATTACTTATTAACTTTTAGGGATTGCATAATTCCTTGTTATACAAACAATTTTATAACATAGAAAAATATAAGAGATTTTCCCCAAGTAAATGTATGATGCCCACACAGTACTAGGAAAAACTAAAAGCCATAGCTGCACATCACTTATTAGTATAGATTAAAGAAATGCTAAGATTTAACAGATTGAATCCAACAAAATAAGAAAGGGCAGCACTGTGAAGGCATGGGCTTATTCCATACTACAGTTCAAATCTAGAAAGTCTGCTAATAGGATCTATTATATTAATTGTTAAAAAGAGAAATTTCACATAAGCATTTCATCAGATGGAAAACAAATAGCACTGAATAGAATTTAACAGCTGTTCCTGTTTTTTAATAATACACAGTAAATTAGGATAGTAAGAAATTATCAAACAATCTGGAGAGTATCTTCAAAACCCACAGCAAATATTTTATGCTAAATGGTGAAACACTAGAGGTATTCTAGTGAAGTCTCTTGACTAAAGTCATCTGCTTTTTGTTTTAGTTTTTGTTTTTCCAGCATCACTTTGGAATCCCAAATCAATGAAATTATTAGATTGTCGAGAAAGTCATGACATGTTTTTCTATGTTTTCCTATGCAAAAATGCATCATGACTTTCCTAATAACCTGATAGAGAGCAACACATTCGGAATACAATTATTGGAAAGGAATATATGAAATTATCGAGCATTGAAGATGATTTTTACTACATATGAAAAAAGAATCAAGATGTTTCAATGTTATTTAAGACAAGTTAAAATAATATACCAATAGGTATTCTTTTTATGCCAGGACAACAAATTAAATAGAAGTGAAATATGTCTAACAAGTCAATGGGGGCAATCCAATCAGGAAAGCATAGTCTTTCTAAGAAATGGTGCTGGGATAATTGTATGCATGGAAAAATCTTGAGTTAGATAGATTTTTGCCTTCCACCATTCACAAAAAGTAAAGCAAAATGATGAACCTAAATGTAAGAGCTAAAGCTCCAAACCCTTTTGAAAATACAAAGGAGTAAATCTTTGTGACTTTAGGTTAGGCAGAAATTTCTCAGAGCATCACCCAAAGCTCAAATGATAAAAGAAAAAGAGTTGAGAAATTTAACTTAATCAAAATGAAATTTTTTTCACTTCCAAACATACCATTAATAAACTAAAAAGGCAATCCACTAACTGAAAAAATATTTGTAAGTCATATATATCCTGAAAAGGATTTAGGGTCATCAGATGCTGTGGAGGTTAAGATGACTAGACCCACAGGGCTGTCTGCGTAGAGTTCCAAACATAGTGGCTTAAAAAACATGCCAAGTGCAAGTGTGTGCATGCCCAAAATTCTAAGAAGAGAATGGAGGAAAAAAGATTGTATTAAGGCCATTCCCCCGGGGCTGATTTCTTACTCTCTCTGTCTCTCTCCAGAGAGCACACACACCCTATGGCAAAACTGAAAAAAAAAAAAAAACAACAACTTACACTCAGGGTCTCAGAATATATAAGAAACTCTTGCAGCTCAATACTAGGAAGATCAGTAACCCAAATTAAAGTAGGTAAAAAATTCAAATGGAAATTTCCCTAAAGAAAATATACAAAATGCCCAATAAACACATGAACAGCAC
The DNA here is from genome assembly GCA_026018925.1 of Tupaia tana. Lineage (NCBI taxonomy): Eukaryota > Metazoa > Chordata > Mammalia > Scandentia > Tupaiidae > Tupaia > Tupaia tana. Next base: position 3,659,167 of record JAKSZU010000007.1, read on the forward strand.
TCAATATTATTAATCACTAGGTAAATATAAAGTGAAACCACCCTGGGCTACCACTTCACCCCAACTAGGACTGCTGAAATCAAAACATCAGACAACACCACCTTTGGTGAGGACAGAGAGACTTGTCCCATTATGCATCACTGATAGAGATGTAAAATGGCGCAGCCACTTTGGAAAACAGTTTACCAGTGTCTGGGAAAGTTAAATACAACTTTGTCTTTTGACCCAGCGATTGTACTCCTAAATGTCTGTCCAAGAAAAATTGAAACAAAAGTTCATACAAATGCTTGCACACTGATATTCATAGCACCATTACTCATGACCCTAAAGTGGAAGCACTCAGATGTCCATCTACTGATGAGTGGACAAACAAAACCTAGTCTATCCACATGGAAAACACTATCTGGCAATCAAAGAAACAAAGTATTGATAAATGTCACAAGATGAACCAACCACCATGCAAAAGAATCCAGCCACAAAGGACTACGTGTTGTTTGGTTGCATTTTTCTGAAAGACTAGATAACATAAATCTGTACAGACAGAAAGTAAATGAGTGGTTGTCTGACGGGCGGGTAGGAGAGGAAATTAATGTAACAGGTCATGAAAAATGCATCTGGGTGAAGAAAATGCTCAAAAACTGGATCATGATGATAATGACACAATTAAGTAAATGTACTAAAAATTATTGAATTGTATACTAAAATTCAAAGTTAGGTAAATTACCTCAATTTAGCTCTATAAACTGTTAAATTAATGACAATGATACTTTACTTTGAGTCATGATTGAGAAACCTATGGGAGACCAGTGGTCCCACTGGGAGCAAATAAGAAATCTGGATTAAATCTTGTCTAAATATTGGGCCAGCCTCATAGTTCAGAAGAGGTTGATTCCTCATGGCAACCGAGATTGGAATCCCCACCCAGTCAGCCTGAAACACTCTGGGCACATGTGCAAGTGTCCAGGATCTTGTGAGCTGGAAGAAGGGGGTTCAAAGTATTACCAGACCCTGTAGAGGGTGCTCTCTCTCTCTCTCTCTCTCTCTCTCTCTCTCTCTCTCTCTCTCTCTCTCTCTCTTTCTCTCTCTCTCTCCTTTCTCTCTGTCTTACATCCACATGCACATACTCAATCATGAATAGAGGGGGGAAATGTTTGTAATACTTGCCAATGCTACCAGGAGCTGAGGGGCCAAGACTCTGCGAGAAGAAAGGGAAGCTGCATTTGTCAGTCCTTGGTGCCAGGCTTCTGAGAAGAGAACTTTTCATTTTGAAGTAGTTTAGACTCCGAAAGAATGGCAAAAGTAGACCAGATAGTTCACCCAAGGAGTCTTCAAAAACTTCACGGAAAAGTTGTCTTATGAAAAGAACTAAGGATTAATGTCAACATTTTTTACACCAAAAAACACAGTACTTTAATTCCATTTGTCTACAACCTTTATGAAGTCCTCTCACAGACCCTTCACCCAGCTGCCCACAGCAGCATCCCTTGATTTTACTCACTAGATGCTAGTAGCTTCCCTCCCATAGCCATAAAAATCAAACATCTGTAGACATTGCAAATGTCCCCTGGGGTGCAAAGTCATCCTTGGCTGGAAGCTGCTACTCTAGCATTACCAACTTACATAGGCCAGTACAATGACTGAAACGAGGAAATCAACATGTGTAATACGATTAACTAAATGCTAACCCTGTACAGCTTTCTCCTACATCCATTTTCTGCTCCAGGATCCAACCCAGGAATTTACATTGTGTTTAGTGTTTTTGTCTCTTTACACAGTGCCACTCTGACGGCTCCTTTGTCTTCCCTGTCCTTAGTCATCTTGATTCAGTTGATGACATTTGGCCAGTTAATCTGTAGAATGTCTCTTGCCTGAGGTTTGTTTCATGATTAGATTGAGGTTATACATTTTTGGCAAGAATACAACAAAAATGATGCATTCTTTTTGGTGTATCATATCAGTGGGTATCTGCTGTCAATATTTCTTACTACTGGTAGTGGTAACTTGATCTCTTGGTTAAGATGTTGTCTACCATATTTCTCTACCATAAAATTACAATTTCTGTAGTTAATAAATATCTTAGGGTAGAGCCTTTGAGTACATGCAAAGCTGTTTCTCTTCCAACTTTTGTCCAGTTGTTAGTAACCGTCAGTGGGTTTTCTCTGCATTAATTATTACTGTGAAGTTTACCTGAGGGTAATTTTGTAGTTCCTTCATTTCTTCTACATTTATTAATTTTAATTCTTTTGTAAGGAGTTATTTCTCTCCCATGTACTAATTTATTCATTTTTATATCAGCATAGACTTGTAAATATTTATTTTATTCTATGGGTTACAATCTAATACTTTTCTTGGTCAAATTATTTTAGTGTTAGGCAGTGGGAGCTTTTTCAGACAAGGCCTATGAACTTCAGACCACTCTACTACTTTTCAAGCTCTTCCCTGTTCTCTAGGCCCTTAAGATATTCTAGGCTTATGTGGTATTTTTCTGCTCTATCTCTGGAATCAACCAATAAGCCATGGTACTTTTTACTGAAGATAGTATTTAGAAAGCAAAATCTTGCTCCTGTGTGCTTAATAGTATTGAGCTATAATTTCATGTGCACACACACACACACACACACACATATATACCTTTACATTTATTTTTACTCTATCTCCTGTATAAATATTTAAAACCACAAGTTCATTTTGATACCACTTCAATTTTAATTCAAAAACTACACATTTTCTTTAGACTTTCCTATTTCCTTATTTGTAACATCCTCTCACTGTGAGAAACCTAGTTCTTATCACTACTAGATAGATAGATATATAGATAGATATAGATAGTTGCTCAAACTTAGTCTGTACATACAGTAGTGACAGAATTTCTAAACCATACCCTGTGAAAAACAGATTTACTAACTGCAGTACTTTCTGTAAAGTTATTTTTACCTTTAGCATTATAAACTAAAGCCAATTATTTTGTTTTATCTTTGCTATAAGGCGTGTGCACTCATTGGCAATAGGAAGAGAGAGAGAGAAAGAGGGAGGTGAGGAATTCCAGGGTGAACGGCCACAATGAAATCTCTTCTCCAATGTCCTCTCAGGATTTTGGTCATACACGTATATGTACCTAACATGTTTTCAAGCTGCCCGGTCTTGAACCACAATGTCAGCCATGTGGGATCCAGCCACCATAACCACCAGACCACTGGCTGGCCCCAAAACATGAGTTTGAAAGGTTATTTATATTAGTTATTTTCTTTCTCACCACTTTCAGCATGACTTACTTATTTATAATGTAGTGCTGTTTCTAATACATTCTGAATTCCCCTTATATCCTGATTAATTCCATTTATTTGTTTGTTTACTTACTGGGGGAGTACATGAAATATTATTCTGGTTCCAAGAGTGAAAACCATTCAAAAAGTTATACTCAAAGAGGAGTAACTTTTTCCACATCTCTATTTATTTGCTGAATTCTTAAGCTTCATAAGGCAAAGATCAAAAAAGCTAAGCAAAAAGTTGCTGAATAGCAAAAGAGGATTTGTGGCTGTTTCATGATTCTGTAAAGATAACAATTATAATTTAGAGCCTGCCAGGAGGAAGGGCCTTAGCAAAAACTTCAAGATTTTCAATGCTATCCCTCGGGGATTTTAGCCACCAATTATTCAGTTCCCAACTGGATTAAAATACTTTTCCAATTCTCTGCCCTCCAAAGAGTACAGTAAACCCTTCCTGAAGAGAGATGGCATTAGTCACACCTTCAACAAACGTTAAACACAAATTTCTAACATTCAATCAAAATTTAGCGGACATTAAGAGATACGTGACTTAAATGGCATTCATTGTCTCCCTGCTGATTCCATTCCCAACGCACTGCCAATGATACTCTTGGTAGACATGCATAAACTTTGAAGGGGCACTGAAAAGCTAGATCTCCACTCTCAATTTTTCTATTGTATATAAACATAATGGTTGATAATAGGAAAAAAAAAAAAAAAAAACGCTGTTATAGCTTATTACTTTGTTCCCAAAATTAAAATGGCAATTTTGAGAGTACTATCCTAAGCTGCACCTACTTCTCCAGACACTCTGTGACATCACTAGATACCATTACCTCCCACTCTTTACAGATGTGGAAATTGAAGTTCAGAGACATTAAGCAATTTACCTAAGATCACACCACAAATAAGGGGCAGCATCCAGATTCAAATTCAGGAGTAACTCTGAAGGCCATCTTCTTTCTAGTATACTGTCCCATTAGGTCTGGGAAGAAAACTTCAGGAGTGAAACTATGTAATAGAAACATTAATATTTGATGGACGGGAGAGAAAGACTGGCCATAAATGTGGTACCACTCCAAGGTAGAGGATGGAGAGAGGTTGAATAAGAAGATGGTGTGATTAAATAGGGTATAAAATTTCTAGATGGGGGGGCCAGGCAGGTGGCATGGTGGTTAAGGGAGCTGGATCTCACATGGCCAACTATGTGGTTAGAGTCCTAGACGAGGCGACTTGAAAAATCACACAAGAGCATGTGCATGCTCAAAATCCCAAGAGAAGAATGGAGGAGAAGGGACTGTGGTGTGGCCGTCTCCCGGGGGGTGGGGGGATGAGTTCTCACTTTCTCACTCTCTCTCTCTCTGATGAGCACACATGCCCTCTAGCAAACTAAAAATAGTGATAATAAAAATAAAATAAAATTGCTAGGTGGAAAATTAAAAAATAATTTAGCAGACTATCAAAAAAGTACCAAGAGAAAAATAGACACTAATAATGGACATATTTTAATGTTTAAGATGTCTTACCACTTTCCCCAGAGAAGCTTAAAAATCCACCAGGTGATCTGAGATGTTTATTGTTGAATTAGTGACCGAAGTTTCTAGGGCTCTTGATTGCAAACCCAGGTCTCAGGGAGGACCCCAGATGTGCTCCTGTGCTCAGAGCTGCAGAATTAGCAGGGACAAGTTCTTGTGAAGAAGGTTGAGTGTCGTCACTTGGACTGCCCTCTCTTTCCATCCCTACTTTGTCTCTGATTTAGTCCTTGGGGCTGCGAAACACCATAGATCAGGTGGCTTATTCATGCTAGAAATTTCGTTTCCACAGTTCTGGGGGCTGGACAGCCAAGATCAAGGCTCCAATAGATTCAGTGTCTGGGGAGGTCTAAGCCCAAATACCAAAGAATAAATAGACAAAAAAAGTCAGGGGTAAAAAGAATTACTGCTGTATACCAGGCAGTTTATCAGTCATATATGTATTTTAATGCATTTTTAGAGTCTGTGCTATTTAAAAGCTTTCATAAATTTGTAATATTCTTATGATTTCTATTGTTATCCTGAATAGAGATTCACTTTGTTACCAAATTAATCTTTCATAATTTGGTGATTGTTTTCCTAAAAGTTGGCCTTCAAATTACTAGAAAATCGAAATATAAAGGATTTTCAGTAATGTCTTTTTACATACATTTTACAAAAAAATTTTCCTTAAACAGACATCATAAAATAAAAATTCTAAACTTGTTTATTTTTGTGAGCAAGGTTATTCTTTTTTCTGCTTTATTTAGTCCTTGGAGGTATGGATTGGAAAAATCTGTAAATAACTTTATAATGTCAGTATAGCTTTTCCTAAAATTAAGTCACTATGTAATTTTAAGATATCACTCTACTCTAAAGTACTTTTTCTTTTATCATATTAGATTTTATTCTAGCAGTACTGCATAGATACAGTTACAATACCACATAGTACAAAAAGGTTTAAAATGTTGATTTGTTAGTTATAGAAATGAGTAAGTTATTCCTACAATGAAAGATGATAAAGTGAATGTATTCACTTATTTTTTCTATCTCTCCCATACCCCCTCCACTTTCAATTTTGAGGGGAGGATTTCTTGAGTAACTTTTCTGAAAATGTAAACTTTTTGAGTCATTCATAAGTGGGACATATTTTTTACTCTACTTAATTATTGCATTTACTCATATGGAATTTTAATTTCAAATTACTTTCCCCCAGAATTACAAAGATATTGTCATCATCATTTAGTACACAATCATGCTAGTTGAAAATCTCATGTTAATTTGACTGACTTTTAAAGAAACTTGTTCTCATTCATTATTTTTTTTTACTTTTTGCCATTGGAGGCTTTATGAAAATAAAACAACTTAAATAAATGATTAGTCATAATAAGTGAATGACACAAACATAATCTTTCAAATTTCTTTCCTATCCTTTATCAACAACTATTTACATTATTTATTTAAGAGAAGAGAGCTCACAATTTTTCATCAAGTCTGTTACTTTATCTCTAGAGTAGAGTGGAGGTCCTCTTATCATACACAATGAAATGAAGAGAGAAAGTTGGGTAAATGGAAATTACTAAAAATATTATGTCATTTATTCAGCCATGAAAAAATACGATCCTGGCGTTTGATAGAAAGTGAGCAGATATGGAGGACCCATTGATGAGTGAGGCAAGCCAGGATATGAAAGAAAGATATTATATGTATCCACTTAATGTATACCGACTATCCACACTTTATAGTAGAGATTGAAATACTGGAGGGCATAAAAGCAGTGAAAATAGTTATGGATGCTGAAGACAGTGTGGAACGGTGGGGGCGATAGGGAAGAATATGGAGAAGAATAGCAAGAGAACAAACAGAGAGGCGTGACATTAGGGAGGACAGAAATGGTTTATTACCTGTTGATGATAACACGTGTAGTATTCTCACCTGGACTGATAATGAGAAGTATTTCATGTTGGGTAAATTTATTTTAGAAACCAAATGATATATAGTGATTGAATGTTTACAAAAATAATGAGAATAATAATAATAATTTGAAAAAACTGATGAAATTCGATGATGTTGATGATGTGGATAGTAATGCAATCTTGACTGATATGAATGGTATTTCTGGTGGAAAAAGAAATGGAATACACTATAAAGATATATGTGACTCAATGTAGTATAAAATATTATGATAATAACAAATAAAATTAAAATTTTAAAAATATTATGTAATTTATACTTTTTAAAGTTTCAACCAAAACTTACATAGTCACTCACCAGCCAAAGCCTTCTTTCAAGGAAACATCATTGATATTTTTTTTTTTGCATAAATCACTCCTGTGTTTTTTTTTATACATTTATTTGAAGTGGAAAAATAATGAAAGAAGTTGCAAAGCAATATAAACGCAGAATCCTAGACTTTAAAGACGGATTTTTTCCTTAAACATTAGTAGCTTCTTTTGTTCACCCTTAAGACATCATCTACTTGACTCTATTGAGCCTTTTGAAAGAATTCAACTTATTTTTCACGAAAACAATAATTGAATTTGATTCACATGGTATTGTTTTAAATAACCTAGTTAAAATAACAAGGAAAAAATTGCATAAACTGCTTAAATACTCTTGGGCAATTGCTAACCTACTCTTCACAGTCTTTAACAATCTGGTGATGCACTTTTGAGAATGGAAACTATTTTTTTGTTTCAAAATCGCTTCTCTGGCTTTGAGTTGACTAGTCAGACGTCCGCACCTTGCTTTTTCCTGTTCACACACACGTTCATGGTGGACGGAGCTTGCTCTGCTCTCACGATGCCCAAGCAAGTATTATGCACTGATGGAAGTAGCAGACATTGAAGAAGGCGTCAGGCTTAACCTGCTACCTGGGAATACTGCCCGCAGATGTATTTAATATCAACTTTTGATCACTAGGACCAGTAGGTGGTGTGACGGTTAAGGTGCTGGGTACCCATATGGCTGACTGTGGTTCAAGTCCCAGACCCAGTGGCTTAAAAAAGACAACAAATAAATAGATCAATAAATAAATGTTTTAAAAAAGATTTGATCACTGCTTACAAATTCAAGCTTTATGAAGATTTTAAATATGGTGGTAATATAATGCCAAAGAATGTAGTTACATTGTTTATAAAATACAGCAGTTCTTTATTCCCCACTTTCCGTGTATTCCATTTCAGCTATTCATGATAGATTTTCATTTAACATAATAATTATTAGGATAGCATACTAGGGATTCTCCACAATGCATCTTTATCGGCAGAACGTGTTTATTCCTGTAGTCTGCAACTCTGTCCCTCAGCTCCTAACCCAGATCTGTTCATACGTCATCTGCACGCCTAGCATTGTTCTTTGGGTCGTCATTACAGTCAGAAGGCTCCTTTATTCTCCAGTCCTTCCCTCTGTCCTGTGCTGCTGAACCTCGTTCTACTGGGGGGACACTCTTGACACAGGCAGCTGGGGTTACACTGGGGTCCTATGGAAAGAGTACTGACGGGCTCCTCGTCCTAAGAGGAAAGTCCAGGGTGCCACAGGGAAAGATGAGCCCAGTAGGGTCGGAGGGCTGCTCTGCAGGAAGACAAAAAAGGTGTGGCCAGAATCTTCCAGGCAAAGAGACAGGAATGACAAGGCTCCACCCAGGAGGGGCTCAGCAGGTTTCAGAGAGGGCATGCCAGAGTGGCTGGGGCTGGAGTGCAAAGGCAGAGGTAGGAGCTGGGTGGGGAAGCAGGAAGAAGAGGTTCTCGAAGGTTCCGGAAGGTGCAGCAGTGAGAGCGTACCTGGCACACGTACAAGCCACCTGATCCAGGACTGAGCCACGGCTGGCCATGTGGGTCTGACGCATTTAGCCACTCTGCCACAGGACCAGCCCAAGAAGTTTTTAGAAGATAAATTTTCATTCATAAAAAACAACTCATAGGTATTCCTAGCCCGTTGTCCTTTCTTCCACCACCTCTCACCATTTCTGTTAACGTATTTGGGAGGATTCGTTATTTTTTATAGTGTACAGTTAGGGTTTGAAATCTTTTTCTTTAATTCCCATATTCCAAACATTCACAGTGCTATTTATTGGTCACCTCACTGCTGATATGGCCACATGTCACATAAATTGGCATGTAACTTTTCATGTCTCCCACTACTTACAAGGGGCGTTCCCGGAGGCCGATGGTGTACTCTCGCTGGGCCTGCTTCTCTAGGCTGCTCTGTGATAGATGGGTCGCAGCCTGCTCCTGGCTCCTCTGATGCTCTCGTCAGCCTGAAGCCTTGCCTTCCGTGCGTATCAAACCACGGGACACGATAAATCTGCATGGGCCTGCACGGCTGTATATTCTATCTGTGGCTTTAAATATTTTTATAATCACGGGTGCAATATAGGACTCCAGGGACTCTTTAAAGCCGGCACTTCGAAACAGCCGGATGGAGATTCAGAAAACCTGTATGCTATTGGCCTAAATTGCAGGAAAACTTCTCTGAGTCTTTGATGTGTACAGCGGCTGGGGTTTCCTGGGAACCACATTTAATTTTACAATATTAATCTCTGCAGTAAGAGCTATCCCTGTAATGCACTGAAATAGGATGTAGGGTGCCTTCTTTCTCCCCACACCTTTGAAGTCAGAAGCAGAGACACTGTTCACATGAGACCACAAACTAGCCCTTGACCTCAAACCGTGAGACAGTACTGCACCTCAGTCAGCCTGAGCAGGCCCAGGCAATCCTCCTAATAGACCAAGCAGAATACGGCTTCCTTGAAACCGAACACCTGCTAAAATAATCTTCCCTAAATCCTGCTCCCTTGATGACAATGGGAGGGATGGCCCTCATTCGATTCTTATCAATATCTAATTAAAACAAACTGACTTTGGGGAAGTAAGGACTACTTGGAACAGACCCCATAGTTCCTATGCCAGTCTCTGGGTCTGGAAGTGGCAAACAAAGATTCGAGACGAGTCCTGGGAAGGCGTGAGACCAGCCCCCGGGGAGCTGGTAGACTCTGGGCAGCTGGTTATTCTAAATTTTTTTAATGAGCAATTTTTAACGGAACAAAAAACAGTGAAGTAGGCTCCAGAGACATTTTAAGTAGGCATTCCAGGAAACCTACCCTCACTGGGCTCACATTTCTCTCCACACCCACCATCTGCAGGCAGATGCACACCGCAGCGTGTTTTGTCCTGTGGGGGAGTCTCACATGAAACCCCAAATAGTTCCCCTTAATAGTTTGGAAACTGGAAACACGCACTTAGTGTTGCCTGGCTCCCTGGGAAAGTAGGCGGTCACAACGGTATGTTTTTCCTTATGGGCAATTCCTCTGTTGAAGAGTATAAAACAGAAGGTGAGTAGCAAAGTTGCATGTGACAAACACAATTGTGGGGGTATTTAAATCCAAGTTCTGTGTCTGTGGACCTCTGTGATTTATGAAGTTTTTCCTGTGTGGCTTTCCAGAATGATCATTTTTCTATTGGTATAATGTGGTCCTACTCCCATCGGCTCCTCCTTAGGTTGCTTTTGGTCACTTTTTCATGGGGTAAGGTTTATGCAGGGGCCACCAGGGTGCTGAGGGGGCCGGTCACCAAATTGCAAAAACAGACAACATTGCAAGGAAGCACAGAAATGCTCCACAGAAACGTGGTTTTGTAAACGTGCTTCTGAATCCAGGAGGCCTGAGCAACTTCTCAGAGCCTTTCTATGACGGGCACGCAGCCACAACGCTCGCTTCTGGAATGCGTTGCCGTAGGCCCACGCGCTAAGTGCTGAGTGGCAAAACGGCCCCTGGCGGCTTTGCCAGGTGGGTCATGCACTGTGCAGGCTCAGGCTGAGAGGGAAAGAGGGGTGCCCGTTGGCACCCAGCGAGCAGGGAAGCCTTTCCATTGCATCTTCATCCATGCAGCCAAGGCGGTCTCCCTCCCACCCTGGCCTCTCTGTCCTGGCCCGGGAAGCCCAAAGACCACTGTTGTAAGTAGCTTTGATTGCATTTCCCACCTCGTCTCCCTGGCCCGATGGTGTCGCCGTGTTGCGAGCTTTGATGGTGGCTGCAACAGAGTCGTACTTCCTCCTCCCCAAGCCAGCACTCACAGGTGAAGATCCCTGGGGAGGGACAGAAGTGGCCTGCCACTTGGGGTATTTTGTAGCCCTGCATGTCTGTGTTTTGCTTTGTTTTATTTATTTATTTTTCTATCTGTGATTAAAACTACACATTTAGTTAATGCGCAGAGCAGACATGGTGAATATATCTCCACACACACACACACACACACACACACACACACACACACACACGCCACCCATAATTGCTTTTAAATGCTGGAGCCGTCCTCAGACGCTGCCGTCCACTTCTCAGGCCCTGGGCTCCCCGCCCCCCCTCACCCACTCCCTACCCTGGTCCCACATTAGCCTTTCGTTCTGATAGCAAATCAGCAACCCCAGAGCTTTTTCCAGCCAGACCTGGGACAAAGTAGACCAATTTTCTGTGTGGCCAACCTCCTTAGTTGCATTTTTGGCAGATTAAAAACAAAAGATATGACCAATAATACTCATGAAATACTGAGCTTCCTGGATGTTCTCCCTCAGGTTCACAGCAGAGACGCAACTGTCCGGCTGTATATCACTCAGAAATGTTTTACTGGTCTTCTAGAAATATGTCATCATTTAGGAGTATTATATATCTTTCTAAAATCACTCAAGATTTATGGTGGTGACTTGAATCCCTTTAGAGCTATCTGCTTCACACTTTTGAACACCAAAGAAAGAGGAAAGATTGCTATTTTAAGGAATTTGGAGCAATGGTTATGAGGAAGCCAGAGCCCAGAACGTGTCCAGAGATTAGACTCGAAACAAATGAGAATGGAGGCCAGTGGAGCCAATGGGGCCTTCAGGATTCAGAGGGGCCCCACCCTACCAGTCTCCTGCTGGATCAGATCATTCCCGGGTGTGTAATGAGCCGTGGAATTTCAGCTTTTACCTAATCACTTCTATCACTCAATGGCTCATCCTACCTTGAGATCCCCTGAAGGTTTTGGGGAATGGTGATTTCAAACTACATCTCTTACCAGGGCTGCTTTCTGAATTACTAAGAAAGCACAGAACTGTGGAGGGACTTGCCTCTTGGACGGATAAATCTTCAGGATAAATGGGAAGGATGTGTAGAAAGGTTTAACCAACAGACAAATCTACAATAACCTATCTGAAAGAGTGAGTAAGCGCCTTAAAAATGACCCTGGTGTGAGATCTCTGTCAATGTTTGCGATGTCACCATTGTCATTAGTCCTTCCTAGAGCGCTTTCCAAGAAGTTCTGGTTGGTCGTTCATCAAAAGACATGGCTGCTTTCCACGGACGCACTGCCGCGCCCTTGCAGTCCAAGCACCTGCTCTTTCCCCTGTGATGCAGAGGGTGGGATAAAGGGCTGTGTCACCACAGTGACCAACTCACTAGGTTCACGATGTTTGCACAGGGAAGGATGTTGTCGGCACCCTCAGACAGGTCGACTTCAATGCAAATGCTTAGCCTCATCAGCAGGAACCTGCTTCTGAACTGGTCAAGGTCATGGGTCAAAGGCAGGTCTGCAAAGTGAAAAGCAAAGCTCGTGCATCATCCTTGGAGAACAGACTGGCAAAGGGACTTCTGTGGGTTGGCAGCTGGTAAACTACCCTACCCTCCCTCTTGAGAGCCTGTTGATGCCCATATAAGGTCAACTTTGGTCTGGAGAAAGCCCCAGTGGCCACACATCACCCCCCAGGGTAGCCACTTGGGTTTCACATATAAGTAAGGCTGCTCGAGGGATAATGGGACCGTGGGGAGGAAGGCCGTCACTGAGCTGATGATGCTCAGTCCTGCATTTCCTCTTGCCCTCCTTCCCAGTTACCTGCATTTCCAGTTCCCTGATGAGATAAACACTCTCCTAGTTCAATGGGGACAGTCTGAAGGTGATGCTGAAGGCGAAGTCAATGTTTAATGTTTTTCCTCACCACAAATACCTGCGTAATTGGAAAAATATGTTTAGCGCCCGGGTTTCTGGGGTGTCAGAGAGCATTTTTTTTTTAAATAATTATTTATTTTATTTTTTTATTTATTCATTCATTTATTTTTTAATTTGACCAGAGAGAGATAGAGGGTGAGAGTGAGAGAGAGAGGAAGTGAGAAAGCAAGCCACCAGATTCAGGACTTGAACCCTGGTCAGCCATGTGGGAGTGTCCAGCACCTTAACCACCACGCCACCTGCTGGTCCCCTCAGAGAGCATTTTTAAAATCAATCTGTTGGGAACCAGCAGTTAGCGTAATGGCTATGTCGCTGGACTCCCACGTAGTCGACCGCGGTTCGCGTCCCGGACCCGGTGGCTTACAACTCACGCCGGGTGCGTGTGCGTGCGTGCCCAAGATCCCGAGAGGAGAATGGAGGAGAAGGGATTGCGGCGTGACCATCCCCCCTGGGGGTGATTTCTCGCTTTCTGTCTCTCTGTCTCTCTCTGTCTGTCTGGCGAGCGCATGCGCCCTATAGCGAAAAACCTCTCAAAAAAAAAAAAAAAAAAAAAAAAAAAAAAAAACCTAAAATCAATCTGTTAAGTTCTTCACGTTGCATCTTGTGTTTGCATGTATTTGCTTCATTGTGAAGGGCAAGGGGCCTGGGTGAAATTCAGCAGGCAGGAATTCCCAGGCCAACACCGTTAGCCAGTATTTAGCCTCCCCAAGTGGAAAGTGGAAAAAATGGACAAATTCATGATTCCTCAGGGGGACCCTGCACTGGCCAGCTCAGATGACTAAGGTGACCACTCCCAGCGCCTGGTGTTATGCTTAACAACCCCTAGGAAGGCCCTACCTAGGAACTACAGATAATTAGGGGATTTCCAACTCAAATGCTACCTCCAGTCTCTTTCTAATGCTTTTACCTGCCCAAGAGGCACCTCTACTTAGAAATCCAAAAGTGACTGCCCAAGGATTAACTTATATTTTTGACTCCAGTGTTTTGGGGGTAGTCCTTGGGCTGGGAGAGATCTTGCAAAGTTGCTCTGGTGCTGACAATTAGGACGACCCAGGCTCAGTAATAGGCAGTGATCTGAGGTCTATTCCTGTTCCCTGCAGCTCTCCCAGGCCCAGGTGCCATCAGGAATGGTGCTGCCTCGAGCATCAGGACCGCGAGGTGTGCCCAGGGCTCAGTCGTGGACGCTTGCCTCTCACTCTGTCATGTCCTTTAGCCTCAGAACTTTCAGAAGCATTTGCACACTGAAGACTCCTGAATTTATGTTGTTTGCATGAACTCCTTCCCTGAACTCCAGACCGAAAAATCCAGCTCTGTCCTTGATGTCTCCATGGATATATTTAACCAGCATCTCAAACTTACCACATCCAGTCTGAGCTCCCACTCGCCCCGACAGGCCTCCCTACGGCGGCGAATGCCAATCCCATCTTCCACCTGCACAGAAGTACCTTGTTATCATCCTTAGCTCCTCCTTGTCGTTCCCAACGTGCTTCAGACCAATCAGTGAATCTAGTTTGCTTATCCCTCAAAATACTCCAAGAGCCAAGCCGCTTCTCACTTTCCCATTGCTCTTGCCCTGGTTCAGGTAACAACATGGTGGCCTGGGTCCTCTCCATGGCTTCCTGTTGTCTCCCGCTTCCTCTCATGATCTTTCTCATTTCATTTAGCAGTGCCCAGAGCAAGCCTATCACACCATTCCTCCGCTCCGGGGCCTCCATGGGCTTCCCGTCTCATCCAAAGCTCAATAGAAGCTATGTCTCTGCGACCCACAGCCCCCATTAGCTCACCTCGGCCTCAACTCTGTCTATGTCCTCACCTCCTCCCAGTCTCCACACTCAACCCTCACAGTTCCAGAACACCCGGGGCAGGCTTCTGCCTCTAACCTCTGCCCTCCCTGACTCCCAGCGCCCACATGGCCCCTTCCTCTTTGCCTTCACATTTCAACTTACTTGTCACTTTCTCTGACCACTTTAAAGCTTAGCTCCTTCCTTGCCAACATTTTTAATGCCCATTCTCTGCCTATTTTTCTTCTTAGTTCTTATCGCCATCTAACATATTCTGTCTTTGACTTTTCAATTTATTATTTGAGTCTCATTAGATATAAATTCCATTTGGCTGGACATATTTTTCTGTTGTCATCCCTGCTGAGTCCCCAGAACCTAGAGCACGTAGGAGGCACACAGTAAGTATTAGTTGGGTGAGCATATTTTGTACGGTGCTATCAGCGATTGAGGGGCAACTGAGCAGCCTGGCAGGACAGGGAGTCACAAGTGCTCACAGATATTAGCAGGGACGGTCTCTGAACTACCTTGTATTCCAGTTGTTACCACTGCTCATGACTGGTGTTCTCTGGCTACTACGACGGCACTTTATACCTATTAGCAGAATGGTTTTACACACCTCAGACACAGAATGCCCTCCCCACCTGATGCGGTAGGTCAAAGTGAGAGTCACATACCCATCTAGTAAAGAGCAAAGACCAAAGGAGGTGGAGAAAGACACACAGAACATTCATAATATGACAATCTGTGTATTGGTTTTTATTTTAACATGTAAATGCTTTTAGCTTGGATGGTTCAGAGCAAATTGTGATTTATTTTAAGATATTTCAAAATGCATTCATTCACAAATTCTTAGGAAATTCTAGTTAATGGGACTAAGAGAGAAGCCAACAGATGAAAGAATGAAGAAAACACCTTTTAAAATATATAAAGAGAATTCTGAAAGGCAAGATGGTCCTTGCACTGAAGTGAGATGAGAGCAGGGCAATCTGGAAGCCACTGGTTTGAGTAATAAATAAGATCAATTTATTTATCTATGTGCTTATATGTACATGTTATTTTTATATGCATTCAAATTTATAGAGAATTTGCAAGAATGACATTAAAGAACATTCATATATTACTGGCCCAGATTCACCAGGTTATATTTTGCTACATGTGTCTTATTATTTGAGAAAAAGGAAGAGACTGAGGGGGAAGAGGCAGAGAGTGAGAGACAAAGAGATGGAAGGAGAGATGCTAGTTTATCCCGAACCACTGAAGAGTAATTTAACAGCATTGGGCCCCTTAACGCTAAATACCTGAGTGCGCATTCACCAAGGACAGGGGCTTTCTCTTACACGTCTGAAGCACAGTCATTGAAACCCGAACATTCGACACTGAACTAAAGCTATTAGCTGATCCAGTCCACATTTGAATTGTTTCCGTTGCCTCAATGACGTCCTCTAAACTTCCCAGGAGCCAGCCCCGGATTCCCTGTGCGTGTACTTGTCACACCTTCTGGGTCTCCGCTCATCTAAAACTGTAGCTTAGCCTTTGTCTTTATTTATCATTTTTCAGTTTATGTAACTTTTCCATGAGAGGCAGGAGAGGCAGAGAGGCAGAGACAGCACTCCCAACAGGGTCCAGGCCTACACCAGGAGCAAGCGTGAGCCCAGCATATTCAGGGCGGTTTGCACGTCACTGGAGCCTCACCTCCGGGGCTGCCTTGCAGAGTGCTGGGCTTTACCACCACATCACCATCTGCCTCTGTCTTCCCTTAACAACATTTACAAAGCACAGGCCACTTTGTAGATGTCCGAATTTGGGGTTGTTGAGGTTTCTTTGTGATGATTAGATTTGGACTGTGCATTTTTGGCAGAAATTCCACAAACATGTTGTATCCGGCTCATCACATCATATGAGGAAGGAGTCACATGATGTCACTCTGTTCCAATACTCGTGTAGTTAACTACTTATTTAAAATGGAACTAGTCAGGTTTCTAAACTGTAAAGTTCCAATCTTTTATTTGTAATTAATAAGTAATTTGTGGTGAGAGATGGTGAAACTGCACAAATGCCTCTTCCTCATCTCACTTTCACTCAATAGTTTTTGCATCTACTGTTGATTTTCTAATTCTATCGCTGCTTTTGTTGCTCTAGCAATGTTTTTATTTCAACTTTAGTTATTCTTTTTCACTCTAAAATTTTTATTTATTTGCATAGCTTTTATATCCCTGCTGAGATTCCTGGTCTGTTCACTTATTATAATTATATTTTTCTTTAAATTCTTGAACATGATGAATCATTCTTTTATTTGACTACATGTTGTTGTTGTCCATTTTAGAGAATCTGGGTTCCATTATGTCCCTTTAAAGTACATTAACTTTTGGTCTAGAAGGCAGATAACTTGATAGAACTCACACTCTAAACTCTGTCTTCCTTGAGGTGGGCATCGGTAGACACTGCTCACTCTCCAGTCTCACAACTGTTGCCTCTGCTGGGAACCTGGAGTCTTCCCTCTGCACGTGCAGTTCAGAGGCTAACAGGGATTAGGGATTTATATACAGATTTTGAGACTACTCTTTCTGCACTTGACTTCTGAAATTCTTTCTTCACTTTCCAGCCACTGCTGACCCTAAACTATGCCCAGAGACTTTGAAGACAGGAAGGATACGAATTTATCCTTGGGTTCTATCCATGCTACACTATGAAGATCTGAAAGTACCCTCAGGAAAAGGCAAAAGCAAATGCACAAACCACCTGGTGGATGAACCTCATTGAAGAGTTGACTTATCTCCAGGACCAGCAGTTAGCATAATGGCTATGTCGCTGGACTCCCACGTAGTCGACCGCAGTCCGCATCCTGGACCCGGTGGCTTAAACTCACGCCGGGCGCGTGTGCGTGTATGCCCAAGATCCCGAGAGGGGAATGGAGGAGAAGGGATTGTGGCGTGGCCAACCCCTCTGGGGGGTGATTTCTTGCTTTTTATCTCTCTGTCTCTCTCTGTCTGTCTGGTGAACGCATGCACCCTATAGCAAAAATCTCTCCAAAAAAAAAAAAAAAAAAACAAGAAAAAAAAAAAGAGTTGACTTATCTCCATTTTCTGCCTCCCTCTTGTTATTCTCCAGTGCCTTTGAAGAGTTGACTTTTATATTTATTGTATCAAGTCCTCACTTTATAACTGTTATTCAGAGGAGGGCTATTCCAGAAACTTCTTTACTATTACCAAAAGCAGAACTTCTCTGATCGTCTTTTCAAATCTAGAAAATCTCGTGCTTTCTCAGAGCTTCATGCTTCCTGCCAGTTCTTACCTGACATGGTAAACTTTCCATCTACATTACTATTCTTTCTATGATACAGAATCTAGCCTCCGTTCTCCTCCTTATTCTTATCACCTACCTGAGCGAAGCGTCTCTGCATACAATCTGAAGGTGTATTTCTAGTGGTTCAGTGTGAAGCCATCTTCTTCAGCAAGTGAGAAATCTAACAGGTATTGCACATCGCAGACTGGAACTATGTGAACCTGGATGCTAGGGAATCTGAGCCCCAGAAGGGACCTTCTCTCTTCCATCATGTAACATATGCATGTCTCTATACATGCGCAGATAATTCGGGAAGCCAGAATGCACAGGCTGCAGGTCTATATGCCTACAGAGCGTGTTAAACGTTGTGCCATCCTGTAAATACACTCAGGGCACTTTTCTAAGTGTCCCCACTCTGTTCTGTCAGAGCCACTCACATTTGTAAATAACAGTCCCAACATGCACCCCACTCTTCATGCTCTCCTCGTACTGCAGCCCACCGTCCCAAGTCTTCCTCGAGACAAACGAGCACGAGCACGTGGACTTAAGCACACGCCCCCCCAGGCCCCCCAGGCATGCATTTCTTGCCCCCCAGTGCTCTCATTATGCCGTGAGTATCAGACTCCTTCCCTCCCTCGGAGCCCTCAGCCCAGGATGCTAAGAGAAAATGCAGCTCCTACAACAAAGCCCCTGCTCACTCTCTCATTGTCCCCAACAGCTGAGTGAGTAATTCACCAAATGCTGGCAGGAAGGGTGTCAATGACTGAGATCGCAAACATCTCAGGTACTTCCTGAAAAGAAGGGGCTGGGAGGTGGCACCGCAGTGAACCCGTGGGGTCTGTCCTCAGTTCAAATCCTGAGGTCTTGGTAGTGTGCCAGGCAGGCCCATGCCCGTATCCTGGCTGGCTCGGATCGGGGGGCACATCACAGCGTGAAGATCCTGCTGGGATATCTCTCTCTCTCTCTGAAAATATAAATTAACTTTATTAACAATAAATAGACGAACAAAGGCACATGAAAATCTCAAGATTGAACCCAGACGGGGAAGTTTTCACTAGAACGAAATTAGAAACTCTCTTACAAAGAACTAAAGTTCTACAAACGCTCTGTTGCCACCCTGCAATTTATTATCATAGTCTGCTTGTAACTCTAACCTAACAATGTGTCATCTTTACTTTTCATGTTATTTATTTACAAGTGCATTTTCAGTATCAACCCCTTCATTCATTAATCCTAATGTGGCCTTTTCCAATGTCTACTTACCATTTTAAATACTTACTATAATTTACAGGGCTTTCTTGAACACATCCAAGGTATATTATATGAGGCTAGCTTAATGGAAAGTCTTCTATACTAAAGCAGGAAAAAAAAAACATTTAATTTATGGTGGCTTTGAATTTTGATCATAATTTACTCAGGGAGACCTACTCATACAATGCAATACCAATACAATTTTTCAGAAGCAATCAAAAAATAAAACAATAAAGTCTGATCTTATTAATTTTTTTCTGAAAGCTCAAACATATTCCACTCTGGGATTATGCAAATTATACTTAACTGCAGAACACTGGGGTCATTATAATTGCTCTTGAGCTAATTCTATTTAGCTTACCATTTGGAAGCATTTTCGGCCCCAGAAATTCTCAAATATATTTGTTTCTTTTTTCTCCTTAAAGAAACTGTCAAAGGCTTACCCCAGTTCCAGACTTTAAACACCAAAAAAGATGTACGTGGAATTAAGAAAAAATATCACTCAAAAATTCTATGCAAAGAAGAGCCATGTTTTGCTGATCTCACATGTGACCTTCTGACTCTAATCCTTACACTGGAGTCTGACCTAAAATAGGAAAAACTTTTGAAAGAATCGTTGTCAAGTAAATGATACACATTGAATTCCCCTGTGGAAAGCCAGGCCCTCCCTGGGAAGGCTTCTGCTCTTTCTTTCAACAGGATGGAAGAGATCCTTTATTAGGGCTCTCCCTAATGAGGGAAGTTCATACAGTAAGTGAAAGCTACATACATTAAAAAGACAAGATCCTTGGGACCAGCAGTTGCCGTAATGGCTATGTCGCTGGACTCCCATGTAGTCAACTGTGGTTCAAGTTCTGGACCTGGTGGCTTAAACTCACGCTGGTCTCTCTCTGTCTTTCTGGTGAGTGCAAAAACCTCTCCAAAAAAAAAGACAAGCTCCTTCACCAAACAAGCTCAGAGTTGAAAGGAAGATGAGGCGTCCGAGAACACCAGGGTGCAGGTAGAGATGGTGGCAAGGCCCCCACTCAGCAAGGCTTCTAGAAGGAGGTTATGTTTGAGCTGGTGTTCCAGGCAGAAGAACTCACATAAACAGAGGGCACAATGAGAAAAACATTAAGGAAACTTCCTAGAGATCGGAGGGCCATCTTATAAACTGAGTGGGACTGACATATCTAGGCATCTTTATGAACAATGAGCATCCCTTGAAAACCTGAGAGCTGTCTGGGCATGAGAGGGACATAATTTAGGAACGGGCACTAGGTCATGCCGTTGGATCGCTGGCTGGGCAGGGCGAGAATTAGAGCAGGACGCTGGGATTTGCAAGTGAAGAGAGGGCAGTGCAGAGGGCACAGTGAGGGCAGTGCAGAGGGCACAGTGAGGGCAGAGCTCGGGGACTGCGGGGAGGGGAGCAGAGGGCCCCAGCAGTGACGGGGTAGCTGGAAGCTGGCTGAGGCATTCAGAAGAGGGAAGTCACAGAAAGCTGGAGGAGGAGGGTGGGTGTGCAAATGGCAGGTGGCTCTGACTGACCGGGAAAAGCTTTACTCATGCAGAGAAACGACCACGTATCTGAAGAGAGTGAGCATGGAAGGGAATGTGGAAGAGACCCCAGGACAGTCCAGGACCGCTCCAGGGGCTCCTAGTTAACAAGTTCAGAGTGAGAGAAGGACACTCCCCAAGCAGTCAGCGCGAGGTCCCATGACCACGCGGCGTGCGGAGTGAGGCAGCAGCTAGAGGAACCTGAGCACCGACATGCTGGGTGGGTTCTTGAGGACCACGCGAAGGCCCTGCAATGGACCACACGACAGAGCGGAGTCCCCCCGGCTAAGCAACCCCGTGTCCTTGTGGCCTGGGGGCTGGAGCTGGAACAGAGTGGAGTCCCCCCAGCTAAGCAACCCCGTGTCCCTGTGGCCTGGGGGCTGGAGCTGGAACAGAGTGGAGTCCCCCCAGCTAAGCAAACCCATGTCCCTGTGGCCTGGGGGCTGGAGCTGGAACTAGAGAGGCAAACTCAGACTGACCTGAGTAGAGGCCAGGCAAGCCAGAGGCCAAGAGGAGAGACCAGAGTGGGGCAAACCTAAGTGAAGAGTCCCCTAGCCAATGAGGGACAAAGAGGCCGGAATGCAGGCCAGATTCTTCCTGGCAGCTGCCCCCTAGGCTCAGGCCTCCCAGTCCCCGCTCCGTGTCTCTCTCTCTCACACACACACGTAGAGTGGCGATCATCTCCACCAGCCTGTGACCCGCCCTCCCAGCACAGCGCCATCTGTTCCTGCGGGAGCGCTGGGCCCGCTCCCTCGCTCTGCTCTGCACCGCCGACCCCTCAGAGAGGGGCACCTTGTCCAGTCCTGGGGTGATGCAGGCGGCGCACTCTTCACAACCACAAAACTGACACGACCTCGCTGCTCAAAACGGCTCCTGCTAAAGATGATCTGTCCTCTCATGGAAAAGAAATAGGGTGTATTCTCTTTTTTTAAATTAATTTATTTTTATTTTGACCAAAGAGGGACAGAGTGAGAAAGAGTGAGAAAGACGGAAAGTGAGAAAGCAAACCACGGTTGGCCATGTGGGAATCCAGTATCCTTAACCACCAAGCCACCTGCCAGCCCCAACTATTCTCTGTTTTTAAGGGGCAAAAAGTAGGAAGTAAAGAAAAATAAATCAATCTTTGGGCTATCACTAACCCTTAACTGTATAAGATTCTCCAGAAAAGTCAGTTAATGGAAAACAAGCTTCCTTCGAAAGGGCCAATTTTCTAAGTAGAGAAGACCCACAGGAAAGCGAGGGTCAATTCAGCTAAGACTCTAACAGGAGGCCACCCCCGGTATCAGATCGCCACCGGACTCGGCCGTGAATCTTCACTCTGTCACTGTCATGTCTCATACTGGGCACGGGAGTTGCCTGACTGATGCAGGAAGATGGCACACGACATAATGACAGTCACCGAGTGGCACTTTTGAATCCCCACATGTGATCGTGTGCGATGTCGGACACAGCAAGCTCTTCAGTGTCCCGGTCCCCGTGTGGGTGACGATGACTCCCTAAGTGGTCCGCATCTCTGTCTAGGCACGACTGCTTCTACCAAGAACTGGGCAGTACGCAGGTTCAGGGAACCAGGACAGCTAAGCCCGGAATGTGGGTCGGCAGGGAGGGAGGGGAAGTGGAGGGGGGGAGAGGGATGCTGAGAAAGGCGGGGAAACGGCGGCCTCCAAGTTCACCCTGTGCTGTGGGGCCGCCAGCGTGGCATGGGCGCGTGCTCCAGGCTGGAAGGCGGGCCTGGGTTAACATGCCACACGGGCTAAGTTCACACGAAGAACCTTCCACAGATGCGCTAACGCAGGCAGATACATCAGGATGCATCCCGGCTGCTCGAAGTCGAAGACGGAAGCCCTCTGGACCAGCTGGCCTGCTTAGATCTCCAGCTCCCGCTGATTCGTAAAACCGTTTGGAATGAAACCGGGTTCCCAGCCTCAATCCATGAAATTATGCTTAAAGAACCTGTAAGACAGCAGCCTCGGCCGGTGAGTGGCGCTTACCTTCGAGGCACGTGCACCCTCACTCCTCGCTCCGCCCTCCTGTACTTCCTGCCCATGTCCTAAGAAAGAAAACCGAGGCCTGCAGAGGTCAGGGACTCACCCGGGACAGGCGGCGGGTGCAGCCAGGTCTTAACGTCCCTTCCCTGGTCTCCAGAGCATTGCATGTTCCCTCCAGAGCTACAGACCCGGGAAGGGGGCGCTCCGACTCCAGGGCACAGCCACCGCTGGCGTGAACTCCGAGCACTTCAGAAAACTAGAAAATCACCTCACCCCCCCCCTTTTTTTTCTTGCTCTTGTGCACAATTTTTATTATCATTTGCTCTATTTCATCAAGAAGATAAAAGGAATTGCCAGGGTCAGCAGGTGGAACGCTGTTTGAGGTGTTGGACTCTCACATGACCAACACCTCAAGTTTCAAGACCCAGTGGCTTGAAATTCAAAAACCCCAAATGGATGTCTTTATCCATAAGGTGAGTTTCTTGTAGGCAACAGATAGAGGGTTTCTGTTTTCTTATCCAGTCAGCCAGTCTATGTCTCTTTACTGGAGAATTTAATCCATTGACATTCAATGTAATTATCGATATTTCCGTACCTGATCCTATCATTAAGTGAGCCATTTTCTTGGTTGCTCTTTGTTCTCGTATAACTGTCTCTGATTTTTTAGTTTTCCTGGTATAATACTCCCTTCAGAACCTCTTGAAGAGCTGGTCTGGAGTTGGTAAATTCCTTCAAATTTTGTTTATTCGAGAATGTTTTTATCTTTTTTTCCCACAATTGCCAAGACATGGAACCAACCTAAATGTCCACAAACTGATGAATGGATTGGAAAAGTGTGGTATATATACTCTATGGAATACTACTCAGCCATAAAAAATAACAAGGCCCTGGAATTTGATAGAAAGTGGTCAGATACGGAGGATATATTGCTGAGTGAAGTAAGCCAGGATATGAAAGAAAGATATTGTATGTATCCACTCAATATATACCGACTATCAGCATTCTATGATAGTGAAAAAAAAAATTGGAGGACATAAAAGCAGTGAAGGTACTTAATGAGAATAGGACAGTGTGGAATGGGGGAAGTGAAGAGAAGAGGATAGAGAAAGATAACAAATGAACTATAGAGAGGCAGGACATTAGTGAGAAACAGATATGGCTTATTAACTGTTGATGTTGACATGTATAGTATTCTCAACTGGATTTGTCTGAGAAGTACTTCATGATGGGCAAAGTATTTGTACAAGCAACATGAGAAATAGCGATGGACTGTCTTAAAAAATAATTAGAATAATAATAATGATTGGGGAAAACATAGAAAAGATATTGAATGTTGAAGCGGGGAGATTAATGTCTCTGTACTGACTGACATGCATGGCATTCCCTTTTGAAAAAGTAATGTAATACAATGTAAAGTTATATGTAATTCAATGTAATATAAAGAAGAATATGATGATAATAAAAAAATAAATAAATAAAAATAAATAAATAAATAAATAAAAAAACCCAAATGGAGAATGGAGGAGAGAGAGCGGGGATTATGGCATGGCCATTGCCCTGGGGGGTGATCTCAATCTCTCTCTCTCCCCCTCTCTCTCTCCCTCTCTCTCTCTCTCTTTCTCCAAGGAGAACGTGTGTCCTATAGCAAAAAAAATTCTCTAAGGCCCCCCAAAAGGTAAAAGGAATTCCCATGTTTATACATTGTGGTGCCCTGGTTTGCATATTATCTTCATGAAAACTCTGATTTAGGCTTTTTTCCCCTCTGACAGGGCAGAGGGTGACTGTCTCTTCTCCCTCCTGGATTTGGTGTCTTTCTGCAGCTGGAGAGTGAAGGGCCTGTGGGGGACAGAGGGTTAGTTTTCCATCTGTCGGGTTCTTTCCTTTCCTTTAAATCATCAGCTTTGAAAAGGGGAAGAGAGAAGTTCGGGACTTACTCCTCACAGGAGGGCGTCACAGCCGGCCACTGTCAGCACACGGCCTCTTCCAAATGGCTCCAGGGCCCTTTCTGTGGCTGTGTAGGCCTCAGGACCCCTCCTCCGTCTGCACCCTCTCCATGTTCCTGCTCCCCCCTCGTCCCTGGCCTCCAGTCCTCTCCTCTTTGGGGAGCGAGTTTTGCCTCCGACGATGGAAGAATCTCAGCGAGGAGGAGCCCTCCACTCGTCTCCTCTCAGTGCTCCTGGGGGACGCCGTGGCCGGTGGCCTAGGGTGCAGAGTGTCTGTTTCTGTAATAACAAACACCTAACCTAGCTCTGTACTCTGCTACTCTGCATCAAGCGTAGCAGGCACTCATCTGGGCACATGGACTCGACTGCCAGCACTGCCGTGTGCTTTCCAGAAGCTTCTGCAGGCCCAGGCTCAGGACTGGCCATATCTCCCTCCATCGGCTCCTGGCAAAAACCTGCACATACGGTGGGCATGCAGCAGCGAGTAATCGGCGACCACGAGGTGGTGCACTCCCATCCCACTCACTGTGCACTAGTCTCAAAATGTGAACAATTTATGAAAATCCCCATGGGGCTGGGGTCCAGGCAGTGTCCAGGAGCCGCTGTTCCACTCTGATGATGGTCCTTGCACACGTGTCTTCCAAGAGAGTATCGAAAGCAAGCTCTTTCCCTCCGTCTTTCATCCTGACTTTCTGTGTTATTCTTCTTCAGTAGAACCTCTTACTGCCTGTTAATTTGCTAGAGAACTAGTGTGCTTGCCAGAGAGAGGGAGAGAGTGAGGGGGCACCCCACCCGTGGGGGACGGTCATTCTGCAGTCCTCTCAGGACATTGAGCAGGGGCACACACTGGCATATTTTGCAACCCACCAGGTCCGGGACTCAAAGGGTAAGGTCAGCCATGTGGGATCCAGCCACGTGAACCACATGCCACTGACTAGCTGAAACACCACTTTAATAATTAAATAAACAACTCGAGAAACTTACATTTGAAATTCAGTGAAAGAAATGGTAGATCCCACAGAGTGTCTCATTAGGCTAAGGGGAACTTACTGAAGAGTCTGATGAGAAAAGAGGTCTCTATCTTTAGCTTAGGATAGAAACCTAAATCCTAGATGTTTTGGTTTCCGTTAAAGTAAATATAGTTGTATTTATTTTGATGCAGGGAGACAGAGTTTGGTTTTAAAGTTCACAAAAGCACCTTGCCAGGCCCAGCAGGTGGTGCAGTGGTTAAGGTGCTGGACTCCTACACGGCCAACTGCAATTCGAGTCCCAGACCTGGTGGCTTGCTTTCTCACTTTCCCTTTCTCTCGCTCTGTGTCTTTCTCTGGTCAAATTAAAAAATAATAATAATGAATAAAATAAAATAAATAATTCTTAAAAAAAAAAAAAGTGCCTTGCCTCTCCCCCTCTTCTTTCTTGCTCCACATGGCTATCATTCTCTTTTTTCCCCCCATAACATTTTAAAGGTAGGGGTGTTAAAGTTCTTCAGTGTTAAATAAAATGTAACTGTCCCATGTCATTTTCAAAAACTGGCTCTGTGATTTCTTTTTTTTTTTTTTTTGGAGATATTTTTTCGCTATAGGGCGTGTGCGCTCGCCAGACAGACAGAAACAGAGAGATAGAAAGCGAGAAATCACCCCGCAGGGGGGATGGCCATGCCTCAATCCCTTCTCTTCCATTCTCCTCTCAGGATCTTGGGCATGCACGCACATGCACCCGGCGTGAGTTTTAAGCCACCGGGTCCAGGACGCGAACCGCAGTCGACTACATGGGAGTCCAGCGACATAGCCATTACGCTAACTGCTGGTCCCAAAAACTGGCTCTGTGATTTTTATGCGTAGTAGCTGTAAGTGGCTTTGAAGTCCCAGCACATTTAGAAACATCATCAGCACCAGGGAGAGAAGCACCTTGGATAAACAACAGGTTCAGGGATGAACCTTGGTTTAGCCCTTGGGCCTGTGCAAGGCTGCAACAGGCTACAGTGGCAGCGAGGCCACTACCCCACACTCGGGCATCGAGTCCATGCCAGCAGTGCAGGAGGCCTGAGCTGTATGAGGTAAGACAGCAGCCCACCTCAGCAAGCCCACACACACGGAGCGCTCCCACAGTCCCTCCATCCTATCCTCTTGATTTCTTTCATCTTTCTCAGGATGCAGGTTAACTTGCTTCTGAGGAGATTTCAGCCACGTAGTAACTTACCATATTATCTGAATAGCCAAAAGTAAGCGTCCTGCTCAGACCACAGTGGCAGGGTGGTGGGACATGGCTGCACAAGGCTGGAGCCACATGGCAGGTCTTGGGTTCAGGTCCTAGGTCAGTCTGGGCATGTGAGGGGAGCCCACAGGTGCACCATGACCCAGGCTGGCCAGGCTGGGGGAGGCTCGCAGCATGGCAAGCCCCTGCTGGGCGTCCCTGTCTCCTCCCCTTCCTCTTCTCTCTCTCTTTCTCTATTTCTCTCAGGAAGAAAATAAACTTTTGTAAAAGTAGGAGTGTCTGTCCATCTTCTGGATTCTATTTTTGTGAAGTTCATCAGTCACTTTCTACCCACGTGCTAATTAATCATTTTCACACAGCCTCGTCTGTCTTTTCCGTAAGAAAGTCAGTTGATAAACTAATTCACACTCGGGGCTGTTAAACCACAAAATGTTGACAAGAAAAACAACACAATAATAAATTATAGGGATCAGCAGGTAGCATACTGGCTATGTCTCTGGACTCCCATGTAGTTAACCACAGCTCAAATCTCACACCCAGTGGCTTAAAACTCCCGCCAGGCCTATGTTCATGCATACCTAAAATCCTGAGAGGAGAATGGAGGAGAAGGGATTGCAGCATGGCCATCCCCCCTGGGGGGTGATTTCTCACTTTCTGTCTCTCTGCCTCTCTGGCAAGCAGAAATGCCCTATAGCAAAAATCTCTCTAAAAAAAATAATAATTACATGATGGTAAAATTTCAGTAGCCAGCAGGAAAACATGTTCAGAAATGGATAATTTCATTACTTTGTGGCTCATACAACATAATTGTTACCATGGCTAGAAAGCCAATTCATGGCATGAAACAAGGGGAATTCTTTCCTCTACCTTCCAGGCAGTAGAGTGAGTGAGACTGTTTTTGTCTCTTCTTTCTTTCTTTCTTTCTTTCTTTCTTTCTTTCTTTCTTTTTTTCTTTTTTTTTTTTTTTTTTTTTTTTTTTTTTTTTTTTTTTTTTTTGCCAGTGTTCAGTGTTCACTGGTTTTCTGATCAGCTCTTCACATCAAACTTCTTGTCAGTCTTGAGCTTCTGGGAGGTCTTAGTTACTACCACAGTTACACCTGGGAGTCAGAAAGTCCAGATATCTCTGTGTGGACTTTGAGGGTGTGCTTGGTTTTCAGAGGAAGGAAATCCAAAGCTGGCCGCAGGTTCTGACATTGTGTGTTCTGGTAAGACGTCCCTCAGGTGGGATGTACACGTTTGAATCACATTTCATGGTTATTTACCACTCTCATTGCTCAGTAAAAGGAGACACACCCCACCCATTGCCATATGATTGTGCTAGCTGACCCACAAAAAAAGAAAAGAAGAAAGAAAGAAAGAAAGAAAGAAAGAAAGAAAGAAGGAAGAAAGAAAGAAAGAAAGAAAGAAAGAAAGGAAAGCTATGTGGAGCAAGATAGAAGAAGGCTAAATGGCCACCTATTCCCTTGTTTCCTCTGCGGTCAGAAACACCAAGCAAGTAAGCTGGTCCTGTAACTTCCTTTGGCCACAAGAATGTGAGCAATACAACACACAGCACCTCTAAACAGAAGCTTTAAAAAATGATCATGTGGTTCAACTGTCTCCTTTGCACTCACCCTCTGTCAGGAGAAGGGCCTGCTAATTAGGTGCTAGACTCCCACATGGCCAACCAGGCTTTGAGTCCCAAACCCGGCAGCTTGAAAATAATGCTGGCCAGTGTGTGTGTGTGTGTGCATGCTCAAAATCCCAGGAGAAGAATGAGAGTGAAGAGACTATAGCATGGCCATCTTCCATGGGGGGTGATTTCTCATTTTCCGTCTCTCTTTCTCTCTACAGAAAGTGCATGCACCTTATGGCAAAAACAAAAACAAAAGACCTCTACTTTTTAACCTGTGTCCTTGACACAGTACCACATTAGAGAGGTCCTTAATGCAAGGGGAAAAAGTTTGTTGTTATAAATCTCCAAGATTGAGGAATTGTTTGTTACTACAGCACACCTGACATAGTGACATGGGTGCTGCTGGGACAAGAGAAATGCAGCTTACGGAGTCAGCGTGGCCAGTCTACAATCAGAAATTAGAGCTAAAATCCAGCCTTGAACCTGAAGTGGCAGCATCACACCAAGTGGTCATGTTCACGTCCAGTAAGAGGACAGAGAAGGACATTATGGTGAAATCCATAAGGATCGAAGCAGTTAAAAAACCCAGATTTGCAGTCAGACCCTGGGTGCCTTTGTCTTTTGCAGGAAGAACAAAACCACCCCATCTGAGATGAAGCCAAACACTGTGCTCTCCCCTTGGGTATTCCAAACTTCCACCATGCACTGTGCAGCCACTGCCACATTTGGCGGGGGCTGGGGCATTACTGCACCATCACGAGCCACTGCGCGAGTGTGCATGGTGAGCACTCACTTCTGACACACACAGCGGTGTGCGTGAAAGCCCTCTTTCACACACCATCACGAGCCACTGCACGAGTGTGCATGGTGAGCACTGTTACCTCTGATACACACGGGGTGTGCATGGAAGCCCTCTTCCATACACCATCGCGAGCCACTGCGCGAGTGTGCATGGTGAGCGCTCACTTCTGATACATGCAGGGGTGTGTGCGAGAGCCCTCTTCCACACACCATCTCGTTTGATCTTCATTTCTAAGAATTCCCATTCACGTTCTTCGGAGAGGACTCTGAGACTCAGAAGGCTAAGTGACTTGGCCAAGAAAACGTCACTAGCCAGTGGTCACCATGATATAGAACCCTAGTTTCTGGACTGTCAGGATGTGCAGTCCTCATTCAAATTAAAGAATAAAAATAAGAACGTTAGCATTCAAGCCCACCAGTTTTTCATGGTCACCACCTCCATGAGAAAAGTCTGGAACAGATGCAAACCATTATTTCCCCAACCTTATTCAATCAAGCACTGGTCCTATGGTCTGCCTGGTGTCAAGGTTCAGGGAAAGAAATCGGAAGTGGAAGCCGATGGAGAAAGGCAAAGAAGGAAACAGCTGTAATCAACTCAATTTGGGAAAGATTACATGCCATACATTTCTCTTGAAGATTCTCCGTGTACATTAATTTGCTAAAGGCTCTTAAAAGTCCTGCAATAAATAAACTACCTATATTTCACATATTTCCCAAATACGTTGTACTTAACTCATAAATCCCTTTTTTTGCATAAACTTATTGATACCCCTTAGAAACCTTGACTTCTCCAGAACACGTGCTAAAAAGACTGATCTAAGCCACTCCCACTTCCATATCACACAGATGTAATAAGTCAACAGAAGATCGTGTAATACAATCTCCACACTCTGGAAATAAGTGCACTTTTTGTGCTGATTAACATTTGATCATTTTTCCTAATGATAATGATTCCATTACTACACACACGACTTAGGACGATACCAGCATTAGGCAGAGTAACAACTATTACTGGGATGCTTCCAAAGTTTTACATCTCAACCATCCTTTTAGTCGAAGAGATTATTTTCCACTCCAAGGGAGGATATTACTGTGGAACTCTATGTGCTGAATTCTAACTATATCCTCTTAATGATCAGAATAAATATGCTCTCTCCTCAGTGCATTGAATACACTATGCATTGATCAAATTTGTGAGTTTTTTTTTTAAGTTTATAGTTTTCTTCCGTGAGAGAGAAATACAGAGAGATAGGACCCAATAGGGTCCCTGTGCTGCCATCCACACCTAACCCAGCCAGCCGTCATGGGCTGTGTGTGCAGGCACGCATGATCAGGGCGGTCCCAGGATGTGGGCCAGGCCCTTTCCCGTGTGTATGCAGCTGCATTGCCACTGTGCCACCATCTGGCCTTCTTGTGCTTAGGTACGTGCATGAGTTCCAGTCAAAATAATACTGCTTCTACCTCTACGTGAGACCGTGAGATAATTCATGAAATTTCAGGGCAAGGTGGTAAAAATGTTTCATTCTGAGTTCTGACATTCTTGATAAAATGTTGTCACTAACAAGAATCTTGTTGATTATATTTGCTGCTTATTGTGAAGCGTCAGCGAATTAATATTACAATATGGGTTTACTTGGTTAATCAGAAATGACATCTGATTATTTATTCAGCAGAGAATCCATAACCCAACAGTAAGAAGTGTCATGTTACTACTACGAATGATCTTCGCTCCTGTATTATTGAATGACACAGATAAAATAGTCCAGCTTTCTCTCGAAGTCCTGTGTGGCACAGGACAGTTTCAACCTGAATAATGTATCTGAAAACTAGAGGAAGAAACAGCTACAGATAACAATTAACAAATTGATTGTGCTCTTGCTCCATCCCAAAAGCCTAGCACACGTCTCCACTTAGTAAGGCTGTTAGTAAAAGGAATTTAGACTTTTTTCTCTTCTATGCTTGATGCTCATAGGCAATGAGTAAATGTCACTACCAAGGTAGAGTACTTATGCCAATAAAAATAAGCTTTGAAAACAGAGACAAACACTAGCACTGGTAACGTACTGATTCGCTGTTCTCCTGAAACAGGCTTGAGCCAGTGCTGTGTCTCCATGTTCTCTTGCTGCAACATGCTTAAAGAAAAGAGCACAGAGGCACTGAGACTGTGGGGCCAGATCTCCATCCCACTGCCTCCCTGTGTTCAACCGTTAGCAGGGTGACTTCCCCAAACCACTCTGCCTGTGCACTGCTGCGTCATCACAGTGCTTCACCTCGCGGGGCACAGGGGTGGTGGGTTATGCACCTGTGCCGTGAGTGGGCCGCTTCCTCCCCAGGACCTTCACATTAAGAGCTTTGCTGTATGTGTTCATCTCCTAACTCCATTTCCAAGGATTTTTTCTCACCTCATATAAGTCAATAAAGTCCTTTTTAACTCTCGGAGTAAAGGACAGAATTTCAAACTGATTTCTGAAGAACACTAAGAGATCCACACCAAATTCACTCAGATTACAGAGATGAGCCCTTGGAGACACTGTGACCTCAGATCTTGGCCGAGTGTCCTGACATACAAGAAAAGGCTCTGAAGGTCCAGGGGAGGGGAGGCTATTACACTTCTTCAGGGATTTAAAAAAGAAAAAGTTGACTTCTCTTTTTTTTAAAATATAACATTTGAATTTTTATAACTAATACTTGGTCTCATGATAAAACTTACTGAACTCAGTGAGTGAAAGCTCATTCATTTCATTACTAAATTCTCAAGTCCTATTCTAATAAACTAAGGATCAAATCTGTTTAGTGACAGATTGAGGTACAATTTGCATGCCATACAATGTACCCTTAAGTATTCAATTCAGTGATGTTAATATATTTGCAGAGGTACACCACCACCATCACATCCTATTGTAGATTTCCACCCCAGGTAATGAAGCCCCTGCCTCTAGAAGTCACCCCTTCTGCCCCTTCTCTAGCCCTGGGTAACCCAGCAGTCTGTCTCCATGGCTGTAGCTAGTCCAGGTGTTTTGAATAAGGAGGATCAAGCACCTGCTCTTTTGTGATGGACACTCACTTAGCCCTGCCAAGGCCTGGCGGGTTGCAGCCTATATGGACATGTCGTTCCTCTTGGACTGAATAATATTTCACATGGATATACCACATAGGCTTGTGTATTCATCAGTCGATGGACATTTGGCCACGTCCACATTTGACCGTAATCAACGCTGCTGTGAACATCCAATATGTCCCTTATCTGTGCGGATATTTGCTCCCGGCTCTCCAGGGCCTTTCCTTAGGAGCGGAATTGCCAGTTCTCGTGGGAGTTCTGCGCTGAATGCTCTGAGGGGCTGCCGGACTGCCGTGAACGTGGCTGCCCCAGCTCGGTCTCCTCTGATAGGAAAACACTTGCCTGTCAATGTAGAGTCCTGCTGAGACACGAGTCGCCCTGATGACACATTCTTCAAGGTGTCCGAGGAGGCGTGTTTCAGGCCCTGCCCTCCTGGCCCCTCTCCCCAGCACCCCCAGGCCAGGAGGAAGGGTCTGGCACCCGACAGTGTTCCCTGATACCCACCGGCCTCTCAGCCCAGGGTGGCCGACTGGAGGCAGCTGGGGTGGGACTCTTTGCTTCCAGTTGTGATGCCTGCCCATGGTGGTCTCGTCTCAATCCCGACTGCTGTCCATGTGGTCTCTAAATGCCGTCGGCGTAGGGGTGGTGGGGTTCCCTCCAGAGATCCCCGAGATGCCTTCAGGGGCCCACGAGGACAAACGATTTGTTGAACACGCTGACAGTGGGTTTTCCAGTGCCTCCCTGTGGTGAGTACGTCTGAAGGTTAAGTGTACAGGTAGATAAGGAGACCCAGCTGCCTTCTTTTGAGCCAGACTTTGAGGAGGTTTGTGACCTGACCTGGGGGTCAGGTCCTGACATCAGGGCCCAGGTAGCTCCCAGTGTCTCTCTCTGCTCTATTATCTCCAGCTCGCATTTGTTTTTATTAACGCCTGTAAAACAACCCCCTTGCTTTAAATGGTGGGCAAGTATCAGAATAGAGAAATGGATCAGCTAGACCAGCCTCTCCTGTGACTTTAATCACCTACCTTTCACCTCGTCAAAAATACTCCTAGGCTTCCACACACAGGCACAAATGCTTCCTCGTGATCTTTTTATAACACTGAAACACGGTTTAATCAAATAGTACAGATCTGATTTCAGTATATTTTATTCTAATCTAATTATTTAAAAATTCGTATTCATCTCTGAATGATGTGCAGGGTACTTCTCTAGTTACCAAAGTTATATGTTGAAGACAATTTGGAATTGAAAGAATGAGAGACAGACCCTTATTTGGTAGTTAAGACGCAATGACATATATTTCAACAATAATTAAACCTACCAATTTCACCTTTTTATAACTGGAATAAAGACTTTAGCGGCATTAAGAAATCCCATCTTTCTCCTTTTGCCTCAATACTTGACTGTCTGAAGGCTAGAGGCCTATTAGCAGGTAGACTATTAAAATGCAAATGTGAGGCAACCCAAGTAGCTCTATCTTGGAGACAGAAGGATGGCTAAGTACATACTGTATCTCAACTTAATACTCCAAGCCAGGCTGATTCAGCTCCACTCACAATCGGTCAAGGTCTGGCCCTAAAAACAACTACTTTCAGCTTCTGGGGAGCTACATTCTGAGTTATTCAGGGTGACCGGGCCTATTTTACTACATAGATGCACACTGTGGGGGGGCTCTCTAACGGAACAACCAGCCCTTGTGCTTCCTCTGGCTAATAGCAAGGATGTACACTCTTGCTCCTCCTCTGTGGATGCCTTTAATAACAGGAAGAAGATGCCGTCCCTCTCAACGCACAGAATTCGCTGCCAGAGCAAGCACCGTCCTCGAGAAAACCCAACTCCCAATTAGCTCTCTTTTCATTTGTAAGTTTCTTTTAAAGAAATCATTTTCTTTCATTTTTCTACTTCTTAAAAGGTATCTACACACTCTTTAGCAAGAGATGTGTTGTGATAGTTTTTTGGGGAGTCACATGTTTAGCTTGCTGTTTGTTTCTTTTTCTCTTTCTGTGGAAAAAAAATGACAATGCTAAATAAAACTTAACTCCAGGGCTCCTGTCATTCCAATGGCTATCTCCTTGACTAATTTCCAGTGATAGAATGTTTTTGTTTATAGTCTTTCAGCCAATTATCAGTCAATATGCTTTCTTAGGAGAGTGTGAAATTCAGGATAAAAGGCAAAAAACTTATTATATGTGAGTTGTAACCTCTGTTAACCAATGACATATGGTATGATTTGAGAAAATTTTGTTGGCACATTGTCAAATATATTTTTGAAAACCAAAACATTCAGTCCGTGATCTATATACATAAATCAACTGAAACGCTGAGACCACACTGGTCACAGATCTTTGAGAACACACTTGACTCTTATTGTGTTTTAAAGCTGTAAGAAACCTGTGAAATAATCCAATCTCGTGCCTCAAATTAATAGAGAGTTCTGTTTCATAGAATTTTCTGTGAACCTGCTTTTAATTTACACTGATGCTGAGAATCCTACAACTTAGATTTCAAGAGTTGTCCTTGATGCATTATATTTTTCTCAACTAATTTTATAACTCAGTATAAAACATAATTCTCTTTTTATCTTTTTCTAAAACATGACCTTGAATATGTAAACTTATTTCTTTTAAACAAAATATACTGTTTAACAAAGCTGGCTTGGAGCTTAAAAACTCAGACGTTGTAAACAGCAATAGTTATTATCTCCTTCTTCATTTTTGAAAATGCACACTGCATTCACATTTCCCCACGACTGGTGCTTTTCCATGTGAACGTTGTTGCTGAAGAATCATAGCAGGTCATGAAGGGTCTCTGGAGACTGGAAAGGGCAAAGTAGCGTATTTTGAAAGGGCCTAAATGATAACCTTAGCAGTTGCAAAAAAAATTCTAGAATATTCATCAAGCAATCAATTTGAGCCTACTTAGGAAAGTAGGGACACTGGATAGCTATCAAGTTACTTTTAGGAAGAACATTGGGCCAGGAGAAATGAACATTCCTGCGTGATGGAGCACCAAGCTATGTACAGGAGTGGAACATTCCATGGGGTCTATGGTAACCTCCACCTACCTGATGTCTCCTTGGTCAGGAGGGCGCCTCAGTACCTACAGCCCGCAGGGCTCCCATCACCTCGGAGAGCCGGCGACAAGGGACCTTTTAATAGGCAAACCATTTCCTAATGAATCCCTCCTGGTCTGTTAGTAAGTAAGTCTCTTGGGAAGAAGGCCAGGAAACCTCAGCCCTTCTCTGAGTTTATCTCTGGAGTGATTACAGACTGCTTAATTGAGGTCTCTGTGTACTAGACAGGTGGGTGACTGGCTGCAAGTGCTTCCAGAGATATATTCAAACTGGAGGGCATATTAATTTTACCTTTTCTTCCATAGGTAAAAAAAAAACTCCTCTCTTCTCCCAGTGTGGGCTTTTTGTGCTTCCAACATATGCAGCCTTGCCCATGAAATACCGTCAGCTTCAGCCACCAGTGGTAAGGACTTAGCTAAGCTCTTCCACTGGTCTCCTGCTTGGAGGCGTTCGCAGCCCTCATCCCAGATTCAAACAAATAACAAAAGCCTCACTCCCGAACACCCCAGGAATAAGGCTTAGACTCTATTTGGAAATTGAATTTCCTCCATACTCAATCAATATTTAATAAAGAGAGAAAAAGAGCTCATTACAAAGACTATCCTGTTTCTCCACAAGTCATCTACGAGATATTTCAGAATGCAGGGAGGTCAGTTTAACTGGAACCTTACACACTCTCCTTGCAGCCAGCGAGCACGCAGCCCTTCCCGAGGACACAGCACGGCCAGCATTTCCCCTGGTCTGCTCAGGGACTGCAGTGAAGGCTGGGCTTGGGAGCGCCTTGGGGAAATCTGGCCTCACCTCGCTAGCCCCCTAGTGTAGCCCAAGTCGGGCTGCTAGAGAGCTGAGTGATTATGCAGGCATGTCCTCAAGTTTTATTTTCAGTTTGAGCATTGCTAACTAGTCTGCACCAGTCATGGACTTACTGTGGGGGGTTTATTCTACATCATCTATATTCTCTCTTCCTTAGCAGCACTTAATGAGTTGAAGGGATTGGAAAGTTGTTCCCAGCCAAGGCAATATCCTATGAGTTATAAATGACATTTCATCCTCATATGCAGATTTCCTGCACTGAAGTGAATTATTTACAAGGTCGAGCTTGTGGATTCCGACAATCAGCTCCCTGAGATTTACACCTGCACTGTCTTTCCTCTCCTGCTGGGAGTGCGTGAAGTTCCCCACTGCCCTTTAAGATCTGAAGATTTAACAGGAACGTCTGCTCCTGAGGCAGGTGCTCTCTTGCTAAAACTGTAACTGAAAGGTGAGGTGAGCAGAAACTGGAACAGAAACTCAGCCACTCATGGACTGGCTGTTCCCTGCTCCCCTGGGAGGTGTCATCTGCAGTGCATGCAAATGAGGAGCACCAAGCCTTTAAATTCTGGGGAGACCTTTGTGCCCTATTAGCAGAGATTTCACCACCTTGAGTTTTAGTTAATTAGTGTAATATTTTCCTCCTGAATGTGTGAAAAATCCAAATTTTCTCT
The DNA here is from genome assembly GCA_026018925.1 of Tupaia tana. Classification (NCBI taxonomy): domain Eukaryota; kingdom Metazoa; phylum Chordata; class Mammalia; order Scandentia; family Tupaiidae; genus Tupaia; species Tupaia tana. The sequence continues at coordinate 3,695,943 of JAKSZU010000007.1, forward strand.
TAACCAAAGCACTGAGTCTAGCAATGTGCTTATCCTCTGAGGGACAGAGGAGTTGAATGCACCAAAGTATAGGGGTCGACGAGTCTCCCAATTTATAACAAGGCTGAAGGAAATTGAAGCAAGAGTCCAAAACCAGACAAGTCCACCAGCTGAACAAAAAGATAGCACAGAAACCAATTTATGTGCACTGGGGCCTAAATCTCAGAGGAAGGTTATAATTCCAAGGAATGAGGAAAAGATAGGTGATTCTTCTAGTATGTGGAATGAGAACATCTGATGATTAATTAGGAAAAAGTAAGGATTCCTACATTATATCACAAACAAACAGAAAAAAAAATTCCTGTTTTATCCAAGACCTCAAAGTAAAAAATAAGAACCAAAAGTATTGGAAGAAAATACAGGGAACATTCGTAACATTGGGAACAAGAGTTATCTTACAGTGAGAGAGCACAGAATGAAAAAGAGACTGACATACTTGGCTACAAAATATTAGAAACTTTTTTCTAAGTAAAATCAGATTAGACCAAATTTAAAAACAATAGAAAGACTAGGACAATCGATTCACAACCGATTGAGTACGAATATCCTACATTCAGAGAAATCCACTCATCAAAAGAAAATGGCAGCAAATTCCCTGGAGGAATAAAGCATATGCATAAGCAAGAAGTTGAAATGGCAAATAAATCTGTGAGAAGATGTTCAACCACACTATTGATTAAAGGAATATGGAAGGAAAGAACAATAAAATACTTTTTATTTCCAAATCTGATTAACATACATTGCTAGCATCCGTTGCTGTTGAAGGTGTAATGAAATAGGTAGCTTCACAATCACTGGCAAGAACAGCTGACTAGTACAGACATTTTGGGGGCAATTTGGTATTATCTAATACAATGTGGTATTGTTATACCCTTAGAACACTTTTAAAAATATATCGAGGGGACCAGCAGTTAGTGTAATGGCTATGTCGCTGGACTCCCATGTAGTCGACCGTGGTTTGCGTCCCGGACCCGGTGACTTAAACTCACGCCGGGCGCATGTGCGTGCGTGCCCAAGATCCCAAGAGGAGAATGGAGGAGAAGGGATTGAGGCATGGCCATTCCCCCTGGGGGGTGATTTCTCACTTTCTATCTTTCTGTTTCTGTCTCTCTCTGTCTGGCGAGCGCACATGCCCTATAACAAAAACCTCTTCAAAAAAAAGAAAAAAAATATATCGAAAAATTAACACATAAAGACATATGTACAATTTTGTTGGTTGAGTATTATTTGTAATAGGAAATACTGCCTAAATATCTATTCATAAAAGAGGCTTCAATAAGTCATAATAGAGTCATAAAATGGAATGAATGCCTTACCCTCAGTGAATTCTGTAAATTACCAAATTCCCATCAGTAGGGGAAGGGCTAAACCAACTGTAGTGTCAGCATGAAACAGAATATTATGCAGCTATTATGAAGAATGCGAGAGAGCTTCAGAGAGCAGCGAGTGCGGTCTGCGCTACTCGGGGTAGTGAGATAAGCTGCGAACAGATGACAGACGATCTAGCTGCCTCAGCAGGTGGCAAACAGTTGGGTGACTAAAGTCTATTAAACTTTTCCAGTGACTTGTTGTCTGTGTCACTGGATGAAAAGGAACACCACAAAGCATTTGTACCCCTTCGTGAGAGGTGGTGCTACATGGGAGTCTGGTGGAGAAGGGAAGACTTTGCCCTTGTGTGTGCGTGCGTGCGTGCGTGTGTGCGTGAGTGCTTGTGTTTACAATCTCGATTCCCTCAGGGGCTTACCCTGACTGGTGATTGAAGTGCACGTCCAGCCAAGCCAGAGTACTTCTGTCCCCTGAGCAGAATCAGAGTATCAGGTGGGAGGCGCCTATCCAGCTGGCCATTCTGACCCCAGCAGGGCAGAGACAGTCCTGTGCCATCTGACTGGAGGTCCCCTCACTGGACCAGGGACCCTTCAGTCTCACTCTTGCTCTTACAGAAGAGGTTTTCCTTTCTTGGTACACAGAACGCAACCTCCAGCCTTCTCATCAGCCATTTCAGTTCTACCTTGGCCCAGAGAACACAGAGAATTGCCACCACTCGGAGAAGTACATGGCCACGGGGAGTGCTGGTGGCAGCTGAGGCCCCTGTCCTGAGGTCCCTGTGTCTGCCCTCTCCTTGGGCCCCTGATGCTCCACGAGTCTTGTCTGGGAAGGGAGCCTGCAGATGCCTGGTCTTCCCAGGCCGTTCTGGGTTCTCTGGTTACTCCTCTATGCAGGTGTCCAGGCCCCAGCGCAGAGCACAGTGTTCCCATCGCGGACCCACATATCTGTGTGCTGCCCTGTCCCTGTTCAGCTCCTCCATTCTGGAAGTCCCAGGGAGCCTTCATGGTGTAGATAGCAGGTGCTCGCTCTTTCTTACTGGCTGTTCTAACACACACATTTTCAAAGCCTGAACAATACATATTCTTCTCTGAATTCTAGCCTTGGGTCAAAAGTCAAGATTAACATTTTCCTCCCCCTTTTCTGCTAGCATCACCCACCCCTGAACAATGAATGCAAAATACCAAAGCTGATTAAGTGATAGAGGCAGAGTTCAAAACTTTCTGGGGCCTAAGAGTCTAAAGTAACAGGACCCCATGACTGTATTCACCAGTGCCCACATCCCTGAGCTGACTTCGATTCTGAGCCGGCTTCAATTCTGAGCCACCTTCGATTCTGAGCTGCCTTCGATTCCAGAAACAAAGTAAGAATCGCCGTCCAGCTTTAGCGAGTGCAGACAGCTCACAGAGGACGTGGATGGACAGAAGAGCTTTTCCTGTCCTGGCATGTGGAAAGCAACCTCAGACATTCTCATTAGCCATTTCAGTTCTCTGGAAGGTCCTGGGGCCTCAGTGGTGACCTGGGGCTTCCTCTAGTGGACCCTCCCTCCCTGAGGCCATCTCTTCTCTCCTCTGACACCCGGAGTGGCTCCTTTGCAGCAGGGTGTGAAGGCACATTCAGCACAGTGGCGTCGGTGGGGACTCTTGTTCTTACTGTGCTCCTGGGACCGACCACGGGGCCTGGCAACTGCCCAGTAAACGGAAGAACCCATTTCTACATAGATTAGACAGCTGTGTGAACACTAAGGCACGTTCTTTACATTTCCCTAGTGCTCGAAAATTTTCATCTGGGCTGGCCCATGGCGTGGTGGTTAAGGCACCTGGATCCCACATGGCCACTTTTGTAGTTTGAATCTCAGACCTGAAGGTTTAGAAACACTTAAGGCCATTTAAGTCTGGCATGATCCACTTACCGCCAATTCATGTGAGCATGCATGTGAGCGTGAATGGCTGAAAAGGAGGCGATGCTGGAAAAGGGTGTGAGTGTGTGTGCCTGAAAAGGAGGCAGAGACGGAGAAGGGGCTGCAGCACGATCACGCCCCACGGTGAGGGTGCTTTCTCATCCTCCCACCCTGCCCCATGCTCTCGCTGATGACCACACACACCTGGCATAACTTTAAATTAAAATGTGTTATCCTTTGGCAAAGCAATTTATTTCTACAATCAATAGTAACTTGAATCTATCTTGGGAATCAATGAGCATAGCCGTGCTAGATAATGCCCATGTGTGCATGTGGGTGGGCAGGAGACCTTAGAAGTTGTCATCCTAAGTAGGCTTAAACCAGAAGTTTGATTCGTTACAAAAGAAATAGCTGTGTTTTGTTTGCTGGTTGCTGTTTCCGAAGTAAACCCCGTGAAGAGCACAGCACTTGCTTGAATGTCCATCTGTGAGGTTAAATTTGCTTGAGTTGAGGTGTCTATGGTGCAGTCATCCCTGCTCTGGACAAGGCAGATGATGCGTTCCAGCAGGCAAGGTGTCTGCACCCATGGGATTAAGAATGCAATCGAGGTTGGACTCAAAGATCCTGACGAGGGGGAGCCTGTCACATTCTAGGAACGGGAGAGGGTACCCTATTCAGTTTGGCTGGCGTATAGATTACAAGCGTGTTAGGAGTGGGGAACAGAGGGAGAGAAATTGGGGGGTAAGTGGATAATGCCAGATTTAAATGACCTTCTGTGCACTGCTTTATCCTGAGAGCAACAGGAAGTCATTAAAGTGCTTAAGAACATGAGTGACACTAGATGCCTGCTCTAAAGAGAATAATTCAAGACCCACCATGGTGGCGCAGCAGCAATACAACACTCCACAATGTTAGGCACATGGAAGGCCCTGGGTTCGCATCCCAGACCCTCCTTGGACATGCCAGGTATGCAAGAACACACCTGTGACCCTGGCTGGCTGAGGCTCACATGGATTGTGGGAAGAGACCCTGTTGTGGTGCCTTTTTGTGTCTTTTTGTATCTAAAAAGACATAAATAAATAAACTCAAAAAAAAAAAAAAATCAGCCACAATATGGAGGATTATTTTCAGGACAATATCAGGAATGAGGTGATAGTTAAGTGTCTTCTCCATATCTCCACATGCAAGGTAGAGAGCACCAGTTCAAGTGGGTAATTTTCAAAGGAGACCGTAAGAAGGACATACAAACAGACAAGCCCAAGCTATCTGGAATTAGCAGAAGGACTTGGGAACAGATTGGGTTCAGTGTGGAGAGAGACGGTGGCGGGCACATACCTAGCACAGGCTGGGATTTCAGAAGCTAATATGGGGCAGAGGGAGCGTCTCTGGGGGAGGGGCTGGGGCTCCCTCTTGGACTTCCTGCACTGACGGTTCCCATGGAGTCCCGAGGTGCACAGACCAAGCAGGATCACCAGGCAGGTCTGGAGCCCAGACTTTGCTGGCCTCAAAGTTGTCTCCCTATCAGAAGAAGAAGTCTGAGCAGAGGACAGGCTCTATACAAACCACAAGGTGAGACTGCATTGGATTCCAATAACCATATTTGAATAAAAGCAGGCAAAACGGGATATTCTAGATAGGAAAACAGCAGTGAGGAAAAGAGAAGAGGGAAAAGCTGATGCTGATCAGAGAAGGAATGCCACTGGGGATTTTCGACGTATGTTGAGGTATTTTCCTCATATTGAGGGTTCCATATACCTATGGTTGATGTTCCCAGGACCCGATCCTCAGAGCATGGTCTTTGGGACCCACAGCAATACTCACTGTGGTCATTAGGACATTCGAGGCTCATGAAGGCCAAGACATGTTGTTTATTTCATGTCAGAGCAACAAGGGCAACCACGTACCCACATACCCAGTGATATTTCTGGAGCCGCAAACCTTCTCAGATGGCAGGCACAACACGGAAGTTGTGGCCCAATGCCTAGAGCATACAGTGTCATAGAGCACCGCTTCCACAAACCAGAGAGACCCTGCCAGAAAAGGCCATGAAGAGCCAGATACCCTTAGAATACGATGCAGAGATTCCCTTTCCTTCAGAACCCAACAGAAGCCGCTCAACTTGGGTTTTATATAACAAATGTATTTTATTTAAAGTTTTGTTTTTAATTTACCAGTTTCCTTCCTTCTTCCCTTTTGGCTTGCTTCCTTTATAACAATGTTGCCGACTCTCAACTGTGGTAGAAACTCAGAATAAGAACACTGGGGAGTGCAGCAAGTGACATGGTGGTTAAGGTGCTGAACTCCCACATGGTCCACTGTGGTTCAAATCCTGGATCTGGTGACTTGAAAATCATGCCAGGTACATATATGTATATGCCCCAAATCCCAGGAGAATAGAAAAGGGATTGTTGTATGTCCATCCTCTGGGGGGTGATTTATCACATTTTTTCTCTCTGTCTCACTCTGGCAAATGTACATACCATATGACAAAAACTTAAAATAGTAATTATATACAATAATAAAAGAGTACTGTCTCTCTCTCTCTCTTTCTCTCTCTCTCTCTCCCTCTCTCTCTCTCTCTCCCCCTCTCTCTCATAAGCACACATACCTTCTAGTATTTAGAAGAAGACTGAGAATCTTTCTAATTGTTCTCAGGTGTTCTTATCCATTCCTGGGAAACCTGGGCTTCACTTGTTAGAAGTTAAGGGTCAGAACAGTGCTGAACCTGGAACCTTAGGAATCCTTGGGGTATGTTTGCAAGTTTGATGCTCTTGGGTCCAAGTTCTACGCCAAAAACTAGTCACTCAACACCCAGCAGCACAACAAGTGTAATGACTTGATTTCTTAGAGCCACTTTCACCTTCATCTATATATTGGCTAGTGATTTATTAATATCTTTCCACCTGTCTCAGTCAGCAGGAGACCTTGTATTGCCGAATGCTTTCTATAGAGTGGAAAGAAATGAAGGCAGCAGATGGGATTATGACTTATTTTCCAATGTTGAGTTTGTAAGAAGATCTTTTGTCAGACATTGCACAGCAGTTTGTGGGGTGAAATTAATCCTATGAATAAAATTGCTAACCTCACCTAAAATAGGTGCTTTATTTAAAGAAGGATCGATGAGGCCTGCTAAATATTATTTTTAGTGTTGATAAAAGCTTTTTATAATCTCAGGCTGCAAACCCGGGATAAACTGGCAGTTCTGGCTATTGCCCCAGTGTGCCAGAGCTAGCCAACAATGTCACCCACCACGTCGGCGAGCCGACACAGGCAGTCCCTCGGCTGTCTCCAGATTTTGTCTGCTACCTTGAGCTAGAGGAAGGGAAATACCCGTTTCCAATGCGTGTACATTTACTCTTCGGACATGCCTCAGCCTCATCTCCCAAGGATCATCACTTGTGACTTACCCACAAGACATGTAACTGCTCCTACCATGTAACAACAATCACTCTTGAGGCTGCAAGGCCGGCTCTTTGTTCTCTGCCCTGTGGCCTCACAACTGCTGGTTTTAAGGGGGACATTGACTAATCTATGATTTCAGCGCTAATTCTTTGTAAAGAGGGCCACGAATACAGTTTATTTCACAGTTCCTATATATTCCCTCTCCACCTGTCATCCTTCACACACGGCAAGCAGGGCCTCGAAGCCAGTCCATTGTACGCGATTGTGTCTGCAGCCTTCAGTCCTCCTGCTACAAGAAGGGTTCCAAGGCTCCTACCTCTTCTAGAAATCCTGATATCAAACAGTGCTAAGTTTTGTGAGTATAATTATCCTTGAATTAAAAATCTCAAAAGTCTGCAAAGAGTTTTAAATTATAAAATGTGTTCATTGGATAAAAATAGACATTAAATTGTAATCTAAGACTTTGATTACCTCTATCCAAAAAATAAAATGCCTTTCTTTCCCTTTTGTTTTTTATAGCTGAGTCTGAAGTCATGTAGGAACACAGGAGAAGCACGATAAATAAGACCATATTTCTCTCTCATGGCCTTCATATTATGGATTTTCTCTTCACAAGATAAAAAGAACTTAAGGGGAAATCAGATTGTATAGAGATCAGCACATTATTGCTCACTTTTCAAAAGAGCTCCAGAGAGAGAGAGAGAGAGAAATCTGAAACTTTAGTAAAGGGAATGTCTGCTTTGCTCTTCAGCTTCACTCTTTCCTTTTTCTACTCAGGAATGTTCTGGAGGAGGGCTGCAGATGCCACCCAACCCTGTGAGTCAAAACAGATCCAACGGAGCAGAGAACTTCTTCATTAGGACATCAAGCCTGTAGTCATATTTTCAATCGCTGTTGTAACTTTTTCCTTGCAAGTGCTTTCACTTCTTTCGGGACCACCTAAGGCTCTGTGCAGTACACAGCAACACAGTTTGAGACATTTCTGTGATGTTCTGTACATCAAGTCGTTGCTAACAACCTGTCAAAGTCATCCTGACACCAAACTGAGAAGCTGATGGTTTGGGTAACGTATTAGAAGAGATGAAAAAAAGAGAGAGTCCTCATTACTGTAATAAAACCAGCAGAGACACACTGAGAATCAATTACTGATTGTGACCTAATGAACTAGCCCTCAGTCAAGTACAGAACTGCACTGAGCCTCTTGCATTACCAAATGATTTAGGATGGAGCACTGTCTGAAGACGGGCAACAAGTTGAGGCAAATCCGTTTTCTTAAATTGTGGTTGACTTAATTACCTTGTACCTGAGTGCAGAGATCAAATTGAGCAACTTAAGGTGCTAAAGCTCTGCACCAGCTGGAAATGAAAGGGAATAATTAACACCAACAGGTACTGCGTCCAAGGATGTGGCACCTCCTGACAGAAGGAAGGAGACTCAAAGTAAAGGCGAGCACAGAGTCCTTGACCAGGCGCGCCCTGCTCAGCCTGCCTACCCGGTTGTCCAGCTGCCCATGGTGGCCGCACACTGGTGAGTCCAGTCAGGGTAGCCAGAGCTTCTGGACTCACAGCACAATTGGGTGCCAAGGAGCAAGCCACCTGAGCATCTGTGAGCTGATGGCCGGGCTCCCTGCATCTCGTGGAGAGGCAACAAGGATGGAGCTCATTCCAGGCCTACCCGTGTGCTTTGGAGACAAATGTTACAATGAAGACTACAATTCAATAGGAGCACTCACAGAGCTCTCGTCACTGATGGATGCTCCGTCTTTGTTGTACACCTCCTGGAGCCACGTCCAGACACCACTGGCTATAAACACAGCCAGTAGGTAGAAAATGGACAGTGTCCACACAGAACCAGTTTAAGGAAGGGCACTTGTTAGTATTTTCAAATTAAGTCCTGAGAACCATTTTCATCCGTTTTGTCTCCTCACACACAGAGAGGTGAAAAGTACAGCAAACTAAGACATGGCAGGCTCATTCATTGCCAGAGTAGGAGATGTGATCTGGACACACTGGCCCTCAATGCCACCAGGTACATAGGAGCAATGGCAATCCAGGCTGCCACTTGCATTCTTCAATTCTCCGTGAAAGTTCTGGTCTCACCCAGAGGACGTGCCTAGGCTGTCTCTGTTACCTGCATTGCCCCAAGGCATCTGGAGTGGAGAGCCTGGGCTGTCAGCACAAAGGTCTGTGAGGGCAACTCCGTGTGCTCCCAAGGGCATCAGTGGGATTGGCTCGCCTCATTGCAGCGAGTCAGTCCTATGAGCACCATGTGGCATCATCAGATCTTGATGACATACTTCATGAAGGCTTGGTAGGTGGTGACTCATTACTAGACACTTGACACACACATGAGTCACAGCTTGAAGTGTGTTTGGACAACTGGGCACTTGAGAGATGGCTGAGTGGGCTGTGTATTCTTCACATGAAGTTGGCAAATAGGGCACGGAGGCAAGGGCACCCCCACCATGGCCACATGCCATTACTCCATGCGCACCTTCAGGGGAGTCCCCAAAGCAGTACTTCTCAAATGTCAGTATGCATAGGAACCGCCTACTTGGTGCAGATTCCGGATCACAGGCCTAGACGGGGCCACAGATTGTACAATTCTAACAAGTCCCAGATGATGCCGTGGGCCTTGCAGTCTTCAAACCATCTGTGGAACAGCAGGCCTTAAAGCATCTATTCCTGCTCCTAGGATCCTCGTCAGTAGGGCAGAGGCACTAACTAAACCCTACACGTCTAGTAAGTCCTGCGAGCATCATGCCACTTCAAAGAAGGCAGATGGACTCAAAGTCCTCTAGAAAGGAACTGGGCCTCAAGCCATTGACCGGAACAGTCTTCGAGGTTCCGTTTTGGAGGCATGGCCTTCAGGCGTCCTTACACAAGCAGGCAGTGGGGAGCAGAGCGGAATCTCCCCAAGAGATGGAGGGCAGATTATTGTGAGGCCCAGGAAAACACAAACACAGTCAAAACAAATCCATCCAGGCTTGCATATCCTTCCCCAACCATGCATACAGCTCCCTCAAAGCTGATGGAGCCCGACCGTGAGAAAGGTACAGTCATGAGGAGTAATTCTGAAATCAGCGAACTGCATGGAGACCAGGAGGTAAGTGCTTGTCTGGACACCTTGCATAACAACCTGATGGAACCATCCAGTAAGCTCCTTCCTGAACTGAGGGCTGCAGAGCTGAATTACACAACATCTGGAAACTCGATACAGAGAAATGGGAGACTTGGTCCAGGACTCTTCCTCACTGCCCTACGTCTCTGTTGAATGAGAGCGCAGTGCCTGGCCACAGATGCCACAAGGGAAGCAAGCCCAGCCATCTCTCGATGTGCTCTGTGGCGTGCTGCCCTGGCCTGCTGAAGGCTGGGTGATTCATTGGGTTTAATATTGTCCCAAGTCTCACTCCAGGGAATGCTGCAGGAATCTTATAAAAAATAAAAAAAAGCACAAGCCATTTAAAACAAGAGTCTGCCGGCTTCATCCTATAAAAGAGCTTCTTTATTAACTTACAGCAATGGCAAGTAAATATCAATAGTTCAATATGGTCGCAGGGTACCTGAGGGTTAAGGGCCACATTTTAGACTGTTCTTACCCCATCTCTTTATTCAGGATTTACCAAGATTAGGGTTAAAACCCTGCAAAATGCAGGACCCAGAACGCGAGGCGCATTCTGCTGCCGCCTGCTCTGGGCTAGTGCGGGGCCTGTAAATACTCCTCCCCTTGACGGCTCTCCAGTCCCTGTTCGCGGAGGCTGGTTTATAGCTGGGAAGGGGACGCTGCGGGACTATCTCCTTCACCTCCTCCAAAGGCTGTGTAACAGCCGGTGCGGACGTTTCCTGGTGTTTAAAATCTCTCCAATTGTCCTTCTCTGCTCTGTGCTTTTAACTCTAGAATGGCTGGCTGAAGTGTGCGCCCACCCTCCTCCACAAAAGGAAGTTTCCTTCCCACTCGTTTAGGATGATTTCCAAGATTTCCTGGATGCCTACTGACGTTTCACCTTTTCAGAAATCCAGGTGCTGTTTCCCATGAGGCACCAGAATCGAACCCCAAAGGCCCCCTCCCTGCCATATCACACCGTAAGCTGCAGTCGTCCTAAACACATAATAATCCTGTGTGCGAACTTCCTTGCTACTGGACACCCCAAATCGTGACGAGTATTCACAGCTTCTGGCTCCTCTGAGAAACAGTTTGACAGCCTTAAACACAAACCAAACCATCATCTGCGGCCCAACTTCTGGATCGACTTCCGGAAGGCAATGGTCTGGCTGTAACTTTGAGAGGGACTTCCGGACACAACCAAAGCATGCCTGGGGTAGGGAGCAGGTGATGCAGTGGATGAGGCACTGGGTTCCCACAGGGCCAACTGCAGTTTGAGTCTCAGACCTGGTGACTTAAAAATCATCCTGGGGACCAGCAGTTGGCATAATGGCTATGTTGCTGGACTCCCATGTAGTCGACCGTGGTTCGAGTCCCGGACCTGGTGGCTTAAACTCACGCTGGGTGCACGTGTGTACCCAAGATCCCAAGAGGAGATTGGAAGAGAAGGGATTGAGGCGTGGCCAACCCCCATGGAGGGTGATTTTTCGCTTTCTTTCTCTCTTTCTGGTGAGCACAGGTGCCCTATAGCAAAAACCCATCAAAAAATAAAAAGCAAAAATCATGCTGGGCATCCACATGCGCTTGCATGCCCAAAGTCACAGGGGGAGGATGAAGGATGGGAGTGTGGAATGGCCACACACCACAGAGATGATTTTTCCTCTTGTTTTTCCTCTCACTGTCTCTGTTTCTCTCCAGCAAGGGCATATGCCCTATGGAAACAAACTTAAAAAATAAATAAACAAACAAACAAACAGCATGGCCCAGGAATTCCTCAAAGTCAGTGTGCCAGAATGACCCCTTCCATGTAACAGTTGGGCAAAACAGTGCAGATACAGTGTTCATAGAAAATGAAAAGGTGATTGAGGGAGCCCCTTAACCTCCCTCCACACACCCACACCTGACACATAGGGAAGGCTCAGAAACGGAGGCCAGCAATGCTGGAGCTTGTTCAGAGGTCCCAGGAAGCTCTGAAATACGTCCTCCCCTCCAAACTCACCCCAGGGAGGCTGACCCCCAGACTCCTTCCGAGTGGGGGTGCATCCTCAGTACAAGCAGCCTAGGTGCCACTAACCCACATCAAAGAAACACACCAGTAGGTGTGTCTACTTCCAGATTAATGCCACTTTGAAAATATCATGATTACTGTTTTTCTTCCACAAAAGCCCCTCAGTCCCTTGGAATACATTTTAGGGACCACAGTGGATGCCTGAAACAAAATAATACTGCATCTTGAATGTACACTGCTTTTTAAATCCTGTAAGCAAGATAGTTATGTGACAGATAGGTGGATAGAGGAGACAGCACTGATATGATGAATAAAGGGGCAGTTCACCTGCAGCCAGGAGCACAAAACAGTTTTCCAGCTCTCTCACAGGCTAAGGGTCATTTTCATTTTTCACTTGTAGAAGGAAAAATATAGTCAAATAAATGGAAATTAAGGGTTGGACGATGGCACAGCATCGTCCTGTGAGGCTGACCCAGATGGCAAGAGTAGGGTTCATGTCCAGAGATCTCCTTGAACAGGTGAGGTGTGACTGGCCCGTGTTCCAGGGTTGGCTGCACTGGACAGCAGATCACAGAGCAAAGGCCCTGTTGGGAGCCTCTGATTCTCTCTAGATCTTGCTCATGGCGAAAAAAAGAAAAGAAAGGAAGGTGAGAGAGGGAGTAAAAGAAAGAAGGAAGGCAGGAAGGAACGAAAGGAAGGAAGGAAGGAAAACTGACTTGCCTATAGCAGAGTGGTTTAGCACTCTGCACTGGCAGCAAAACCCCACATAGCTGACTATGGTTTGAATCCTAATCGTCTGCAGCTTGAAAAGCATGCTTGTATGTGTGTGCATACATGCCCAAAATCCTAATAGGGAGAAAAAGTGAGGAAAGGAGTTGGAATATGATCACCCTTTCACTAAGTGTGTTTTCTCTTTCTGGTGAGTGCATGTACCCTCTAGTAATTAAAAACATAATAAAAGAAATTTAAAAAATTTTTTTTCAACGAAAAAAATGGAAACCTATTTTCCTCTAATAAATTCAAGTTCTGTCCAGACCACTGCTAAAATAGTTCTCTATGGAATCTTCAGTAATTTCCTAATTGCCAAATTTAAGGACAAACATTCTAGACAATTTCTTTGTAGCATTCAATATTGTTGACAATGCTCTTTTTCTTAAACTGTTTTCTCCCTAGTTTCTAGGACATCACTATTTCCTAATTTTCTTCCAGTTTTCTGAAAGGTCCATTTCAGTTTCTAGAGCTAGATTTTCCTCCTCTAACTACTCCTCAAGTCTTGGCATTTACCATGAAATGAAAGAGTTCAGTCTAATCTTTTTTTGCTCTTTTCCTGAGCTGGTGTAGTCACTCCTTTGGCTTTAATTGCTATTTCTAGATAATAATAACTTTAAAATTTCTATCTCGGACCACTCCAGAATGCCAGATTCCTGTGTCTAGTTGCCTTCTTGACATCTGAACTGAGCTGGGAACTAGCACGAACCAAAACTATCTCTTTTCAGGTACCCTTGGTTTCTTGTCTCTGAGGAGCTATTAAGCTGGAGATCCCCTTAATATCACACTAGTCGTTCCTTATGCCCAGGTAATCATGGTCGTCTCAACTTTAATTTAGAAATGCCTTACAAACTTCACCATTTCCCCTTCATTTCCACTTCCATTGCCTTACATTGCCAGGGTCCAGCCTCGGCAGGGGTGGGTTGACTCGTCAGAGGCGGCGCAGGAAAGGAAGAAGACTAAGGCCTCGGTGCCTTTTCATGCACGTCCTGAGTCGGACACCCCCAGAGATCACTCTCTAAAGAGTGACAACCACTAGGAATCATCGTGCCTTTTTTATTGAAAATGTGATACATGCAAGTAAATGGGTGAGAGGCTACGTGTTCTAATTATCAGCTCATAAAGCTTTAACAATAGTGAGCATAGGTTTCATTTAGGGTTGGATTAAGGGTGGGTCTAGTGCAGTTCCACAATTGTTCGTTTGATGTAGGCGTCTTCATGGAATGCAGTTTCGGGAAAGCAGCTCCAGCAAACAGAGATAATTATCAGCTGATGTGGCGCGGCAGCCATGTTGTGATTACTGAGCACGATACTGAGAAAAGAAAAATCTCAAGTATGGATATTAGTTCTTATGGATCTCAATAGAGAATGGAACTTACATAAATTTATAGGGATCTAAAACTTAATTCAAGGAGTCCTAATATATCTTAAAGGGGTAAAACTACTGTTTACTAAGTAAGGGCGGGGACAGCTTTTTCAACTGGCAGTAAAGTGACTAGCAAGTTAATGAAGAACTTCAAGGTGAGTTTGTGGCATACTTAAGACATTCTATTGTGCCTGTGGTGCCACTGTTATGTATTTTGTTAGAACAATAGCCATAGAGGGGTGGGAGTGCCCTGGGCCCATTTTGGCCTAAAACATTATTCTTAAGCTTATGTTAAATGTATCTTGAAGGGCCTTCCAAAGGTCAGGAAGATTTCTGCCTATATGTGACTTCAGCACACCCTCTATTGTGACCATGCTGGAGTGAAGCATTGTAATTAATAGTAGGTGGTCAGAGAAAAGGGGAGCTGTCAGGGGACTTCCTGGAAAATCTTATCATATACTCAGGATGTATAAGAGAGCTACGTAATTCTTTTATAGTAGTATATTAGGGAGTCAGAGGGGGGTCGCTTCCTAGCAAGGCTACCACAGTTTCTGGAGCATCCAACAAGCGGCCTTGCCAAACATGTTGAGTGGACCCAAGCTTTGTTCCTAGGTCGGGGAGGGGGGGGGGGGCTTACAACAGCAGCCTTGCCAATGTGCTGAACCAACCAGAAGCAGTGCTCAAAGGTCAAAAGCTCAAAATACATCCTGGGGCCCTACCAGGTCGGACTCCTCCATTAGATCATACACTTCACCTGTTTCTTCTTTTCATTTCATTTTTTTCTAATTACAAGCATAACCAATTTTTGACAGAAAAAAAGTAATACTTAGAAACTCTAGAGATGAAAATAAAAATTCCTTGTAATCTCCACATTCAGAATCAACTAATATTAACATGTGGGTGAATTCTAGAAGTTATTATCCAATTAACAAAGTGTTTTGTTAACTATATTGTTACTATGATGCTCTCCCAGGTCATTTTATATCCCCCCTACATTAGTTTTACTAGCTATACAATATTCCATTTTTAAACCAGTGCATGATTTATTTGAACAGTCTCCTAGTGCTAGACACAGATCAGTCAGAACCAAAAGAGTAAAACACAAAATCACTCTAATATTTAAAACCCAGGAAATATATTGCATGTAATTTTTTACAAAAGTAAGTAAAAGAACTAGGAAGGCAGGTAGAGGATAATGAAGCAATTCAGAGACATCACCAACAAGAAAACTCTACCCCACAGACATAGTAGCATATAGCCTGTCATCTTGTCTGTCTGTCCTTTATTTGTTTTCTCTCTGTTTTGGCACCTCTGTATTTTTCTTGTCTTGAGTTGAATTAATCAATTATTTTTAGTTCAGCATTTTAATTCTTCTGTGGGCATTTTAGTTATACCACTTGTATTATTTTTAAGGACTTATTTAGAGATTACATATGTACCTTTAACTTAACACTATCTATTTAGAGGTAATCATGTATGGGTGCAAGTAAAACATTGGAATCTTGTAGCATTATAATTACATTCAGCTCTGTATTTCATCCTTTGTGCTATTGTTACCACAGATATTCATCTGTGTATGTTATAAATATTACAATATAATATTAAAAATTTAACTTTGAACATCACAAAAGAAATTAAGACAGATGTGTGTGTATATATAGAATACATATCATATTATACTTGTGTACATATTTGTGTGTGTATTTTGTTTTTACCTACATTACTATTTTTTTTTTTGAGAGATTTTTCACTATAGGGTGCGTGCGCTCGCCAGACAGACAGAGAGAGACAGAGAGATAGAAAGCGAGAAATCACCCCCCAGGGGGGATGGTCACGCCGCAATCCCTTCTCCTCCATTCTCCTCTCAGGATCTTGGGCACGCACGCACACGCGCCCGGCGTGAGTTCTAAGCCACCGGGTCCGGGACGCGAACCACGGTCGACTACGTGGGAGTCCAGCGACATAGCCATTACGCTAACTGCTGGTTCCCCTACATTACTATTTTTGACACTCTTTTTTCCTGAAAATCTGTATTTTTCATCTGATATCACTTCCTTCAGCCTGAAGAGTGATCTTCCTTTTAATGCAGACCTGTTAATAACAAGTTCTCTCAATTTTCATTTATCTAACATATCTATTCATCTTTATTTTGAGGGATAGTTTTGCTGGATATAAAATTCTGGTTAATAGTGGTTTTCTTCTTGAAGAAGCCATTCTGCTGTTGTCTAACATTCTTGCTTCCAATAAATAGTCAGCTGCCATTCAGTTCACTGTTGTCTATTATGTAGTATCTTATTTTTCTCTGACTGCTTTCAACATTTCCCCTCTACCTTTACATCTTAAAAATTTAGCTTTTTGTGACTATGAAGGGTTTTCATTGATTTTATCTTGCTTGATCATTATTGAGCTTCTTTGGTTTATAAATTGCTGTTTTACATAGTTTGAAATAAAAGAAGCCCAACGTCTTTAGAGTGCCATGACAAATGCTTTAGGGTCCATTCTGTGTCTGGGACTTTACATCCAACCATCCTATCTCATGACTCCTTTATTCCCTTCTCTAATCTTGCAGTTTCAAGCCACTCTGCTTCTTCTTTGACTATGATTTCCACTGGAAATGACCTTTCTCTCAACTCACTATCAATTTACTAATATCTTACCCATGCACTGAAGACCAGTTCAGATATCTCCTAGGCAGTGATACCATCCCAAAACACCCCTGACAGCTCTTTTTCTTCTCCAACACTCTGTTTATTGCAGCACATAAAATATGTCATTGTAATTATATTTTTGCATATCTTTTTCCATTTGACTTTTCTCGATGATAATTTTCTTATTCTCTTTGTCCTTGTATCTCACACAATACCTCTGACATAATATGGCTTAATAATTGTTTGTGGGTTGATTGGATAAACAAATGAATGGAATGAACTTAGTGATGATAGTGAGCTAGTGTTTCTAGAAACCTTTGCAAGGAGAAGTAAAGTGACATTTATCTTAAAAATTTAACTTAATGATGAGTAACACTGTTTAGATTTTGATTGAAGATGGACAGATTCATAAGAAACCTTCAGGGAAAAGCTCTCAGGTTTCTGAATGGAGGCCAAGAATGAGTTTTAAATCTGTGATAAGTGTATAAAAGTAGGAACAGTTCTTTTTCATTATATATTACCTCCCTAGTCATTATGAAATCATTTTGTATTCATTGTGATAACACCAATTATTAATGTACTCATTTGGCATTCATATTACTTTCTTATGCACGTCTATAGGAATTCTGTTGTAATTAACTGTTAGTTAATGTTAGTAATAATGGACATTTAAAATAATGTGCTACAAATAGGGTCACTGACAGCAAAAGGATCAATGCATTCCTTCATGAGAGACCCAAGAGCACCCCTTCCACTGTGAAAAGTTCCTAAGATCATACAGTGGAGTTCAAGAAACCACATAAACTGAGCAGGCTTATTTACATGAAGACGGAAGCCCAAGGGTCTTGGCCATCTCTCAATGGGAAAACTTGACTTGGATTTAAAGGAAAACCGTGACAACTTGGCATTTGAATTAACATTTTCTTTCAGGTTATATGCAGATCAACTATGTCCTAAATTATCTCTCTCTCAATGGCTTTATTCACAAGCTATGTTTTTCTGCTAAATTGCAAATCTGAATTTTTAAAATGATTGTTCTGGAAAAGAAATTGTAGGACAATGTCAAGATAAAATGTATATTCATCTTGAGATCAAAGAAATGAAGGACCTATTACAAATAGTAGTTTATGGGCCACCAGGTGGTATGGTGGTTAAGGTGCTAGACTCTCACATGGCCAACCGTGTTTTGAGTCCCAGACTTGGTCACTTGCTTTTTCACTTTCTCTCCCTCCTCTCTCTCTCTTTCTCTCTCTCCCTCTCTCCCTGGAAAGTGCACATGCCCTATAGCAAATGTTTAAAAAATAATAATAATAAATAAAATTAAAATAAATATTTTTAAAAGAAAAGAATATTTTATTAAAGGTGAGTTACTGAGCTGTACCTTCAAATAGGGCTGTATGGTTATAAAAGGTGCACTTGCTATTGAAAGTATTTAGATTAATTAAGATTTTTTGTGAATTAATAAAATATGAAAAAAGGCATGGAAAGCAACTATACATTACAGAGACAGTGTAGGAGAAGGGAGAAAAATGGCAGCATGTGAGAAGGAGGGAATCAAGGAGGGAAAAAAGAAGCAAAATATATAAGAAACAAGAAATGGACAATTATTTGTTGATGATAACATGTATGGTAATATCTGTGATTGAGCCAATATACAGTGTATTCCATATGGGAAAACTCACGTGGTATACTGCAATGATATACAGTGAATGAATGTAAAATAAATAAAAAATAATAAAAAAAATTTAAATGCAAAGTGAAGACCATGATCTTACATTTTTGGATTTATTGCATTCACTTTGTGAGGGGAGTAGAGCTTGTTTTCTCCAAAATGTGCATGACTTTCTTTCCAAATGTGTCTCTTGTCACTAACACCAATGATGTCAGGATTTGGCCTGACAAACCCAGTTTTAATCATCTATCTCATCATTCCAGTGCTGGTGTCTCAGCATTTGAATCTGATGTCCCCTTCAATGAACAGAGACTCCAGGGAGAAGAAGCAGAAAGTCCCAATAGAAGGAATTCTAGAATTACACGGGTACATGGATTGTGGGGCTCCTTGGGAGGTTCAGCAATATGGACCTTGGCAATTTTTCAGAGCATCCTAGATCTTGCACCCTACAAACCTGTTAGCATTGTACTATGGTAAGAAGTTAGGCTCCCAGCCTCATGTCTCCTCCAAGACCAGGCCAAGAGCCCAGGGCCGCCATGTCCCTGAAGTATATCCCTACCTGTATGAGGAGGCCTTATAAGTGTAAGGACAGTAAGATCATGCTATGTCTTAAATAGCTACTCCCATTCTCCTTTACAGGTAGGTTTGAAAGGGAGGAATACATAGCAGAGGTAATGTGCTGACTGCCACCTCACACGATGGGGTCCCCTTGACTTCTGGGCCTGAGAAAGAGTCATGCTTCTTTGATACAGAGGTGTGGGGAGACAACTGAGCCCTGCTGGACTAGGTAGAGAGTCGGCTTTGCAGAACAAGAACAAAAGCAGTCCAAAGTAGTCTGCCAACGGAGGCCCCTGATCTGCTCCAGCCCCTCTGGGCAGACTGGAGTCCCATCACTGCCCCTTCCCCTCCTGAGTAACAGTTGTCAGGTCAGCTTCAGGGTGGGAGGAGGCTGCCCAAGTTGCTGCCAAAAGAGGGAAGTAATGGTTTTGACCTTCAGGTGTTCCAGGCAGGAAGCACCGCCAGAGCTCTGTGCTTCTGGGATAGTCTAGGATGTCAGAGCTGGGCAGGCCCTCGCCAAGGTCTCATCCAGCCATAAAATTTCACTGATGTGAAAACTGGGGGTTCAGAGTGAGCAGTGCATTTTGTTGGTACCATGTCCACCTACATGTGCCTAACCTGGCTCCAGAGGTATCCTCTGCCTGTCCTCTGGCCCCAGCGTGGTTGCTGTTCCTCGAGTACCAACGTTGCTGAATTGTACAGCAAGGAGGATGCCATGTGCCATACTCTTAGTGACAGTGGGACAGGAGAGTAGACATCAGTGAGCAGGTCTTCTGTGGCATGCCCACTGGGAGGGCTCTGCCTAATTGCCTACCACTGCCAGCCATGGCTGCTCTGTCCTCAAAGTACCCTGGCTGGGCCACACTGGCTGCCAACCTTCTTCATTTCCCACTTCCCCAAATCTAGTCGCTGTTCAGGACTCCTCTCTGTGGCCTCCCCATGCACTGGCTCCACTCTGACCAGCAAAACCATCCCAGCAGCAAGTGCAATGGGAAGGGGTCCTAGTCAGCACTTTTCCCTTAAATTCCATGGGGCAGACACCTGTACACACTCACCACCTTAGTCATTAAAGGCCTCTCCTTGCTTCTGCTGTGCATGTCTATAAAGACTATAAAGGAGGAAACTTTAATTACTCTAAAAGGTCAGCCTTCAAATTGTATATTTAATGTGAATCTGAAGAAGTGTGTTCTTGAAGAGCTATGCCACAGTATCTAAACACCTGCTTCTTCCATTGTCAAGACACACACAGCTATTCCCAGGCAGACATGCACGAATAAACCAACTATATTTAGCAGTGGCTACCTTTCTATGCAAAACCTTCTTTTAGAATTTAAGTATTTTAGCACTTGTCAGATGACAGGTGATTCTTTTATGGTAGGTGGAATAACAGTAGCATATGAAGAAGCTATTTTTACCTACCTTGATTATTAACATGGAAAGTAGGGGACAATGAGACTGAAATTTCCGAGGATCCCTCCCTCTCACTCCTTCTTCTTTCCCTTCTTCTCCCTGCCTCTACTCCTTTGCTTTCAGGCAGATGTGTTCGGCAGCTCAGGGAATTCAGGAAGGTGATGCCAGCAGCAATGATGCCACCTGGGAGGATGCCTGGTAGGTGAGGAAGCTGCAAGCAGGGCTGGGAGTCCACCTGATACTGGAGACCAAGTACTGTGTCAGTATGTGTTTGTGTGTCACGACGGTCAGAGCAGGAATTCTGACTGTTAGAGGAGCAAGTTATACATATGGACAGGGAGACTACCATAAAGTACCTGTGGGATTAGATTCAGGTTAGAGTGTACACTCCTGATGGTTGATAGATAGGTTAGATAGATGATGGATAGAGATATAGATATAGATAGATGATAGATAGATAGATAGATAGATAGATAGATAGATAGATAGATGATAGATAGATAGATAGATAGATAGATAGATAAGATAGATAGATAGATAGATGGCAGAGAGATAGAAATTAGATAGATGTAGATGATAGACAAATGATGAGTGGATAGATTAGAAATATGGGGACCAGCAGTTAGTGTAATGACTATGTCGCTGAACTCCCATGTAGCTGACTGCTGTTTGAGTCCCGGACCCGGTGGCTTAAACTCACACCAGGTGCGTGTGCGTGCATGCCCAAGATCCCGAGAGGAGGATGGAAGAGAATGGATTGTGGCATGGCCATCCCCCATGGGGGGTGATTTCTCGCTTTCTATCTCTCTGTCTTTCTCTGTCTTTCTGGTGAGTGCATGCGCCCTATAGCAAAAACCTCTCCAAAAAAAAAAAAAATATGGATAGAAAAAAAAAAAAAAAGAAATATGGATAGATATTGATGATGATAGGTAAATGATGGATGGGTAGATAGAGAAAGAGATTTAAATGTGAGTATGTCTACACCAGTATTACACACACACACACACACACACACACACACACTCACACTTACAGGCATACAGTTTCTAGCTTTGAGGACACGGGAGCCACAGTACTATAGGAGCAATGAGTATTCCTACAACCTAGTTCTTAGTTTTCAAATATAAGTTCTTAAAGAAATAAATAGCTGATACTAGAACCAACAGATGGCATAATGGTTACATCACTGGACTCCCACATAGTTGACTGCTATTTGAGTCCCAGACCCAGTGGCTTAAACTCATGCCAAGTGTGTGTGTGTTTCTCTGTGTGTATGTGTGTGTGCATGCCCAAGATACCAAGAGGAGAATGGAGGAGAAGGGATCTCAGTGTGGCCACCCACCTGGGAGGTTATTTCTCACTTTCTGTCTCTCCATCTTTCCAACAAGCACACGTGCCAAATAACAAAAACCTCTCTTAAAAAGGAAATAAAAAGGAAAGAAAGAAATAGCTGCTATCAGGCTAGAGTAAGAAAAGTACCAAATGAGCTTAGAATCTATTTTTATGCTAGAAGGAAAGAAATTGCTAAAGAATGATAAGGACATGTCAAAAGGACATAGATATGAACTTGAAAGTACTTCTCGCCAAAGATGGGACACTGCAAGTAAAAATAAATAATAGAAGTAAATGGATTATTACCCATTGGATAAAGTAGGAATCTCAGGGTCCCTACGGGTGTAGATAAATGAGGGAAAGAAACTCTCTTCTTAATAATTAAATAGAGCTAATAAATGCAGTTACAATGACATAATTTTTAAATCACCATTTGGTAATCATCACAACAATAGTGAATTCAAGTGAGAACTATCAGTGGTTTGAACCGGGGAAGTGTAGGTCAGCTGAGGAAAGTTTTTTGCATACTCTCGAAGCACCTCCCCGCAAAACACCTGGTGATTACAAGGGACGGTTCTTGGTAATCTTGGCTGAGGCAACAGCACAAGTCAAGGAACAAGCCTGCCTCCTTTGCCCTCTGAGAGGGGCCTATGGAAAGAGCATGGCATGCCATTTATCTGATACCCAGCCAGAGGTGCACAGACTGGTTCTCCTAGTAAGGAAGCATCAGGCAAACACAGACTGAGGGATAATCTACAAAAGTAACTGGTTGTCAATCCTCAGAACTTCAAGGTCGTGAAAGTTGAAGCCATCGCATATTACAGGACACTAAAGAGACAAGATGACTGAGTACAGCCTGAGATCCTGGACTGGGTTCTGCAGGCATCAGGGACAGTCAGCAAAATGAAAGGGACCTTTGAGCAATAAGTACAGGGACTCCCTTTGTACTATTCCTACAACTTTTCTGTAAATCAAAACTGTTTTAAAGTAAATAACCATTCCTGCAACAAAGGCCAACGGGCTTATGAAGAGACTGTTGCAGCAAGAATTGTGCCCCTGTTTGTCCCCATGGGTTCTGCTGTAATGACTTAAAGAAGTGTTTTGCTGTGAAATAAAATATAGAACGTACTTGCAATTGACGGGCTAAGATCTAGACTGACGATTTTTCCATTTTAGTAACAATGAAGAGCTGCAAAGGTTAGCAGTGAGAGCCTGGCTGTAAGTAGTGACTTCTGCTTCACTCGGGACTTCTCATTTATCACTGCACATGAGGAAGACACTCCTCTTCTCAACAAACATCAACAGCTCTCATTGGCCCAGAGGATAAAGTCTGAACTATTTATCCCAGAATTTAAGGACCTCAGCAATGTGACTCATCATCTTTCATTACAGGGCAAACTCCTGCATTCGATTATACATTTTCTACCATGTGGCATGGTACAACCTTCTACCATGCACTGCAGTATAGTCATATAAGATTCTGATCACCTGGTGTCTTCCTCATGAAGTTTCTCCAATCTTGTTTTTATTATTCTTGCCATTAGTACTCAGTTTCCTGTCTTCACCACCACCCCACTGCTCGCACTTCTGTGGCAGCATTTCATTGATCCATCTTCTCATATGGCTAGTTTTTTTTCCCTTTTGTCCCACAGAGTGGATTGTATACCCTGAAGGATTTGTGGCACATTAAATGACTCTGCTGGCCAAACTCATTTTATGCAAAAGCTACTAGATATGGAAAGATACATTGAGTAGGCATTTACTGAGTATCTACTACAACCTGAGAACTCCACTGAGTGCTTCTCTTCTCAGAATGTATCTTTCTGTATCAAATAGCTTCTGCAGAAAAGGATCCTGGTCAAGCATTCAAGGAATTGTTGACATCTGAAAAAGAGGGACTTTTCTTTGTTAAAACATAGACATACATGTGGATAAAAGTCACACAACCCACCTAGATGACCTTTCACTTGAGCAGGTCAATACATAGTCAGGTGATTAGTGGTGCGTCATAGTGTTTGCAGGGTAGAAAACGCTAGACAGCTGTTTATTTTGTGTTCTCTAATGCAGTTATTATTTCTGTGCACTTTCCAGAGAAAGGCAAGAAGGATGAACTTAGCATTCTGTCCAGCCTGAATCACTGACCACGTCCGAACTTGGCATTCTGTCCAGCCTGAATCACTGACCACGTCCGGCCTCACAGAAGCACCCTTACTGGTTTCAATTCAATATACCCATATTTAGTACACAGTGAGGGCAGAATCACCCAAAACTGACTCAAAGAGTGTTGACAAGACTCCCAGTGGCCGATGGAGGGATAAGACCATCCAAAGAACGTATGTGGGTTCCCTCCCCATTTTTATCTGAAAATAAAGTATTTGAAAATGTTGATACAGTAACCCTGAGCTCCTTTAGTTACAGGTGGTGCCTACTCACCCTGAGAGAAAAGCATTCTTGTTCTGAGCACACACGAAGTGCATTCCTGCTCTCCTCCCTTCCTTGACTTGGGAGCTGTAAATGCTACCCCAGGGCTCCTGGCAGGGCCATCACTGCTGCTGGGTTTGTCCTGCTGAAGGGCTTTCCCCTCAGGAACCAGCAGCAAGGGCTGGGACACAAAGCACCTCAGGCTGATATTGAGCCTTTCTGTAGTACGTGGCATCTTTAAAAAGGAATTTATAGTTTTATCAACTGTACTAGGGAGAAATGTCCACCTGTTGAAATATCCATTTTGTAGGCTAAATAATGTGATTGAATATATAAAAGAAAAAAATAAATAAATAAAAAAAAATAAATAAAAAATAAATAAAACATAGTACTAAATATGAAAAAAAAAAAAAAAAAAAAGGCAGAAGTTTTAAAGGATTTGCTTGGGGTCGGGCTAGAATTTCCATTAGCAAGCTGAGTTTCCTATACAAAGGAATAGCATGAATCGCAGTTCTGTTAAAGGAGAGGTGCGACTTTTCTAAAACCTTACTGACTTTCTTCTATGCTTTGTCTCCCAGATTTAAGGATTTGGGTTTTCTTGTGAGTTGTTAATAGGTTCAGCAATTCGTTAATTTTTTTAATTGAAACATAAACTTTTCTCCCTTCCTGACCCCTTTGCAACTGGAAAATACTTGTGAACATTCTTATTTTGTGGCAGAATGGTTTTTGCATAAATTCAATAATACAATAGCATCTATTGCTTTGCATCAGAAATTGAATTCTTGCGGGACTTTGTGCAAATAACAGTCCAAATTGAGATTAACCTAATTTTTTTTCAAACAAGTTAGTTATACCTCTCTTTGGTAAAAGGGGGAATGGAAATAGAAAAAAAAAATGTTTCAGAAGAAAATTACAGTGCACTTGTCACTAGATTCTAGCTTTGTCCATATTTTTAGTTTAAGATATTTTGTGAATCAATAAAATGTGGAAAAAAAGTTTAGTATGGAAGAGAAGGAGGGGAAAAGGGAAGGAAGAAACAAGTAGAAGTATGCTTAAATGACAAAAAGTGAGAAACTATTGCTGATTATAATGTATTTAGTAATACCTATGTCCTGACTGACATGCATGGTATTTGTGCTGGACAAAAAGTTGTAAACTGTAAAGACATGTGATTAAATGTAAATAAATAATTTTTTTGAAAAGTAAAAAAAAAAAAAAAAGATCTTTCAAACTATTTTTAAGCGTTGAGATACATTTAATCTGCTTACATCCTATACTGAAATTGAATGTTAGGGAAAACAAGCAGAGCGGTTGTTTGAGAGGAGTCTCTTCTAGCAAGAGTAAGCCTCACGAAGTCCCACTGCAGCAGCCTCCCTCAAGGTGCGCAGGTGACAGCACTGAAGGTCATTTCCTCAGAAACCTGTCCACTCAGAGGTGGGCTGCAGGACAGTAGCACCAGCTTCACCTAGGAGCTGATCGAAGAACAGGACCCCAGCCCCGTTACTCATGTAATTGAAAAAACACATGAAATTCTTCCAAACACTGCTCCAACCTGAATAAGAGAAGTTTGGCTCTAGTCATCTCTTAATAATAATACAAAAAGTTTGTGGTCCGCATATGATTTAGAACATCCCTCCCAGGATCCTTGAACACAAGAACACCATGAAATCTCATCTTGCCCCATCGCTAATGCTCTTGGACTGATTAAAGATTCATTAAACTTTTTTTTACCACTCTTAACTGCTTTCACAAATGGATTTGGAGAAGCTACTTGGATACTGGAGAGGTGGGAAAGCTCCCAGCCACATGTACTCCTCTCCTGTGGGAGACCCCAGCTAACGCTAACATGGACAGGTGGGAGGGGAAGCACCCCGCAGACAGTTAACCAGTCTGACTCCAGCAACCAGTGGGGCCACTCACTCGCAGCCCCATTCACATTCCTTCCGTTGATGTCCAGAAACAACCACGTGGCCTACACTGCCGCTCTTGTCTAAGAGGGCAGTCCTAATATTTGAAACCCCACCAGCTTTGGCATCACTCATCCTGAAAATCAGTCTTGAGCCTGATTCTTCACACGGTACATCCATGTTTTTTATGCAGGAAAGGAGAGAAAACTTACATTTCTCATACACACAAATAACAAAAGAGAGCTTCTCATCCCAGTTATAATAAATGAGCTTTTCAATTCACAGTGCACTTTCTCCAAAATAATGAGCTGTTTAATACAGAAAGCCCAAAATGGCGGCTGATAAATCAATGCACTGGAGGAGGATACTCAAAGCAACGGAAGAGAGAAGAAAGGACAGTGAGCAGAATACCAGTCTCTGAGGCTCAGAGAGGCCTGAATGCTCACCGTACAAATCACAGGGACAGACTGGAAAATGGCCAGTGGCATTTCCATTTCTTTATTGTGGATGAACGTGACATTTCTAGGACTGGACCCACGTCAAAGGCTGGACGCGAGCAACTGGGCCCAGTACTAACATGCATTTTGCAGTTGACATTAGGGTCCAGGCTTCTCGGTGGCACCAGTACCAAACTAATTCTTGCCTAAATATTCCTAAGATTAAGAGAAAGTCCCTGGTACTGTCTAAACTAGCCCTTACACAGCAAAGGAGGCTCCCAGGCTGTCTGCTAGTCACGATTTAGAGCCACTTCCATGTGACAAGCCACCTCAGGCATCCTGGCAAGTTCAGAGCTCAGAGTTTAGGGACATAGTGGACATAGAGAAGGACTTCCCATTTTTGCCAGAGTCCATATTCGTAACCCTGAGGAAGACTCCGACTGGATGCCATGACCATCATCCCCCAGATCTCCCCAGGGCTGGATTTTCCTATAGCTAGTGGCTGTGGCTTTTCAATGTACTTTATTTTATCTCACTTAATTATGTTGCCTGCCTCAGAGCTGCGGTTAGGATGGCTTCCCCAAAGCCTCCGGATTGGTGACGGTAGGGGACAGCAGGGCACAGCGCAAGCCCGAATTCTCTCCCTTTCGGTCCTGAGGGTAGGTCTCCCTTCCTCCCAGGTCCCACTGCACTCAGTGCAGGACTCCGATTGGAAGTGCCACCTTCCGACCAGCTCCTTGCTTTTTCCAATATCAAACACAAGTGTCTAGGGGTTGATGTGGGAGCTGGCAAACACAGTAGCGTTTCAGGCGGGTCAAGATGATATCAAGGACACAGAATTATTGGCAGTGCCCTTGGCATCCTACCCCCGCTTTGAGATTCATTGCCTATTACGAACTGGAGCCCTCGGCTGGCACGTGGCCATTCCAGAGCGGCAGGTGTGCAAGACACTCATCTAAGTCACTGCAGCAATCAGGGCAGGGCCGTTGGGACCAGGTTGGGGAGGCACACGGAGGGCACAGTTGTCACCCCAGGGAAGGGCCCACACCTCCACCTGCCACGCTGGTTGAGATATCACGTAGCAGCTGCAGCTGTCCAAGGGCTGCCGAGAGGAAGACGGTGCACCTGTTTGCAGCCTGCTTCATTATCATCAATATCCGTGCAGTCATTAAAGGCAAAGAACTGATAAAATGCAGCTGCCTGGGGAGCATGCACCTCCTTTGGATATTGGGACTCATTTGGGGTTATTAGAAGCCAGCCGCCAACACAAGGACCTCCCAGAGAAAGTTCCTGGTCATCTCACGTGGCCAGAGCGCTCAGTTCATTCTGAGCTCATTTTATTCGACACTATTGTTTTTTTTTTTTTTAAATCCTATTGTTTCCCCATGGTTGTTTGGAAAGTCACGCCAGTTCGTGGTTGACGGATGAGTCTGTGTTTCTTTAACTGTGCTCCCTCCCTACCCGGTTCTGTCACCTTTGCGAGGCGATCAAAGCCGAGGAGCTGGAGTTGCCAGGAAGGCCCGCGGGTGAGAAATGGTCACGCTCCCAGGGCTCTGACACCGCGTTGCTCCTTCTGTGCGGTTGGCGGCCTCGCCTGCACACCCTCGGCTGCAGCCGTCCAGCACAGCTCACACGGCAGGGCCAGCCAGTTCCTTCGACCTCTCCCATTCGTCAACCTGGATGCCGACGGGGCACGTGTGGCCCTTGCAGGAGCGCTGGCTA
Source organism: Tupaia tana (assembly GCA_026018925.1). Lineage (NCBI taxonomy): Eukaryota > Metazoa > Chordata > Mammalia > Scandentia > Tupaiidae > Tupaia > Tupaia tana. Next base: position 3,723,958 of record JAKSZU010000007.1, read on the forward strand.
AAGGAACTCTTCGCAGATTCTGGGTCTGCCTGCTTCAAGACAAGAGAGAACAGCACACAAAATGATTATCAGCTGGACGGAAGTCCATTAATCAGCCAGGCAGAAGATGGCAAAGCACATGCGACAAGGGGAGGCGGACAGTGCCCAGTGCCAGGCAAGCCTCCTGTTCAAGGCCACGTCCAAGGCACGGCCTGTGAGTGTGACAGATCCACCCTCGAAACGCCAGCCTGGAGATGGGGGCTTTCCCCTTTCTGGTCTGGAGTAACCAAAGGATGACCGCCGCCACCCCTTCCTCCAAACACCCTCTTCTCTCCTCCTGGAGGGTGGATCCATAGTGTGGACCGGGGAAGAGGGTCGACCCGGAGATAGAGCAGTGTCCTTGCATTCACAATATCAGGCTGCCGTAAGTCACCTCTGCGGCTCTCCCACCCCCAAAACAAACCCAGCAATGAGCCTTTGCAGCCTGTCTGCATAAAAGCCAAACAGACTCGCCAAATCCCAAGACCAGGCGACAGGGATGGAGAGCTGGCTTTCTAGTGGCAACAAATAGACCTCCTGACAAACCGTGTTAATGACTGACTTGAGTTTCCCCCTCTTTGTAGCAAGAGGGAAGGTCTGTGAAGTTCCTAGTCAAAATGGCTCATGAATGGGTAATCACAACAACCTAACAGCCTTTTCATTCCCTGACAGATCCGTGGAATGTGTGAAGTTGGCATGATTGATGGCTGTTGGCTGACAGTGGGTTTTACGGAATAATGAGTGGCGTCCCAGACGGCAGCGGCTGAACGCGCCAATGAAGCCCAACCCAAGAGGTGTACCCATGCCGCGGGGAAAGAGCCTCACTTGCAGAACTGCTCCAAGCAGACCCATGCTGGAACCACAGAGAGGCAAGGTTACTCCATTAGCCATCAGGGTGGACAGACATGGCCCCCGGCTTCCCCTTGCCCTCTCAGCGTCCCGGAGGAACACTGGTGTCATCGCCACACTTTTGCTGTGGGGAGGGAGGATCTCAGTGTGCTTACTGCAGTGAGGCCCAGAACTCCAACTCTAAATTCAGAGCACACTAAGTTCTGTGTGGTCTGAAAATATTCAGATCAGGAAAATATTCAGATCCATCAATAGCCCCAGTGAAAAATAAGACCCTGGGGCCAGCCATGGGCCTAGCGGTTAAAGCAGCTGGATCCCATAGGGACAACTGTGTGGTTCGAGTCCTGGGCCCAGAGGCTTAAAAATGCACACTGGACGTGTTTGTGTGAGTGTATGCGTGTGCACGTGTGTGTCCAAAATCCTGAAAGGAGAAAGTTTCTTTCGTTTCAGAGCAGGAATTGCAGCGGTGATGTCTCACTTTCCCTCTCTCTCTGTATCTCTCTCCAGTGAGCACACATGCCCTCTTGCAAAATTAAAAACAAGAAAAAGAAAGAAAGAAGAAAGAAAGAAAGAAAGAAAGAAAGAAAGAAAGAAAGAAAGAAAGAAAGAAAGAAAGAAAAAGAAATACAAGGCCCAGTGCCTGCAAGACCACAGCCAGCAGGAGGAGGAAGCAGGTACTGCGGGTGGAGCTGAACTCACTCCCCCTCGGGAAAGAGGTGGCTGGAGGTCCGCAGTGCTCAGGGCAAGGCGCTCGTAAATCAAGCTGGATTTAGGGGACACGCAGTTATTTGGGAAGCCAGTGGGCAGGGGCCAGGTAGAGATGGCAGAGGGAGCCAGTCCAGGACAGAGCTCCCCTGCGGGCCTGGAGCAGGTGGGCATGCAGGGCCTGGGCTGCAGGGCCGGAGTCCATCCTGTGTGCAGAGGGTGGGGCCCTCAAAGTGTGGCCACCAACCGCAGGGTAAGGATGACACAGCAATTCCCAGTTGTGGAGCAGGCCAGAGGACCACTGCACGGGGTTCCCCATCTCTGTGGACACTGGTCCCCAGACAGTGGTCAGAAAGCTGGCCAGGACCGGCATGGGCCTGGAGCCCTTGGCTATGCCAGCGCAATGGGGTCCCATCACCAAAACTGTGACCGAGGACACGGGTGTAAGGACTCAGATGGAGGTCCAGGTACCAAAGAACCCAGGTTGGAAACTAGTGCTCCCGGTGCTGGGCATATTCAGGAGCTGAGCAGGCCAGGACGTGGCCAGGACGTGTGCACAGAGCATCTGGCCAAGGGCTCGGAGGAAGGACAGCACGTCCTGCCATGGGAGGACAGGCTGCAGCCGCTGCAGGGCCAGGGCAGGTGACACCTTGAAAAGCCCAACCTGAAGCTCAGAGCTGGAGCACAGCGTCTGCAGCCACACCTGGGCGCCAGTCCCCACTGCAGTATTTACTGCCATGTCTGCTTAGGCAGGACACACCACCCCTTTGAGCCTCCAATGCCTCATCTGTAAAGTGGCAGCAAAATATTCCCTATCCCCACCTGGGCTAGGCCCGAACTGAGAGAGCCCTACAACGCCTGCTCGCACACGCAGGAGGATGTGGACGGCCCCATGCCAGCCTGGCCTGCACATGTCTCTAGGGCTGTGGAGACCTGGGAGATGAGGACACAGGAGAGCCATGGGAAAAACAGGAATCTGCCCCAATCAGCAGGAAAATGGCTGAGGCAGTGAAGGTCCAGGGGCTCTTTTCTACAGAGCTTCTCAGAGCCTTCAGCTTCTCCTCCCAGCCCAGTTCTCTCGCCTGTGCTCTGCTCCTACCGTCAGTCCACATCACTCTGCTCAAAACCCACACAGGTTCCCAGGACCACTGAGAAGCCAGGTCCTAGCAGAGCTGCACAGGGTGCCCCTCGACCCTCGGGACCTCACCCGTGGTTCCCTTTCCTGTGCACAGCCTGGCCAGGGCTCCTGGTCTACCTGCCCCAGTAGGACTGTGCTCCCCTCAGGCAGGGCGTGGCTGCCTCCCTCTCCTGGCGCTCATCAGAGGCCTCTTCCCCAGCGGGCCCTTCTCCTCACGCTCTTCAATGCTGCCACGACCCAGCCACCTCTCCCTGCTTCTTTTTTTTTACACTGTAGTATCACTTTCTCGTATGCTGTCTAATATTTACCATATTTTAGTTGCCTGTTACTCGTCCCCTGAACGTAATCTCCCTGAGACCAGAGCTCTTTGTTTGGGACATAGCAGATACTCAGTAAACATGTTGAAAAAATGATGAGGAGGGAAGGGATTTTTACTAGGAAATTTATATGTAGTTTTCCCCCAAGTTATTGGAAAATTCATTCAGCAAAAATGGACAGTGTGCCTACCGTTGTCAGACTCCGTTTCGGGAGGTGGAGCACACTGCTCCGTACAGCTCGCCAGACTCACTTTGTAAGAGCGTAAGGAGGGCAATTTGTCCCGCCTAGATCTGATCCCTTCCTTCCGGGACAGGCTCAAGAGAGAGGGGCCATCAGACCCTCAAAGCTCCCATGGGGCCGTAGAGAAGCTCCTAGAGGGGTCCTGGAGCTGGACCCGAGGTGGACCGTCCGTGAAGGGGAGGCCATATGGACATTGCAAGTAACGACAGGAGCACACAGAGGTCAGGAAGCCTGTAGGTGAGCAGTCAGGAGAACGCAAGAGACAGGAGGGCTTACCCATGTGCTGTGGGCATGCCACAGGGCCAGGAATAGGCGACAAAGACAACCGTGGAACCAAGGACAGGTGGCACTGGGGCTAGGAGAGAGGCCAGCACCGGGGGCAAGCTGCCGTGTGGGTAAACTAAGCCAGCCTGTGAAGGGTGAAAGTTCCCCTTTTTAGCAAGACGCAGCAGAGGAGGCATGTGCTCCAACACACCCTGGTCTGTGGAAGAGCTGCCGGGACGAGTAACGAGGTAACAAGACCGAAACCTTCCAGTCTGGAGGGTAGTAGCCATGCCATTGCCGTATGCTGAACTATGTTTAATCAATATTTATTCCAGCATTAGCTGAAGAACAATACTAGAAAAAATAGTGTCATGTAAATATAAAGTCCTATTACGGCTACAAATTGGATTCATAAGCTGATTAATTTGAAATCTGTTTGGATACCCTTTGGATTATATTGCCAAGTTTCTGGATGTTCAATTTGAACTGGTGACTTTCAAAATTGATGCTGAGGGCAAGAGACAGTGCTAATTAGTGCGTGAGCTTTTCACATCTGAAAATCTGGGAATGAGTCCTTCTTGGGTCAAAAGTGAAAATGAGCTTGGTTCTCTCACTCTGATCCCCGTTGACACTGTCGTCATCACAAAGCTTCCTGTTATTTGGCATTGCCACCAGGCCGTGTCAAGACAGTCTCTACCCCGGAGCTGCGGGGCATGGCGGCTGCAGCGGGAGGGCGTTTCCAGGCAGCCGTCTCCACACCACATAACTGCTCGAGACGGCGCCTCTCGCCCTCTGATTTCACATGCAGTAAATTCATACGGGCCGATTTCAGAGGGAAAAAAGGAAGGAATTAATGATGCATATCCAATCTAGAAGATAGTGTTATCTACTTTATTTCACTACTTGTGTCTCATTCCATTGATTGTGCCCTACAATCTTAAGTCACATAAGCATATAAAATGGTGCAATATAGCAGAGCAGGCGGCTTCACACCGTAACAGCCACACAGCCGGCCCAACCCTGCAAGCGGGTCTCTGCCCACACGAGCAGGAGGTGTGCAAAAGACTGGGCAGCTCTTTCCTCCTCTCTGCAGCCATGTGTGTGTTTCCTGAGAGCAGAATTCTGGTGGCTGGAGGGGTTCGGGCTCAGACTCGGACAGGCCGTGAGGGACTGCTACGGCGCCCACAATTCACTTGTTCATGTCTCATCCATCACACGCATCGAAACGCCCTGGGGGATCAACGGAAACTCCAGCTTGCCAAGCAGGAGTGTCTCGAGAGCTGGAGCCCATGCAGATCAGGGTCCTGTGCTTCCAATCAGCAGCCCCACACAGACAATGAGGTACGTGCAAGGAGAAGTGGACCCAAAGAGCCATCAGGGTTTGGTGGCAACCTCTGGGCCATCCAGTGGCCAGGGTATAAGCCGTACCAAGGTGAGCCTTTGGCTCAGGACAGCAGAAACGTCTGATTCAACAGCTAGAGGCTAGGCCCAGAAAAATGTCAGAGTTCATTCCTTAGGTTTTCTGACTTCATAGAAAATAACCAGGTGTCGATGACCCGAGAGAAGACACGAAGTTCAAAGGCCCAGAGTCCCAAGTGCAGGGCACTGATCTAGGATCCCAGGCCACAAGTTAGACTAGACAAGCCCCAACCATCCAGCACTGGCAGGACCAAGCAGGCTCTCTGTCCAGCTGCACATGGAAGCTTTCCATTTATTCAGAGTATTTGTGGGGCCCCATGTCCAGGCCCCGAGGAGCCACCTGTCCACCTCCATGCTGCCGTTATTCGAAGTGCCTGGCCCTGGAGCATCCTCGAATTCCATCTTTCCCCAAGTGTGTTATACCCAAGTGACCCAAGGGGGCCTTGACCTCCACGGCCTCTTCTCCAGCCTGGCACTCAGACGCTTCCTGGTATCTCCTTTCGGCCCCCCTCAGCACCTTGATGGCCCTGAGAAATATCAATTGGCTCCATTGGGACACTTCAAGGCCTCACTCATCATTCCAAGGTCACTGGAGAGAAGGCCACAGGAAGTGTCCCTTGCAGAAGGCACGGCATGCCCACTACCCAGGCTCGCCACTCTGTTCCCGGCACGCCCTGGCACTTTGGGGTGAGTATTAATTGAGCTTCAACGAGAAGCGTGGCTGTTGGCGCCAGCTTGGGGCAGCACACGGCTGCCACCAGGAGCGTGTAGCCACTGTGAGTGCCCTCGAAGCAATGATTCCGTTTTATGTCTTTCACATTTAATAGCAAATTTGCCATTTAATCTTTCAGACAGAAGTTACTTATTCTCAATCTACCTCTCCTTGCCCTGCTGCAATCTCACGCCACTCACACAGCCGGTGGCACGAAGCCCATCACAGGCCCGGGTCAGGCCCATTTTTCCATTAGCTCATCTCCTTCCTGAGGTGGCCTCCTTTACAGATGGCTGATCAGCAATCAACACTAGTTTGTTTCAATCAGAGCCGCTCCCGCTACTTCTCATTTAGAACCTGCTCCTCCAGAAGCACATTCGTGGGAGCCGCGTCCAGCCACGTGATTCCAGCAGTGGGCTTTGCTTTCCTCAGACAAAATACAGCGGAAATCTACAGGGGAAAGAGACACGTCCACACGTTCATGTACTGCTCCATGGGCCTCAAAGAAGGTGTAAGCCCACCTAATAATTAATGTGTGTAACCTCTCCTTGGAGTTAAAGCAGGAACTCTCAAACCCTCTTTTTTACATTGCCTGAGGGTGCGTGTGTGAGCGAGCAAGCGTGCACACCGGCCAGGCCTGGCCAGCTCGCGTGCTCTTCCTCCTCCAGGTCTGCATTCCACGGGTCCTGAGCACGCACCCACTCCTGCGACGCTTTTCAAGATGTCAGGCTGAAACTAGACCCTGGTTGGCCATGTGGACCCAGCTTCCTCTGTAGATCACCTAGCCACTTTGCTACAGGGTTAGGCCCCTCAACCCTATTTTCAACGGGAACACGGACCCTTCACCTGTGGGCCCAGGAACCATTTGCACTGCTGTAAATGAACACACAAATCTAGGTGAAACCTAATTTTAGACAGTAATTCCCTTAACTTCAGCTCTTAGGGATATTTTTGTTTAATCCAGTCTTCAGACTTCACACACTCTCGAGACAGGAGGGGTAAGAGGAAGAGAGCAGGTGAGAGGAGGCGTGGGAGGAAGAGCGAGTAGAGGGCGCTGCGTTCGCGTGCCAGCCCCAGCCCTGTCCTGGCACTCTCCTCCCGCGGTCCTCTGTGGGCCAGCTGGGACTCACATGTGCAATACTGCGGCCCGAGGCTGAGCAAGGACACCTCTCAAAGGCCAGCTCGGCCCCCGGAGAAGTGCCGCCTGTGAACGCAGGAGGCCTTTACGTGGTCTTCTGATCCTGCTCGTGGTACATTGCACCTGAGGAGGTCTAAGCCCACCTACTTATTAATGTGCATCACCTCTCCTTTGAGTTAAAAAGGGAATTCTCAAGTCCTGATTTCTTTAACACTTGAGGTTGAGTGTGTGACAGTGAGCAAGCAAGTGCACCGTGCCCGCCACACACGGGGATCACATTTGCCACCGAACAAAGGGGACCCTAACAGTCAGTCCCAGAGGTTAAATGCTATTGCTCCTTAGAATAAGGTTTGAAAATACATCGTCGACTTCCCAAAGCAGAGGCCTCTAAAGTCGACATTAGGGTCTTTGTTTATTATTTATGCAGCCGGAATCGGTAATGTTCTCTAATTCCATTCAATCAACCAAGGGCCTAAATTGCTTTGAATGGCTAGTAATTGCATGATCCTTTCAAAAAGAGGCCGAAAGGAGCACCACTGAGTGACCGTCACTTCCTTCCAGGTGGCAATATTGGCATGTTTCAATGACCTCGGCTTGCTCAAAATATAACAGGAACCCTTTAGCCCTACCAGTTTTCAAGATTCTCCATAATGCCCTGCCATGACATCGCCCGTTGTGAGGCTGTGATCTGGCCTCCCTTCCTCCCCACGGCGTCCTTAACTGGGCGTCTAGGGTTATTCCGGCCCATCTCATAGACAGTGACCCCACAGGCCGCAATGTCCTCTCCTCCGCCCGGCCCCTCCTGCTGCTTCTTGGTCCAGCATGGTGACTGGGCGATAGATGATAAAATGTTCATGAACTTTATCTAAAATCTGTAAGAAAGCACTTCAAGAACTTTAGGCAGAGATGTGATAAGATGTGACCTTGCCCCCAAATCTGAAGAAGATGACAAGCAGTCTCATTCATTCTTTTGTTCAGTAATTCATCAATTGGACAGACATTTACCGAGAATCTACGCTCGGGACACAGAGCTCAGGACGAGGGTACAGGATGGAAGAAAGAAGCGCGCCCTCCCCTGGTGCAGCTCGCTAGGGGAACAGGCAGAGGGTCCATTGACACCCCAAAAGCATGTGGCTGCCGTCGACTCAGACGTGACGACGGGAGAGCGTGGACGGGTTTCCTAACAGTTCCCTGAGTACCACTCGTACGGGGGACTGAGGTGGACACGGGCACTTCGCTCTCGCCAAGCCCCCTGACAACACATCGCTGCCAAAAGCCCACAGGATGCAGATTCCACAACCTGCCACACACCGCACTTTCCAAGACGCCACATTTCATTACAGGAGAGACGTAGGGGCAGTTCTCGGTTATTCTCCACACTGACCTTCCCCTGGAATGGAAATCTTGAAGGAAAAATTTTACTATGCAATACACAAGTGAGGCCTGAGCTTCTCCTCTCCTGGCCTCGCTCAGGTCTAGAGCGGGGGTGCTCTCCTCCCAGCTCAGACGAGGTGTCCTTTCGAGGACTTCCCCAGGAGCACGCCCACAAGCCGCTGGACAGTGGAACTCCTCAGGAGCACTTACCAACAAGAAGCGCTAAAGCTGTTTGTCGGACTGACTTGCATTAGAAGTGTTTGTGTGTGTGCGGAAACGATCCCATGTGTCGCTAGAGCCTGAATAAACGTCTGGAGAAGAAATAGGGATATGCAACCATATTAAAGCACTTTGAAATTCTTACTCAACTTTTTACAAGCAAAATTCTAAATGAAACCAGCCGAATGCCCTTTAAAGGAGGGTTGAAATCGAGTTGTTGCTGTGCCTCTCAGGGGACTGTAGGGGCTAAGAGGCAGCCCACGGAGCAGAACCTGGGCACTCGGTCCAACTCTGACCCGGCACTTACTTGGGATCTGACCTTGAGTAAACCGTCTATTCACCATGTACTGGCTTTTATCCAGTCTGTAAGTGTGAGCGTAGCAATGACCCTCACTACCTCTGGGGGACGCTGTGGAAAGAAATGAGATAACACTTCTGAACTTAAGGGAAACCTGTAGCGAATGCACAGAAGAGGAACGAAGGTGATTAAGACGCAGCACGATTCCTTGAACAAAGGCTAAAAGACACTTGATATAATTTAGACTGAAATAGAGAACAAGGAGAAGTAACGTAATTATTGTTTTTAACGTACGGTATTTTGGCCTTGATCTCGGTCTCCCTCTGTTTCTCTATCACCCTCTCATTGCTCTCCTGCAATCTCTTTCCCAGCCCTGCCCAGAGAGAGGATGCTCCATCCTCACCTGTCATTCAGCTGCTTCCCCTCAACCACAACGTTCCCCTCGCAGCTTTGCCGGACCCAGAACCGAGGTCACCTACCTGAAAGTTGCCTTCTCTGCCACCTGAGATCCTGACATTGATCTGAAAACCCCCAACCTTGTATCCAATGTCCTGGCTTCAAGACCACCTAGAATCATTAAAATACAAAACCAGGCAAGCTTGCCATACAAAATTCATATTAACCTAAAAGCAATCTTAGTATATTCCTCTCTTGTATTTATTTATTTATTTATTTATTTATTTATTTTCGAGAGAGAGATTTTTGCTGTAGAGCATGCACACTCACCAGAGAGACAGAAAGCAAGGAATCACTCCCCGGGGGAATGACCATGCCAGAATCCCTTCTTCTCTCAGGATTTTGGCACATACAAATATGTACGCAGTGTGAAGATCAAGCCACCAGGCTCAGGACTCTAATCAGGGTCAACCACATGGTTCCAGCACCTTCACCACCATGCCACCTGCTGGCCCAGAGTATTCCTCTTTATTCACTCTCATAGTTATTCCTTCAATGAGGGCCTCGAACTTGACTGAAAATATTCAGACCATCAAGGTCGTTGACACAGAGAGGAATCCAGATGAGAGCCCAGGAGAACAGTTATGAAATATTAATGTAGTCATCACAGCAAGCAATTCCAAAACAGGGTGAGGACAAAAGATATTGGACTCAGACCTTTGCCCAAGGCTTACAATTTAAGTCCAACTCCTTGAGCTCTGCAAAAGACACTAGATGTCTGCTACTGACAGAAGAAATGGGAGAAAATGTAGAAACTCCAGTAGAAAATGTTAGAACTCAATTTAACATCCACTTGTTTAAGGAATGTGATCGTGAAGAAATTGAAGCATTTTCAACACAAAAAACATTTTCTCCTTCTGTATCGCTCAACGCCTGCTCAGTCAATTGGAACAGTACATAGGGAAACAGACAAAGACTTGACCACTTCACATTTCAGATACCAAACCCAGCAGACAGGAAGGACTCCCATCTCCTTATTACCACTTTCGTTGGAAGACAAGCAAAGAAGCCTTTATTCCCGATCATTGTCACCCAGTCATTCATCAATAATAATTAGGAGCCCAGGAAATCTGAATGGACATCAAAACTTGAACTTCCAGTATTTATCCGCCCATGATGTTAAGGATGGACATAGCAGTTTTAGCAGGAAGAAACGAGTGCATAGACCCAGTCCTTCATAACATGCCTTTGCGTAGTCAACTGAAGTCTGCCAAGCTTCAGCAATTTCAAGAATGACATTTACTTGTTAAAATGTGCATTGCTAGTATTCTTATTCCCTACTCCCAAACCTACTGAGTCATGTATCTGAATAACTATCTAGTGGCCAGGGAATTCCAAATCATTGAGCAACACTAAAGTGAATGCGCACTCTGCTGACAGGTTCTTTTGCCTCAACGACTTCTTTGAGAATATTTGTGAGATCATATGGGCACCAGAAATCCAAGCTGGAGAATAATACTGTTTCACTAAGTCCCAAAACAACATTTTTCTAAGAAAGATGCAGTAGCAACTGTTTCATTGATTCAGAAAGTTGCCTCTATTCTTGCCTTTCATCAGTTGTCACCCTCATGGATATTTCCAGAATGATAGTTTTTATCAGGATTGCAATGCCTATATATTTTATGAATTATCCTTTAATAAGTCCAGACTGGCAGAGTACTCAGGGATCATCAAATAAAAGTTGATTTAGAATGACTGTCATATTGCCTAGTTTGTAAAATCAGCACAAATCATTTTTCACATATCATAAAGAGACGTGGCTATTAGCTGAAAAGTTGACCCAAGAATTCCAACCCACAGCAAAGTCTGACGTTAATACAGAACTCACCCTGGTGGGGTCATTTTTAAAGGACATGTGGAGGCTACTCTTTCACGATTATTTTTGACAGGAATGGGTTAATCTTGTAACCTTTTCTGTTCTTGTCCAAGTCTCTTGGATGTCAAAGGAGTAGACAAACATGATGGTATTTTCCGGTTTTGTTTTGCTGTTTGTCAAGAGAGTGGGCCAATTTCATACCATTTGCCGCTTGCATTACTGTCTCAAGGTTGTCACAAAAATTGATAAATTTCAGACTGTTTTTCTTGTCCTCATTACAATCTTAAGGTTGTCATGAGAATAAATTGATTTTGTGCCATTTTTTTGTCCTCATTACAGTCTGTGTCATGAGAATGGCTTTATTTGGAACCATTTTTGCACTCGCAGCCATTTTCATCATGAGAGAGGAGATTCTTCATGAAAAGCCTCTTCATCTGAGAGGCTGATCTTCAGACCATCAAGTCCTCATGCAGAGGTTCAGTGAGGCAGGCATTATAACAAACCATTTCCCTTCCTGTGAGGGATTTTCCATTGCGATTTTCATAACCCTGATGTGATCACAGAAAACAAGTGAAGGCAAATCTCCCGTCTTCAACCTATGGTATTCGCTTTAGAGTCTCCTGTGAGACAGAGAATGTTCTAGATTGCTTCTAGAGGGCTAGAAGAGGGAATGAACTGGTGATCCAGAAGTAAAAATGTACAGAGGAATGTAGTGGGGTTAGAATGAAAAGTGGAGGTGCAGGAAGAGGCTCTTTGACAGGAGAGACACATTCAGATCTTGAGAAGTGAAGAGATACAAATGTTCTCCAACATTCACGTCTACACACTGCAGGGACTGTCTCAAACTCTACCTGCAGTGGAGAAGAGTTCAGATTCCAACGAACCCACACTAGATGGGAACAAAGCAGGCAATCTTCCTTAAATAGTGGATGGAGTGTTTATAAACCTAACTAAAGAAGTTGAAGTCCTACACAAAGAAAACTATGGAAAGTTTTAAAACGACATTAAAATGACACAATAAAGTGGAAAGACATCCCATGTTCCTGGATTAGAAGAATTAATATAGCAAAATTTCAATTCTACCCAAATCAATCTATATATTTAATGCAATGCCACTTAAATTACCAGAGATATTCTTCATAGGTTTAGAAAAAAACTATCATAGAATTTGTCTGGAACCATAAAAGACCCTGTATCACCAAAGCAATACTGTGCAATAAGAGTGGAGTTGGAGGCATCTGACTCCCCAATCCCAAAATATATTACAAAGCTGTGATGATCAAAACAACATGGTACCTGGCACAAAAACTGGCATGTAGACCAATGGAACAGAATAGAGATCCCAGAAGTAAGCCCCATAACACACAGTCAACTGATTTTTGACAAAGGACAGCAAACCAGTGATGAAAAGAAAATCCCTTTATCAAATGGTGCTGGAAAAGCTGAGTATCCACCTGCCGAAGGATGAAACTGGATCCCTATTTCTCACCATTAACAAAAGCAACTCAAAATGGATCAAAGATCTAAACCTAAGACTTCAAACTATAAAACTACTGGTAAATAACACAGGGGAAACTCTTGGAAACATTGAAGTAGGCAAAGACTTCTTAAATAAGACTCCCAAAGCACAGGCAATAATCCCAAAAATAGACAAGTAAGATTATATCAGGTTAAAAAGCTTCTACTCAGCAAAATAATAATAATAATAATATAATAATAATGATAATAATAATTAGAGTGAAAAGGCAACTCTAAGAATGGTAGAATATATTTGGATATTCTGCAGGTGGATACTCAGCTTTTCCAGCACCATTTGATGAAGGGATTTTCTTTTTATCACTTGTTTGCTGTCCTTTGTCAAAAATCAGTTGGCTGTATGTTATGGGTCTTACTTCTGGGATCTCTATTCTGTTCCATTGGTCTACATGCCGGCTTTTGTGCCAGGTAGCATGTTGTTTTGATCGTCACAGCTTTGTAATATATATGTTTCGAATAAAAGATTGATAATCGAAATATAAAGGGAACTCAAAAAGTTCACCTGCAAAAAATAAACAATCTAATTAAAAGATGGGCCAATGAGCTGACTAGACAATTCTCTAAGGAAGACATATGAACCGCCAAAAAGCATGTGAAAAAATGCTCAACATCACTTATCACAAGGGAGATGCAAATCAAAACCATGATGAGATGCCACCTAATCCCAATCAGAATGACTAAGATTAAAAAAAAATAATAAGTGCTGGTGAGTCTGTGGTGAAACCCACTGCTTGTGGGACTGTAGATTAGTACAGCCGCTGTGGAGATCCTCAAAGATGTACAAATAGAACTACCATATGATCCAGCAATTTCACTTCTGAGTGTCTTCCTGAAGTATAGGAATACATTCAGTCAGAAAAACACTTACATATCCATGTTTATTGTGGCATTACTCACACGTGCTAAGATGTGGAACCAACCCAAACATCCATGAATTGATTGAAAAAGTGTGGCTCGTATAAACTATGGAATACTACTCAGTCTTAAAAAAATAAGACCTTGGCATTTGATAGAAAGTGGACAAATACGGAAGACTTAATAACAAGCGAAGCTAGCCAAACTAAAAGAGAAGCATTGTATGTCCCCACTTAATATATACCAAATGCCCACATTTTATGGCAGAAACTGAAAGATTGGAAGGCATAAAAACAGAAAAAGCAGCAGTGTGGGAAGAGGGTAGGAACTGGGGGAGGGTGACAGAGAGGGAATCAAGGGGAAAAAGAAAGAAGCAAAACATTCAAGGGGCACAAAAATGGGAAATTATCTGCTGATAATAATGTGTATAATGATAACTTTGACTGAACTAATATACAGTGTATTCATGCTGGGAAAACTCACTTTGTATGCTGTAATGATATACAGTGATTAAATGTAAAAATAACAAGTAAATAATAGTGATGGAGGGCTGAGTTTGAATGCAGAGCAGTGGCAAGTCTTCAACAATGTCATAGGTTCAAAATTCACAGGGGGATTATTGCCTTGAGCTTTTAGAAGCTTCCTATATTAGAGATGCATTTGCAGTTAAATCTAAGAAAAAGGTCCAGGACAAAGATGAACAAATAAGGAAGCAGGAGTGAGTTAGGGTTATGTTGTCAAGGATGGATTGAATCAATTGTTTTTATTCATCTCTTTGACCAAATTCAAACCAAGCAACCAATTTTTATCTGCTTGCTTTTTCACGTAAGATATGTTGCTTTTTTACGTAAATTACATTGGTTATCTGAATTAATTACAGATAACAAGATAGTGAGTTAAGAAGAGAAATTGTCTGAAGGAAATTTGGGCCAGGGAGGATGAGATACTGAATAAATATGTTTGAGGACCTGCACTACCTGGAAAGAGGCAAGCTTCATGGCCTCTAGCAGAGAAGGACCCACACAATGGGCTGGTTCAGGCTCCTGGATGAAATTACGGCTGAGAGTGGGAACAACTCAGATATCCACCAACTGTGATGGGGAATGGTACATCCACACAGTGGCATACTCTTACACCATGAGAACGAAGGAAGCACTGACACACACTACAACATGGAAGGAACTCAGAAATACTACACTAAGCACAAGAATCCAGACACAAAACACCACACATTGTACAGCTCCATTTAGATGAAATACTCAGATTCTATCTAAACATAAAACGTAGAGCTTGCCAATGGCTGGCGTAAGAAGTGATTGTGCAGTTTGAGTGCCAGACCCTGCAGCTTGAAAACACTCCAGGCATAGGTGTGTGCACGCTCACAATCGGGAGAGATGGAAGACAAGGGGTCTCGGCATGGCCATTCCTCATGGGGGGAGGCGGTGCTTTCTCACTTTTCTTCTCTCTCTTCTCCCCCTCTCTCTCTTTCTGGCACGTGTACATGTCCACTGGCAAATTAAAAAAAAAAATTGGGGTACTCAGAGAAGTTGAGGAGGACCATATTGATTAATTAAGGGGTGGTAGATGAATAGGAAAAGATATGAGAATGAAGCATGATTAATAAGTGAACAGTTACCAGGAAGGAAATATCAAGATTGCTCCAGTCAGATCCAATGAAATTATGTAGTGATAGAAGAGGAACATTTTATTCTACTTCTCCATAATATTCACTCAACCCATCTAAGTTCACCTTGTCTCTGAGGCTGGATACCCAAGCGTTAGGTAGGGGGGGTTAAGGATTCTTCCAGCATGGTGACTTTGAGGTGCTGAAGGCCAATCTGATGAAGAACAGGCTCATCAAGCTCTCAGGGAGAGGAGGGTGAACAGAATCACAGGGACCGAGCAAACCTTCTTTCAAAGCTCCCGAACAGGAAGAGGGAACACATAAACTTTGAGATTTGGGAAAGAATGAAGGAGAATTGCAATTAGCCCAAAGACATCGAGGGAAGAAGGCACACCGGGGTGATATCTGGGAACGTGCACTTCTAAGAGGGCAAGAGCCAAGCAAATGGGCAGTGAAGGGCAGGCCAAAGCCAGTCAAGCAGAAACCTGACCCGGAAGCTCCCTCCCCAGCTCTTGCTCAGTGGGCCCCGATGAGGGAGATCATCCAGCCCCTTCCTCCTCTCCTGCCCAGAGGGGAAGGGAAGGCCTCCCCCGGGGGCAGCTGGTCTGCATTCAGTTAGAAGGCCCAGAGCTCAGCACCCTAATGACATATGAACCCAGAGCAGAATGACCTCAGGGTGCCTATCGTTTCTCATTAATTTCTCCGAGCAATTGTACACTTTTAGGCATCTCATTTAACAAATTACTAAGCTCTTTATGCTATCAGAGGGGTCAAGTAATGTCGGAAGGACTCTCAAATGCATCCATCCCCTCATTCGCAAGGTTCCTGCCAACATCTGAGGATCTAGGAGAGTCTTCCCTTGGAAAGTGGGCCTCTCCTCCCGGCCTCTGCCCTCCGAGGCTGCCTGCTGTGGGTGGAAGCAGAGACTCCCACCCTCTCAGCTGGGCCCACGAGCTGCCTGCAGCCTGCAGCCCCAGAGGAGATGCCCTTATATCAATGATAGATAAATCCCAGCTAGAAATACAGGTCCCTGACAGCCTAATCACTGAAACCCTGTCAAGTAACCCCTAATTTTGAAGCGAGTGGTTAATTCCGAGCAAATTGATTTATGCACTGTTTGAGGTTTGGCGAGTTGTGTTGTTCATCTGTTATTACCAGGAACCGGCTCTGCCTATTCATTTAGTGCATTGACACAACCCAGCGCATCTCCCAAGGAAATCTCCTTTGTCAGCACATCTAGAATTTGCTAATTAAATCAACGATGACATTATTCACTTTCTCAAGAAAAAAAGAGTAGCCCCCATGCTCTTCTGCCACTCTCTCTCTCTTCTCTCTCTCTTGTTCTCACCATTTCTATTTTCCCAAAGTTCCACTTGCATTTAGTTGGCTTTATTTTGCCTGCCAATGACTGCATGCAGTGTAATTAGAACACACACACACACACACACACACCCCTGCACACAGTGCACACGAGTGAACGCGTGAGTGCTGGAACGAAGCAGGGCACCGCGACATGGCTGCCTTTCCGAAAGAGGTGAGGACCCTCAGTGTCTTAGAGACTCGCTCCTTACTGCACATCAGAGTGGACTTCATTAAAGTGATGGGGTCGGCGGGCGCTGCGTTCACTGCCCGTGCTATTCCAGCTGAAGGGACCCGAAGGCAATGGAGGACGGGCTGTCCCCAGGGCTCTGCAATTACGGCCCGTGATATCGCTGCTCATCTCCAGACTCCAAGTTGCGAGGAATTAGAAAATGGCTAAAGCGAGCCACTTGGCCTACTTCAGAACTTCTAAGTCACGTTTTCCTTACGTTAGAATTCACTTTTCAAGTCATAGAAACCAAGAAGTGAAAATAGAAGAGGACATCCGGGCACCGTTCCGTTGTTTTTGTGATGGTGATTCGGACAATTCTCCCCTCCTCTATATAAGAAGCAAAACAAGGGCTGGAGTCAAAAGCAGAATAATTAATTCTCAGAACAGTATCATTTATATGGTCTGTTCTTTTTTTAATTTCATTTTCTTTTATACATTCAATCACGTTATTTAGCTTACAAAGTGAATATTTCAACATGTGAACATTTCTCCCTAGTCCAGTTGATAAAACTATAAAATTACCTTCAACAGATAATATCACATTTCTTTGTCCCATTAATGCTTTGCCTCTCTATTTTCCTTCTAAATGTCCTTCCTCAGACCCTCCTCTTTCACACACACTGTATCACATCCATTTACTGTGTTTCTATATCCTTTAGTCGTCTATTCTTAACACTAGCCTGGAAGTGTTTAATTCTTAGCAAGAAGCAGAATATTTTTGTTGATTTGGTTTTGGTTCTGTTTGTTTTTTTAGTTTGCTATAGGACATGTGTGCTCACTGGAGAGAAAGAGAAAGGGGGGAATCACTCCCCAGGGGAATGGCCACGCTACAACCCTTTCTCCTCTCAGGATTTTGGGTTTGCACACACATGTGCCCAGCATGCTCTTCAAGCCATGAGGTCGAGGCTCAGAGCACACAGCCAGCCATGTGGGATCCACCTGCCTTAACCTCCACAGCAGCTGCCGGCCCCAAACCCAGAGTTTTTACTGTAAGTTTCCATTAACTAAGAAGACCATCATTATTGCTGTAAGATGCGGAGGGCCTGGCCCTGCGAGAGCTGGGAGGTCAGGATGGTTTGGGGTGGAGTGGCGAGGTGCGCAGTGGCTAGGATGATGTTTCAGGGCAGGGACTAGGAAGAGTCTCTGTTGGGTCCCACCATCCCCACCGGCTCACCTACCAACAAACCAGCCCTGCTCTTGTGAAATTGGCTCCGTTGGGACAGGTTTTAGCCTGCAATGAAAATGGCATTTGAAAGAGGTGATATATTTACAAATAAGTGGAACCATAAGACTACAGACCTGCCATCAGCCACAGCCCATCTGAAAACTGAACACTGAAACTGGCCAGGCGCACAATGGAGGTGTGAAGAGCCCAACGTGGAGGCTGCCCCAGATTTCCGAGAGCAGAAAGCCACTGCACCAGGAGGCTGGAGAGGTAGAGGGAAGCCAGGACAGCATCACCCCCAGAGAAGACCCACCTCCGAGGCAGGGAAAG
This sequence comes from Tupaia tana, assembly GCA_026018925.1. Taxonomy (NCBI): domain Eukaryota; kingdom Metazoa; phylum Chordata; class Mammalia; order Scandentia; family Tupaiidae; genus Tupaia; species Tupaia tana. The sequence continues at coordinate 3,742,023 of JAKSZU010000007.1, forward strand.
GAGGACCGCAGCCTCTCCTTTCCCTGCCCCCCATTTCCCAACCATACCGCCCATTGCTAGAGCCCAGGAACCACAGCCCCCGGACACAGCAGGGCAGGGAGGGCGAAGAGCCCAGCAGTGGAGAGAGCCAAGACTCGGCCCCAGCAGATGATATCTCCACTCTGCAGGGCTGAGCACTCTGCTGGGTGCTGCAAAGAATTCGCAGTCAGTGAGTACACGTGAGCGTGTGAGCAGGAGGTGCACTCCGGAAGTCCCTGGGAACGATGCGTGCTACCTCTTCTTCTATAAAACAGGGAAAAGAAGACCACATCACCAGGAGCATGTCACAACCACCACCCCCTTGTAGGTTTCCTTTTCCTCTCTTCCCCAAGGAATGAGCCACCCAGAATAGCATGCGGTGTGTCCCAAAGCAGAAAATGCAGTTCCCTGTTCTCTGCCCAGGCTTTGGCTCCTGCCCCTCCAAAGAGCCGCCCGTGCCTTGCCATCTCATAAACCTTGCCCCCCACGTCTACTCTACTCCAATGCAAACCCTTCTTCCTGAAGGTCCCTTCTTTTTACCATCTTACCCTTTAAATGCAGCTCTGCAAACTACTCAGCGAGCGAGTCTAGTTCACAAGCTGCCTGGTTTTGTAAATAAAGTTTTATTGGCACACAGTCACATCCTCTAGTTTGCACATTGTCTATTGTGTGCTCAGGCTACAACAGCAAAGCTGAGTAATGAGAGACTGCATGCCCCGAGGAGCCTAGAATATGTATTCTCAGGGCAAGCATTTGGCATGGTGGTTAAGGCACTGGACTCCCACGTGGCCAACTGCAGTGTCAGTCCTGGCCCTGGCAGCTTGAAAATCATGCCAGGTGTGTATGTGAGTGTGACCAAATCCTGAGAGTAGAATAAAGGAGACAGGATTGTGACATAGTTATCCCTCCTGGATGGGGGGCTGTATTTCTCACTTTCCCCTTCTGTCTCTTTTTATGGTGAGTACACATGCTCTATGGCAAAAAAATAAAAAAAAACCTTAAAAAATAGAATACATATTCTCTTGCTCTAAACAGAACAAGCTGCATAGCTCCTGCTTTAAATGACAGTGCTAAGTGCCTGTCCTCCTTTGAGACTGAATAAATTATTACTCATTATCATTATTACGTATCCTTATTATCTATCCTGCCCTTCTTGAACCACATGTGATAGTCCACGATGACTGCCTGGATAGAGCCAGGTGAAGGAATCCCTCCCTCCCGCCAGCCCCTGGGGTGGGGCCTCCCATTCTGCTGCTGGGATCCCTTGCTGAGCACCCCGAAGACAGCCCTGGCATGAGAAGTGCTTGCTCAGGAAGAAGTTCAAGGTCAGTGGGAACAATCCCACCCTACACTAACAGCGGCCTACGTGGAGGGGCAGGCACTGTCTGCCTGGAGCCCACGGGAAAGCAGGGAGGAGAGGACCCTGACACAGAACACACGCAGAACAGCATCAGGAGAATCTGGAGGGCAGGCATTTGCAGAAAATCGGAGTTTGCCTCTCAGTGCCAGAGGACGCCCCACGATGCAGATGGCTCTGATAGGATCTGTGGTGACCCTCCAGTGTTCCAGCAGAGTAGCATGTCCATCCTAGGCAGACTCCTTCTCCCAGTGCTGGTGTCTACAAACAGGAAAAAGAAGATCTGACTGTGACTTCTGTGGGTCACCTTGACTGGCTTAAAATATCCCCAAATAGTCATCAAAACAGTGTTTCTGGGTGTGCTCATTAGAGTACATCAGGAGCCAGTGGCCTGAGCACAGATCGCCGTCAGGGTGGGTGGGCATCCCACAATCCACTGAGGGTCTGTTCAGAAGAGAAGGTGGGGAAATTGCTTCTCCATGCTCGAGGCTGGGCAGTCCGTCTCCTGCCCTCACACGTCAGCACACGGGTTCTGCAGCCCTAGCACTTGGCCTGAGCTCCGGCATGCGCGTTCCTGGCTCTCCAGCTTGCAGATGATAGAGAGAGCATGGACTGGCACAGTCACACGAGTGGATCATACTCACATATACGAAGACATCATTTCCCTGGAGAACCCCAACTAATGTACGGGCTACATGTGCATCAGCTCTCTTTCCTCAAAAGTTGGCCTTTAGACACAGGCTGGGTCCATAGGAAGTCAAACGAGAGGATGGCTCAGAGGAGAACTTGGTCTATTGGCAGGCGGTTTGGTTACGGTGGCACCACTAGCACATTCTAGGGACTGGGCTAATGAGATGTGATGTGCAGGGTGTGCCACAGCTGATTCCTGGTGGTAACAGCCCCACCCAGCCTCTGCCCAGGCCCTAGTGGCCGGCTCTCTGGCTTCACTCAGCATAACTTCACCGGAGCTATTGGCTCCCACTCTGAGCCACACTCATGTTTAGCAGAGTAGTGACTGCCTTTGTTGACTAAGTCTTCATTTCTGAACCTAAAGGAGAGTTTTCCTCAATGCCTTGCTTACTAATCAACTTTTTCCCCAACTTGTCATTCTGTTTAATGTTGCAAAACACGGCAATTTTTTAAAGTAGGATCTGATTTTGCAAAGAGATGTCTAAACTTAAGTGAAATAACGGATGTAACAAAATACCACCAAATATGACAGCTTTGTTCTGCCAACGTAATTTGCTGATTCTGGAAACCAAATGCAGAACAGTCTGCCATTCTCAGAAAACGCCGTGCGTGACAGACGCAGACCCGGGTAGACCGCGCCCCACGTTAAATAGCAGCCTTCTGCATGCGCTTTTGCTTTTTATTCACTTGTCACAGCCGGCTCTTTAATACTTCACTGTTCACTGCAGCCTGGAGCCCAGGAAGGCAGTCTCCCTTTAGAGCGAGAAGATGATACGACTTAATGATGCTCCCAAATTCTTTTATTTGTAATATTCTTTGTGATGATTCTTCAGGAAATTCGTGTTGCCCAAAGCTAATTTCCAGGGAGATGCCACATCAGCATTTAGAAGACGGATGACACTGCTGGCCTTGTGAGTTGTGCAAACTCAGGACACAGAGGAGCATCGTCTGCCCCACCAGGCCTCAGAGTGCATGAGCTCAGGGAGGTAGCCCTGTCACCCCCCCATGACTGGCAGAGAGTCTCAAAAACCCAGGTGCTCTTCAATAATAAGGAAAACAAGATCCAACACCTAGTGTTTTTCCAAAACAGCTTTAGCCTTTCTAGAGAGAAAACTAAAATGTAGATGTAGATTTGAAAAATATGGTGTTGGTTAGCAAACTGTGGCCTGTGGCCCAGGACGGGGCAGTCCACCAGCTGTATTTGTAAAACATGTTGCAGGAGTAGGTCGACATGAAGCCACACGTCATGTGATAATGCTGGAGGTGAGTTGTCACGACAGATACTCCCGAAAATGTTTACAGTGTGCCTTTGAAGGGAAGAAGGTTTGCCACCCTAGACATAGAGGAACGTGGGACAAATACATAAAGAGGTCACAGTCTGTGGCCCTTGGTAGTTGTCTTTCATGAAAGATTGGTCCCCTCTAGGCCAGACTGACTTCCTGTTCATATCAGGAATTGTCCTTTTGAGAGGGAAGGTGCCATGTCTTCCATTCCCATTTATCTCCCACGGGAGCTGCTCAGTCAAAAGTAAAGGTGTGGGAGACTTGGGAGATGGTTGATTGCTCACTGCCTTTTCTGCCCCAAGGCCCCTTTGTAGTGTGTCTTAGGAGTGCCTTCCATCAAAAGGTGATATCTGTCCTCACCCCTTGAATCTGGCCTGGTCAGTGACTTACTTTGCTCTGTAGAATGTGGCAGAAGGGACAGCACGCCAGCTGCAAGCCCATGCTTCTTCTCACTGGAACTCTCTGCCCAACCACCCTGAGAACAAGTCATGGCCAACCATCTGGAGGATGAGCATGCACACTAGCTGAACAAGCCCAGACCAGCCAACACCTCATCACCCTGGTAGCCTGCAGCAGATGCATGTGTAGGCACAGTTGAGACCAGAAGACCAGCTCAGTAAAACCTATTCCACATTTGACCCAGAGAATCATGAGCTAAATAACACATTGTTGTTTGAAGTTGTTAGTTTAGGGATGGTTTGTTACACAGCTAAGCTAACTGATGCATAAGGAGTATCACCACTAACTCTTCAGTAGACAGATTTTTTTTTTCAGTAGAATAAATACCACCTACTAGTGGGATGACATGATGAAATCTACTAGTTCAGAATATTTCATGCACAGAAAATGAAAAAAGTGAATTGTTTTAAATATAGGCTGACATGTAAATTAGCTATCAAATTGGGGGAATAAACAAAAGCAAGCCTAGAAAGTTATAGCAGGTTTCAAATTCAGAATAGAATCAGAGGTCTTTACTGACCTTGCAATCTGATCATACTACGCCAGGGTCCCTCTGGTGAAACAATGGGGAGTGGGAAGCCTTACTAATTTATTGAATAGAAGGTACATTACCTGGAGTCCTGCTCAGCAAAGACGATAAAGTAGGGCTGGGGAGGGGAGTAAAATACTCCTTTTAGAGAGGCCGAGAGAGCGCAGGGGCCCGTGATATGTGGCAGTGGGTGAGGTGGTTCTTTGCACACCAGCTTGTGGGTGCTTTCAGGCTGCTCCATTTCTATTAATGCCATTGACCCTCACGCCAACCCTACAAGGGAATTTCTCATTTCTCAAAATGAGAAAATTGAGGAAACACACTTGAAGCCCCACCATGACGTCACACAGAAATCCTACACTCGAGACTTTTGGAGAGGTCCCACCACAGAGCAGCTGTTAGAAGACAGACCTCCCCCCTTCTGTCCACGCCCAAGACCTTCCTTCTGCGGGAAGCCTCTCTCAGCCACCTGAGGGGCAGCCAGCTGCAGTGCTTCATTTCTGTGTGATTCTGACTTACCCAAAAGCATTATTCCACCAGCTGCACTTGGTACTGGAGTTGTGAAGGCGGTGAGGATGTGGAATCACTAAGATCACTTAGGCAGTAAGTGGCAACATTAAAACTGGGGTCTGTCAGACTCCAGTCCAGATTCCAAATTAAGTTAAAGTGACTATCATAGCAGTTACAGCAAATAAAGAAGGAAAAGTATTGACTATCTGATGTTGGAATTTGTGAGGCAAACTACACTCAAGACCCAACTAGACTGAGTAATTGGGCTCCAACGCAGGTCTTAGAGTCAGAGAGCACTTGCATCTGTGATGGGATTAGCTTTGATCAACTTACTGGAAGTCAGAAATCTTAGCTGGAAGTGGGCTGGGCTGCAACTGGGGAGAGGGCTGAGGGAAAACCCAGACTCCTTCTTTCCTCATGTGGAGGTGCCACACTCCTGCACAAGGTGTGGCCAGGCTGTGACACAGCGAGGAGGAGGAGACTCCTGGGCTCTGGGAGGCAAGGTCAGAGGAGAACAAAGTGGGCTGAGAAGAAGAATGCAGAGCTATTGTGGGCTCCAGGCAGAGGAGTAGCTTGAGGAAAATAGCATTCTTGGAAGATTACCCTGCCAGCTAAGTATAGGACGAACTGGAGCGGAAGCAGCAGAGAGGAGTGAGCCTCCTTGGCAGCTGCTGAGGCTGTCCAGGCTTGGCGTGGTGAGTGGGAGTGAGAACCGTAGGAGCAGAGATGAAGAGAAAGGACAGATCCGAGAGGCGAGGTGGAAAGGACACGGAGCAGCTGTCAGCTCCCCAGAGCCTCGGAGCCGGCAGTGTTCATGGAGTCTCCCTGGGAATTCAGCCATGTGACTTCCCAAGAAGATGTTGGTTAAACACACATCACTTTGTTAGCCATAAGACTAAACTTGATCTCCCTAGGAAGAGTCATTCTCCTCGTATGGATGTCTAGTCGAAGGCACTGCTTTTGGCTATGTGTCTGCTCAGACATTTGAAATTGCATACGGGTCAGAGTTGTCACTCTAGTTATTTTGCCTGTGGCTCAAACAACATTTTGACTGATATTTCCCTCATGGTCTGTGTTTGGCATCTCATAGTGTGGGCCATAAGGAACGTGAGTCAGGTTTAGTGAATGGTCAAATGACAGGAAGTGATAGCATTGGTTTGCCAGGGAAATTATCATATGGAAAAATGGTCTTCCATACCCTTAGCCAACACGGACAAAGGCATGTGTTAGGACTCAGTGACAGGCAGGCACACGCGCACAGCATGAGGCAACAGAACTGTTCCACTGACATTGTCCAGGAAAGCTGTTAGGTGCCACTAAACTTGCTGGCAGGAGCTCAGAAGTTCTGGTCTCCACGTAAGTGGGCTGGTTCTGTCTGAGTGTCTCACCAAGATCATGTTATCCAAGGAGAGGGATGAGAGAGGGATGAGGGAGGTGGGACAGGCAGGGAGGGGAAGGGGAGCAACAACACCAAATGCCCCGTTTTTCAGGACATGGGGGGGGGGTTTCCAGAACAGCTCTCCAGCAGGGAGACTCTTAAATCCTCTTCAGTTTATGTTGCTTATTTTATACGAAGCCAAAGTAACCTTGAGTATGATTCAACAGAGCTACGCAGCCTTAGTGAGAGTAGCGAATACTGAAAAAAGATCATCTGATTCTTTTAGGCTAATAACTGTTTCCACCTGGGAATTAAGATCGGCAATGGTACCAGTATTTTGTTACGAAGGTGTCCAGGACACACAGAATTCACGGTCATCTCTGTGTAGACAGGTCCCCCTATAACCAGGACAGGAAGTCCCTCTATCATTTCCAGTTTTTTATTTTGAAGCTACAACCATGGTCATACACAGGGAAGATTTGTTTTCCCAGAAATGCTTCCTTATTGGCTGCAAACATCCTCTCAAATCTCTTCCATATTTGTCTCAAAAAAGAAAAGTCCCCACTGTGTGCTGCAGATTGACAGCAAGACCAGCATGCCCTACCAGACGGCCCACAGAAAAGCGTGTGCTCCTCGCTCTGGGCAGCTGCAGCAAGACAGCATCACTGGTAACCCCGGGGCAAGAGCGCAGAGGCATGGAGCGACCTCCCTGTAGTCTGTGGGAGGGAGACCACGTCCCCCACGGCCAATGTCTGTGTGGTACTGAGGTCCAGGACTGCGAGGGCCGGTCAGATGAAGACTGAGGGGCCCTGACTGCTCTTTTCAAGCATCCAGGGTGCCAAGGAAAAGAGGAAGAGGCCGTGCTCCACAGGGCTTTTGGAGGGCAGAAGCGTGACATGGGGAAGCAGACCGTGGAAAAGGAAGGAAGAATTTCCAGTGATTTGACTAAGAAGGGCACAGGCTGCCTCATAGGACCATGAGTTCTTGGTCTCCAGAGATAAAAGGTGAAATGAATCATGTTTAAAGAACATTTGCCTCTGGACCAAGGGATGAACTGACGCTACGTCCCCTCCCACCACAGGATGCCATCTCTTCTCCTTGAACACCTACAGAACTGTTAGGAGTTGCCATGGTTGCTGTAACAGAGCATCACACACTAGGTGGCTTAACCAACATAAATGCATTGTCTCGCAGTTGGAAGGCTGAACGTCTAAGAGAGAGGGGCCAGCAGGGCTGCTGGTGGTTGCTGACAATCACTGATGCACCTCGGTATACAGAAGCATCACCCTGACCTCAGCCTTCATCTTCACATGGCCTTCTCCACCTGTGTGCATGTGTGTGTGGGTGAGTGTGTGTGTGCGCGTGCACACGTGTGTCCAAATTCCCTCTTTTGATAAGGACACCAGTCATATTGGAAAAGGACTCACCCTAATGGCCTTGTTTTAACCTGATGACCTCTGGGAAGACCCTATATTCAAATACGGTCACATTCGCCTCATGCAGCACTGGGCGTTAGGGCTTCAACAGTGAATTTTGAGGAGACACAATTCAACCCATAACAAAAACCTTTCAAGGCTAGCCTATGGCCTGGTTGTTAAGAGAACTGGATCCCAGATGGCCAACCATGTGGTTTGAGTCCCAGGCCCGACAGCTTTAGAATCACACCAGGGGCATGTGTGTGTGTCCAAAATCCCAAACGGAAGGAAAGAAGGAGGAGAGGGGATTGAGCATGTCTATGCCCTGTAGGGAGTGCTTTCTTACTTCCCCTCTCACTTTCTCTCTCCATCTCCTTCTAGTGAGCTCACAGGCCTACTGGCAAAAATTTAAATAAATTAATAATTTATTTGTTTATTTATTTGTGACAAATCTAAGTGACAACATGTTGTTGACCTGAGGTGTACATCTAGAACATCAGCCCAAGGAAGCCAAAACTGTTAAGACCTGAAGTGGCAGCTGATGGCAGGTCACTCTTTTTCGCAGGAAGACTACCACCTACAAAATGAGGAAGGGCTTTGATCCCAAGCCATCATCCAGGTTCCAAGAACTAGGACTTGCCCTGCAGCTCATTGCACACGACATGCAGGACAGCTCACGAGCACATGGACATCATAATCGCTTCCTTCAAGCCCACAGGCATACTCCACAAATCAGTACTGGGCGCTGGCCCCCAGATCCCGTCTCTACGCAGACCACTGCACGTGGGTGCAGCCCACATAGCTCTGTCCCACACATCCATGTCAGTGTGTGCTGTGCTTCCTCCCATGAGTGGTCATGCTTTATCACGTCTTCATGTCTTTTTGTGTCAGCCGCCATGCCATGACACCCTGACAGAGTTGAGCTTTTTTTTTTTTTTGGAGAGGTTTTCGCTATAGGGCGCGTGAGCTCGCCAAACAGACAGAGAGAAACATGGAGACAGAAAATGAGAAATCACCCCCCAGGGGGGATGGTCACGCCACAATCCCTTCTCCTCCATTCTCTTCTCGGGATCTTGGGCACGTTTGCACACACACCCGGAGTGAGTTTTAAGCCACCGGGTCCGGGAAGCGAACTGTGGTTGACTACGTGGGAGTCCAGCGACATAGCCATTACGCTAACTGCTGATTCCCAGAGTTGAGCTTTTTCTTCCAGCTTTACTCTAAACTTGACAAAGCCAGCTTACCCAGGATCTTGTTCTGATACTTAGTGTGTCCTCTAAGAACACCTGTTCACCTGCTAAACCCCAGTACCTGCGAATGTGACCGTACTTGGGAATAGGGTCTTTGCAGGTGTAACCAAGTTAAGATGAGGTCATGCTTGATTATATCCAATGTGACTGATGTCCTCATAAGAAGATGAGAAAAGATGGGGACACATAGAGAGGCCACGAGACAATGGAGACAGAGATCGGTGTTGTACTCACAAGCCAAGGAGTGCCAAGGACTGCTGGGAGTACCAGGAGAGAGGCATGGAACAGACTCTCCCTGGAACCTTCACAGGGAGCCAGGGCCTCTGAAGGACCATGACTTTGAATTCTAGCCTCCAGACCGTGGGAGAGCCACTTGTTTGTGGCACCTTGTTATAGCAGCTGCAGGAAACAGAAACACTTAGGATGAGGACACAGTGTAGTCTCATTATACTATAATAGCGTAGTAATAACAATAATGAGGGGACCGAAATTCAGTGCTTCCTCTGTGTCCCGGTTTCCACTAAGCCTTACAATAGCCCTATGAAATCAGTGCATCCATTATTCAATCCATTTTACAGAGAGAAAATAAAGGGACAGGCCGGTTAAAATAACTTGGTATAGTAAGTCCACTCCACCTGCCAGGGAGAGAGCTGAAGGCCTGAGGTACCCAAGAGCCCAGTGTTTTCCAGAATGGTTACCTCAACACAAGATGCATGTACTTTTTTTTTTTTTTTTCTTTTTTTTCTTTTTTTGGAGAGGTTTTTGCTATAGGGCGTGTGCGCTCGCCAGACAGACAGAAAGAGACAGAGAGACAGAAAGCAGGAAATCACCCCCCCAGGGGGGATGGCCACGCCGCAATCCCTTCTCCTCCATTCTCCTCTCGGGATCTTGGGCACGCACGCACATGCGCCCGGCGTGAGTTTAAGCCGCCGGGTCCGGGACTCGAACCGCGGTCAACTACGTGGGAGTCCAGCGACATAGCCATTACGCTAACTGCTGGTCCCGGGATGCATGTACTTTTTAGAAATGATGATCATTTGTCCTGAAGTTACACACAGAGGGCCAACCCTGTGACACAGTGGTGAAAGGAATCAGATCTTGTGTGGTCAACAGTGTTCAAATCCCAACCCTGCTGGCTTGAAAAATGTGTTGGGTAGGTGTGCATGTGTGCCCGAAATCTCAAGAGGAAAGGAGAATGGAGGAGAAGGTATTGTGGCATGGCCATGGTCCACCGGGGGTGCTTTCTTTCACCCTCTCTTTCATGAGTGCACATACCCTCTGTCAATAAAAATAAGTAAAATAAAACAATGCAGACAAAACAAATTATAGACGGAGATAGATGGACCCTTTGCTGAAATTCTTAATGCCCTCCATTTTGGAATGATTTTCAAAATTACCATTAGAAGTTTGCCTTGGATTTCACCCAGACATCCTGACACACACTCTGTTATAATGGAGCGAGGCAGTCTTCACGTATAGCTTACATGCCTCCAGAAATTAAGTTTAACTGCATCCACTGTAATTCATCCAAAATAAAGTAAATATGAAAACCGTTGTTTTTCTTAAACGTAGCCGTCTCAGTAGAAACGCAGTTTAGATTCTTAACGACGCCATAACTGTGTCTATGCCCGTCCCTCATGCCTTGACAGAGACAGTGTTTCTAGAATACATACTTCAGTTTAAAAAAATCAGGTTTGGAGCCAGTAGTTAGCATAATGGCTATGTCGCTGGACTCCCACGTAGTCAACCGCGGTTCGTGTTCGGACCTGGTGGCTTAAAACTCACGCTGGGCGCGTATGCATACATGCCCAAGATCCCAAGAGGGAAATGGAGGAGAAGGGATTGCGGCGTGGCCATCCCCCCTGGGGGATGATTTCTCGCTTTCTGTCTCTCTGTCTCTCTCTGTCTCTCTCTCTGTCTATCTGGCGAGCGCACACACCCAAAAACAAAAACCTCTCCAAATAAATAAATAAATAAATAAATAAATAAAAATAAAAAAATCAGGTTTGAAAATACCATGTTAATAAACATTTATCAATTCTTACCAAGCAGAAAAGGGAACCACATTGTCTTATCTTATGCTGGCTGGAATATAGAAACTCATATGACGAACAGCTTCATTTTTCTTTCTTCCTCCCATGTTTCTCCATTGCCAATGTGCACATGGGAAGGGCGGGGCCGTGTGCTCATCAGGGCGTCCCAGCCCCGCACTGTCAACATTTGGGCTGCATCGTTCTTTGCAGGGCTTCTTGAACATTGTAGGCCATTTAGCCTCCACCCTGGTCCCACCCACGACTGCTGGCAGCCACTCCCCTAAGCCATGCCCAGACACTGCCAATATCCAGGTAGGGCGAGGGGCAAACTGCCCTAGTTGAGAATCAAAAATATATATAATATATAAAATTATGTATATTACACATAGACTACATATAAATAGATAAATAGATAAGAGACAGATAGATGCATTGCCCGTGTCAAGGTGAAAGACTGAATATGGAGCTTGGAAACCAAGCCTTAGTCAAATAATATCTCAGCAAAGAAATTGGAAAAATGAACAAATAGGAAATTGCCCAGCAGATCTGACACTTCCTCCTGCCAGAATGCAATCACTCTGGTGCCATTCCCAACAGCCAGTGCCCTCCGCAGGGTGGCTCTGCATCCCTGCACTCTGAGTGCCCAGGAAGCAGCCTTCACTAAGGGCCACCGTGTCCCCCGGTACATCCCTCCCGACTCCCTGAGAGCCACGGTCCCGGTACTCTGCGCTGGAGGGCTGAGGGATGGATGACCTCTGAACAGCTACCGAGAAATCAAAGTCACCCAGTCAGACACTTTTAGTCCCAGATGCAGACAACCTGAAGAAACCCCCATTTAAGTTTTCTGGCTATTTATTTTTAGTTATTTTTTTATTGGCATAAGAATTTGTGCACACGCACATGACAGTCTGAAAGAGTGAGAGGAACAAGCACCCTTCGGGGTCTGGTCACTTGTGATCCCTTCCTCCAATCCTCTGGGTCATCAGATCATGACTCAAGCAACATACCTGGGGGTTTCCGGCTGACCAAGTCGGAGATTTGAACCACAGTCACTACATGGGACCCAGCTTCCCTCGAGTACTTCAGTACCGCTGCACCATGGGGCCAGCCCTGGAGTCTTTTTATTTCATTTTATTTTTTGAGAAAGATTTTTGTTATCGGGCACATGCACTCACTAGAGAGATAGAGAGAGACACAGACAGAAAGCAAGAAATCACCCCCCCCCCCCCAGGGGGATGGTCATGCTGCAATACTGTCTCCTCCATTCTTCTCTGGGGATTTTAGGCACACACGCACAATTGCTTGGCATGAGTTTCAAGCCACCAGGTCAAGGATTCAAACCACAGTCAGTCACGTGAGAGTCCAGCGACATAACCATTATGCCATCTGCTGACCCTCAGCCCTGGCATCTTAAGAACAGAACATGGCCCTGGCTCTGCGGGAGTAGTTCTGCTGTTCATGGAGAATGGACAAAGCAGGCCTTGCCACCAGGAAGGACTAAGCTCATGCAAACAGCACCCAGGAAGTGATGCTGGTGCAGATGTCAGTGAAGGCTGTGACCATGAGACCACTGTGTCCCCAGACCTCTCACCCCACCTGGCTCAGCACGGCTCTCGATCTGCAGATTTATGGAGTAGACGAATACCCTCCTAATGTGTGAATAAGGAGCATGTTGAGAACAACAGTGCTGGGATGCACTCCACTGTGACCTGACCAGCTGCAGCGAGAGGTGGCAGTCTCTGTAGTCTCCCAGGACAGGACAGGAGCACGCCGAGAGAGCACCAGCGAGGGGGAAGGAGGGAGGCGGCAAGAAGATGCAAGACCATAATGAGCAGACAGTCCCTGAGGGATCCTGCCAGGAGAGGGCTCGAGGGTATTGAACTGCCATTTTCAAATATTTCAAGACCCACTGAACACCTGAGGTGTCAGACAGCCTGGCTGTCCCAAGGCACAAAACGAGGACACATGCTGAGCCCCTCGGGACCCACAGCCTCGCCTGTGAAGACTACGAGTGGTCATTCCAAACACGCGCGGCCTTAGCCTTCTTTGAAATTGCAGAGGTGGCAAGGACTTCCCATTGGGGGAGTGAGTGAGGCTCCCAATACTCAGATAAATAAATGTTGAAGTTATCACATGCTGCTTATTGAACACGCAAGTTGGCAAACGAGGCTGGCTACTCGCTGATTTTGTTAAGCTGTGAGTACTCAAATTCAATATAGAACATATTGCCTCTTGAAACACAGTCCCGACAGCCATTTTCATCAACCTGGCGCTAGGCTGAGCTAGCTATTTGGAAGTTGCCTCAAACAGGCTTTCAGATGATACCGTGGTTTCCGAGCAAGCCTGAGCTCTCGCATGCTGTTTCGACCATTGCTCACCCCCCATAGCACCATTGTTTACACTGATATTTGATTTCCTCTTTCAAATGCCGGGAGACAGCTTTACAACTGCAACGCTTTCTAAAAATAAAACTTTTTGGTAGCAGCAATCTTCTGGGTTCCTGATTTCTGCCGCAAATCCCAGAGAACTAATTAAGCCAAAGCCCCTTCCAAAGCAAACCTTGCCCTGTCACTGGCTCCACTACCAGGGGAGTTAATTGATGGCAGTTACGCCGTCTGAGACGAGGGGGGCTCAGAGTAGGAGCGAAGGCCAATTAGTTTACAGTGGGGCCCGTGAAGAAGCTAGCTGATTGCCATGAGAACGCTTTGAGGCCATTCTTAATGGGTTTTAATCTTTCAAGGGAGCTGGCGATACCTGTGGATTCCTGGACTCCGGTGCCGCACACCTGCGCCGTGTTCCACGCCGACTTACTCGTTACGTACTCCTTCGCTCCACTCTAAAGGGACCCCTGTGATGGCCCACGGCCTGGGGTACGCACAAGCACCAGAGTCTGCTGGGCACTAAGGTCATGTTTGAATGATTTCTGCAATGATTGCCGTTCAACTAGGCAAATGCCCTTCGAAAGGGCAAAGCAAATTCTCTGTTAGATCAACTGGGGGTGAAACCTGAAATGGAAAATTCCAATATAGGTTAATAAGAAGCTATTCCTACGCAAGTTCCATGCCGCCATTTGAATGTATGCCCCTGGGAAAAAGTCAAAGAAATCTGAAAACACAGCTCATTATTGTTTTGTGTAGATTATGCAAACCTTGCCTTTTGAAAAAAAAATGACAAAGTTGCAGAGGATCAGGGAAAGAATTCGGACTGTATTTAAACAGGGATTAGCTAGCAGGGTGTTGATTTATAAATGGCAACAACCAGTTCCTCCTATTCTCTGCTGCGGTCGTGTCTCCTGCACAGTAATTCCCAGTGTTCTCTTTTGAAAGCCCTTGGTACTCGGTTAGCCCCAAGGTATAATGTTTGATAATATAACTACTGCTTCTGTCAGTGCGTTTTGTACAAACGCATTATATGTGGCCCAGAATGGTAAAGATTTATGTATGGGTATGGAAAATAAAAATCAGCATTGATTAAAAGCCCCAGATAGACCATCCAATACCGCCCAAAGAACATCAGTTATTTTGCATTTTGACGCGGCGATTGATAACTCATAAATGCAAGCGGGGATGACAAATGCGGATGGAAACTGGCTTTGACAAAAACGATAACAGTATCAGTCTCGAGGGGCGATGGAGGTATAAGCAGGAGCTGTTTAAAATATTTAATCATTTTATGAAGGCTGCAAGATGTTGTTTGACCCTGAAGGAGTGTGAATGTCACATGGATCAGAAATTGCCAAGTCTTTGAAGTGAAATAAAAAAATGGTGTTATTATAGATCCTTCCTGACATCCTATCATTTCTGTATAGGATTAAAAATATGTATACAAAGCACCAGATAAAGGACTCCGGCAAAGGATGTCTTGGTTGAAGGGAAAGTAACAACGTAGTGGTTGTGAATTTTCACTCCAAAATCCCAAAGCATTTCTTTTATTTTCTTCTGAATGGCAAGAAGAGAGCCAAGAGCTCCCTGTAAAAAGAGTCCTTTGGTTTTTAAGTACGGGGTAAATTACCCTTTACCCTCGTTCCCCGGGTTCAACTGCGGGAGTTTGTAATCTCCTTCTCCCTGAGCATCGTGCCTCACTTGGATGCTGGGTTTAGTCGTGTCTCTGTGTGCACAGCCACACGGGACACAGATGCTCTAAATTAACATGGGATCTATTTACACACCTGCGTGAGCGGCCGGATGCGGTCCTCGGCGACGGGGCGACCACGCTTCTCATCCTCTAGCTCTGCCGCAGCCCATGCCTCGAGCTCACAGAGGAGGCACAACTGTGGGTGAGGCCTCGGGGCATGTCCGCACGAGCAGGGTGACCCCGACGACCCTGAGGAATCGCAGCAAATGAAACATCACACAGTGTGTTCTTCATCTCTCTGCTCAGCCCCCGCCTCGAATGGCCCCTTGCTGCTCTGGCCTGTGGCCCTCAGGGGTTGAAACAGTTTCTTCCGGAGGGACTGTCTTCCTGTCTCTTCTGGGACTGTGTCGCTCCTCTCCGCTGGTGTGCTGTGCCTCTCAGGTATCTTCTGGACCAGCTGTAGGTTTCCTGCTGGCTGGAGTCTCTTGCCCTGGGGCTGGTCTGCTTCCTGGGTGGGAGCTGCACTTGCTCAGATGCACACAGCGTGCCCTGCGAGGTCAGGGTTGCCTTCGTCTTCCTCTCAGACCTGTACTCGGGGTGCAGGGAGAAGCAGCCCCAGAGCACTGGCTTCCTCAAGTGGAGGTGTTGCAACCTGAGTGAGGCTTTCTGAAAACCATGCCCATCCGCCTCCCTGCCCCAAACACACACACACGTGTGCACACTCACACATGCACACTCACACATTATGTACACTCATGCACTTCATGCACACGGCCACTCACACACACTCTCTAGCACACTCACACATCCTTGCACACGCATGCTCTCACTCAGTTTTCTGATGCACTTTCACATAGATGCCCTCACTGTGGTCACTGTTCTCCGACACTCGGGACACACGGGCACAGGGCTGTCACTCATGCCATGCACCCACTGCCGTGCTCACCTATTCGCTCACACACTTACCGTGCTCGGGCCTGACAGGACACGAGGGCGGTGGAGCCATCGGAAGCAGTTCTCCGGCAAAGCACTGTCTGTGCGGCGGCCGGGCTCCACGGTGCCGTGACCCTCGGCACTGTCTGCAGAGCTGGGGCAGCAGAGAGCGACGGGACGGGCAGCGGCCTCGCTTGCAGCCCAGCTGGTCTTGCTGCCATGGCCCTTGTTCATTTCTGCATCCTGTCTTGGAGGTTGAGGGGCAGGACACCAGAGATCCAAGAACTGGTCCACTGGCGGGGCCCCTGTGGTCTCAGGGAAATGCAAGAAGTCACCCAGTGATGCTGCCCAGCCTTGGAGAACAGACCAGTCCTGCAGGGTGATAGGGCCCTTGAGGTCCCCGTGGCTCATCTCCTCAGCCAGGACCCTGGCTGGGGCTCCCCAACTCCTGTCCCCCTCCCCTCCGCCCACGCAGCAGGAGCACAGCCTGGAACAGAGGCTCCCTCAAAGCCTCCAGGAGGAACCAGCCCTGCCGGCCCCTGGATCTTGGACGCCCACCTTCCAGAACTGGGAGGCAGTGTGTTTCTGCTTTTCTAAGCCACTGTGGCAGCTGAGCAAGCTGGGAAGCTGTGTGTATGTGTGGGGTGTCCTGGGCTGTCCCGGGGGTCCTAAAGGCAAGCCCACGTATCCCTCTGACTGCAGAAGGGAAACCCTGCGATGGAGGCAGAGAAGCAGATGAGAGAGCAGCCCAGTGCTGCTGCAGAGAGAGCGTGACCGGGGCCAAGGGGCCCACGGCAGCCCGAGCCGCGGCTGGAAAAGGAAAGGAGTGGAGTGTCTCCCGGACCCTCCGCAGAGGTCTCCCATCCAGCCCTGGATGTGGACTCCGAGATGTCAATTCAGACTCAACCTCCAGAAATAGAAGAGAACAAAGTCTGTGGTTTCCAGCCCCCACATTCGTGAGACTTTGTCTCAATCACAAAAACACGAGTTAACAGGCTTGGTGGGTTGAGGGTTCTCCGTGCAGCAGGCAGGAGCTGGGCTTTTCACATACTTGGCTGCACTTAGCCCTTCCCAGTTCCTGAAGTAAAGCATATTATCCCTGGTTTACGGAGGAGTAAGCCGAGGGCAGATGAGAAAAGGCACCTCACCAAGTCACAGCCCTAGGACTGGGGGGGCTGGGGTTTGGGGTTGCGTCTGCCTAATGAGTAGCCTGGAGTTCAGCTCACCGCTGCTCGAGGAGGTGTCTGTGTGACATCCTGACGCAGCTCCATCTCCTTGTCCACATCCTCACTCTCCTAGCTCCAAGGCCACCAGGGCCTCTCTCCAGCTCAAAAACCACCAGATGCCGCTGGGCTGGTGCACGCCCTGCAGCCAGGCTCCGGCCCTTGGGGGTCTGAGCACTCTCCCTCCCAGCCTTTCCCCACAGTGCTTCGGTGACCCCTAGCTGGTCGGGCATTCTGTTTCCGGTCCCGTGTTCGAGCATGTGTTCCCTCACCCAGAGTATCTCCCCTCACCCATGCTACTGGTAGTATCAGACTGATTCTGGAAGTCTTTCCGATGGTTGGAGCCCACACCAGCATCACCTTCCTCTGAACCCCCACCCTCCTGACCCCGGTTTAGTGCACAGTGATTCGTCATTGAGCTTGTATGTGTCAGTTTTCTCTTCCCTACTGGACTGGAAGTTTCCTGAGATACTAAAGAAAACGCAGAAGTGGTCTCTATCATAAAGCTTAGAGTCCAGCTGGAGAGATGAAAGTGACCCTTAGCACGACACCATCAAAGCTGCCTTGAGGAGGCGGTGCGAGTGGCAACCTGAGAGCACAGGGACTGGAGGGCGAAGGGGTCAGTGCTGGCCCTGGCTCTGTGCCCTCAGGGAAGCCCCTCCGCCTCGCCGGTCGCTTTCTCACTATCTGTAAAATCAGCCACTTGAGCTCGATGGCCTCTAACGTCTCTCCGGTCTCTGACGTCCTGTGATCCCGAGTTGGCATCGGCACGTGTCCCTAATCCGAGACACCTTTTCCCCTCGCCCAAGCGTTCTGCCAGGGCCTGTGTGAGTCACATTTCCGCATGAGTGCCATGCTGCAGGTTATTAATCATCCTGAAAACCTGGGTCATGTATAATTCAGATCCAGGAAGTCCTACTTGCCACCAAGTCTTCGTTGGCACTGAGACCTTGAAAGCGCTCCCTGACTTCTGCCGCCTTGGCAGGGAGCAGTCACACCATGCCCTCTTCTCCGAGGGGCTGGAAAAACTGAAACCAAAGAGCCCGTGCACATTAAGGCCAGACTTTTCCAGTCTGCCGTGGGTACGAGAGGAAGCTCTGGACCAGAAGAGAGGCCTCTGAAGCCGTGGCTCTCTCCTAGCCACCAACATCCACAAACTCTGAACTTCAAATTCGCTTCCAGGAAAACTTATACGTAGAAGTTTATTGTTCCACTTAATACCAAATGCGAGGGCATGAGGAACGAGGCCCTGGAGCACAGCCGGTCATTCGGCATCGTCATGACGACAGTGGACATGGGTGGAGATGAGCTGCAGCCCACAGAGCTGTGTGGTGATCACTTGCAGCAGAAATGCAGTTGCCGCCCGAGGAAAAGCACGCACATCAGTGGTGACAAGCCCCACAGACTACAACCACGCGTTCCCTAAAGGCCACCCAACACCCTGGCCAGGACACACACAGGAGCCGAGCAGACACGAATCTTGCTCCCCTCACTCTGAGCACGCCGAGAGCACTCCCCACAGAGCACCGACTTGGGGCTGCAAGGCCATCTCCCTGGCCCGTCTGCCCAGCCAGATATTTCTGGGTGCTGGAGGAGACGGCCCTGATCCCCCCTCCCTGGCCCTGACATTATGTCCCGCAGGTGCCCTGCCCCTGGCATGACTGAGTCGCTTTCCGACGGTCAGTTTTTATGATTGTTAACATTGGCGTTGTTACACTCCTCTGTATCAAAAGAATTTGCAGACAAGCCTTGAAGTGTGAGATGTAGAGTGAGCAGTTCCAGACAGGAGCCACGATGCCACAGCACCATCCGGCAGAACTTTCTGTAACAATGGGACGCTCTGTAGTCCTGCTGTCTGGTGGGGCCTCTGGACACTTAAAATGTAGCTAGTGCACCCAGGACTGGATTTTGAATTTTATTTAAATTACGTCTATTTACGTTTATAAAACCATACAGGGAAGGTCCTTGGTTCGTGTCCTGCGATCTCCCTGTGTGTGGATCTCATGGGCCTGTGACCTGAGCCAGCCAGCAGTGGAACATACCACGAAGACCTTGCTGGGAGTGCTTCCCTTTCTCTCTTCCCCCTTATCGATCTCACTCACAGAAGAAATAAATGAATTAATTAAATAAATAAATAAAAATAAAAAACCCCAAGTCACCTTTCTCTTTCTTACATCTGATTTCATTTTGTCTTTTTCTGAACAAACATTTGCTGGGTGCTTGCAGCCTTGTAGCACTGAGCTGGACATTAGTGAGTGACTGGGGCAGGCGCTGTGACAAGAAAGTCATCACGATGGGATATAAGCACCTGTTTGGAGGAAACAGGGACACGGCGGGTGAGCAGGGAGATGCCGTCACTCGTCAAATGCCGGGTCTTTGCTGGGAGCTGTACCAGCCGCTCCGCACGTGACAATCTCCTTTCCTGCCAGAAGCACTGAGATGAGTCCTTTTTACAGATAAAGAAGTGGAAACTCAGAAGATGGAAATAATGTAGCCAAGGTCGGAACCAAGTTTCGACCCTGAAATTAAGAAATGAAACTTGACCCGCTTCTTGGAGGACTGGATTGGGAAGCGTGAGGCCAGGAGGAGCGCAGGTGGGCAGAGGGAAAGTGTTCCCGACTCAGGGAACAGCACGCAGAGCCCCAGCATCAGCTGGGCAGGGACGGGACAGAGCTGGGTGTGAGAAGGAGCACCTTGCCACGGACCTGGGGTTCTTCCCTGGAGGTTGGGGACACCAGAAGCCTTTTAAAAGCAAAAGAAATGGCTGATAGTTGAAGGTCCAGGCTGGTCACTGTGACGAAGGACGTGGGGTCGAGGTTATGCAGAGGTAGGAGGGCATCTAAAAGGGCTGAACTGAGGCAGTGGGGAGGGTGAGACGGCTTGGGAGCAGGCAGGACCAGACAGGGATGACAGGGTGTCGGGAGGAGGGATAGGGAGATGGAGCGTCTGGCTCTAGCCCGAGGGATGTGAGGCGGAAGTGCAGTCCATGCTCTTCCCAGTCTAGGCTGCTCTCCAAGCAGCTGAGTTAGCCAGTTCCCTGCGGAGTGTGCTCTTCCGCCTCAGCTCATCAGAAACCCTCCCTTCATTTAAAGATGAAGAATTGGGGTGTTCCTGGAGATCCTTCCAGTGGCATACCCAGTGCAGACACTCCCCGCTCCAGTCAGAGGTGCCACTCCAAAGCCTTGATTGCAAATGCCAATAGGAAAGCGGAACTGTCTTTGACAGTTGTGCACACGCTCCCACTATAGGGGTAACTGCTACATAAACGACACAGGTTAATGTACCTCTCTGCTACTCTATACCAAATCCAAATTAAAATAAGATCATGTAAATAATATTTTAAATTATCTTCTTTATTAATGGCTCAAATTTTAATTAACTGAATTTTGTTACCTAATATTTGATGTTAAGCAAAACAATTGAATATGCATCATTGCCCAAGCCAGTGTTTATCAAAGCATGATTCATCAGTGAGGGTCTCCAAGACCCTTTAGTCAGGGGGTCAAAACTATGTTCATCCTAATACCGATGTCATTTGATTTCCACCTGTGTTGACACTGGCTCTGGTGCTCCAAAGAGCACAGAGCACCGGTAACAGCACATGGCCACAGCACCAAGTGTGACCGTGCTAGGAGTCACTGTGCTTTCACTCTGGTACATCCACATTCACTTCCTTAGTGAAGCTGTCAGAATCATTGTCGCAGTAACTCTTGACCTTCAAATGCATCTTTTCAGTACTCTGAGCAATGAAGTAGGAATTTTCTGTACACCGAGGAGGACAGCCATCCCAAGCAAAGCCTCTGTGTGACTCTTACACATGGGAAATGAGCCCGCCACTTTTCATGAACACCATTTTTCCTCAAAAGAATGACTGAGAGGGCCTGGTGGTGGCACAGTGGTAACATGCTGGACCCATATGGACAGGTCCTGGTTTGTGTCCCCAGACTTCCTTGAGCACATCAGATACACACAGGTGCCTGTGATCTGAGCTGGCTGAGTCCAAGGGTGAAATACAGCGTGACTGCCCTGTTGCAGTGCCTGTCTCTCTGTCTTTCTCATAGAAGAAAATAAAGAAAATTAAAAGATAAAGATAAAAAAAAAAAAAAAAAACAGAATGACTAACAGAAAATGCATGGAGAGTCACAGTGGGGTATGTGGCAGACTTTTTCTCAAAACAAAGTGAGTCTCTAGCTACAGGAAAAATAACTGACAGAATGTGTTGCCAAGAATAAAATTCAATCTTTTGAGTGAAAATCAAAATTTTGAAAAACATTATTCACCACTATAAGCTTGACAGTTTCTTAAAACTTAGAGACTTTTGTGATGCGGTTAGGGAATATTAACAAATACTTTGATATTTTGATATGTATGGAATGTGTCAACATTTGGAAGATGTGAACAGACTCATTGGGTCAATATTTTTGAAATAATGCAAAATGCTATGACGTTGTGCACAGGTAAACAAATCCATTCAATTGCCACAGAAACCAATGGATTTTAATTTAGCACAATGTGATTTCAGATTCCATGTGGCTATTTGCTTTTCAGAACAACCACTTGTTGAGTTTTGGTGTAATATCAAAAAAGGTCTATAATCATCTTAAAGACAGTTCCTAAATATTTTTTTCCCTTTTTCAACTATGTAGCTGGATATGGTTAAATTTTCTTCATATATTTCAATGAAAACCACATATCACAACACATTTAATGCAGAAACACATGTAAGAATCTAGATATGTATTAAGCCATCCATAGAGATTTGCAAAAATGTAAACAATGATACCTATTCTGTGTAACAGAATGTGTCATTTATGATGACATAAGATAAACAGCAATCTGCTAAATACATTTATAAATAATATTCTGGGGGCCAGGAGGTAGCATGGTGGTTAAGGCTCTGGACCCCCACATGGCTGACCATGGTTCAAGTCCCAGAGCTGGCAGCTTGTTTTCTCACTCTCCCTCTTTGTTTTTCACTGTCTCTGGTGAGGGCTCATGCCCTATCACAAATTTTAAAATAATAATAATAATAAATAGAATTAAATAGATAATTATTTTAAAAATATTTTCAATGTTCTCAACTTTAGTTATTAATATTATAAATACTAATAGATACATCACATAAACAAAGAATAAAGAATATAAGAATAAAATATAAGAATAAAATTTGAAATTCTAAGAGTGTAAAGGGATCCTGGAACCAAGCAGTTTGAAGTAGTTTAAAATTACATTTATGATCTTATGGTTGTATTTTCACCACTTTTAAGAACTATACCTCACAACAGTACACATAAGTAATGAACACTTAAGACAGGGCAGCTTTAGACCTCAAGGACAGTGGTTGTATATACTTATTTTTAATCATGCTCTGAATCATTTTGAATTTTCTGGTCATAGTAGAACTTTGTGTATCAGAAGAGACACTCCTCTGACAAGTAGAGGTATCAAAATTAGCTGTTTCTAGGGACTGGCTCATTCCTGCATTGTTAGAATTACCTTCAATGTGAAGGATTTTTTGGAAATTCACTAAGTCACTTGCCCGTTTTGTGAGGCTCAGTTTGTTCAGCACTAGAAAATGTGACTTTAAAGCCACTAGCGGGCCACGTAAACCGCAGTCCTCCATCATGCCAGTGTGCCCTCTACCTTGTCGCGTCCCGCTTGCTCTCCCCCTGCCTCCTGGACTATGTAAGTCTGCACGGTTGCCTTAACAACATATGATGAGCCGGGTGGCTCAAACAACAGATATTTATTTCTCACAGTTCTGGAGGCTGGGAAGACCAAGCTCAGGGTGCTGGAATATTCAATTCCCAGTAAAGACTCTTCCTGGTTCAGAGATGACCACGCCTTCTGTGTCCTCACATGGTGGAAAGAGAGAGCGTTCTGGTCTCCTCCTCTTCTTACGGGGGCACTAATTCCACCACGGAGCCTTGCCCTGGTAAGATCTAAAACTAATCGCACCCAAAGGCCCCATTTCCAAATGCCATCAATTTGGGGGCAGGGCTTCAACACAGAAATTCTAGGGGAACACAACCTTCCTATCACAGGGACTGTGGGAAGCACCTGTCATCCAGCACATCAAGAAAATGACGCAGCAGCAGCCACCGAGATAGTGCTACTCATAAAAGTTACCTTTCTTTCTTCTTAAAATAAAATACGCACATGACCATACAATCTCCTTGCACCCCTGTAAATCGCCGATCATTCTGAGCACACTGGGCTGTCTGCCCCCGACTTGAGGCTCACTGGAGGATCCCACAGTCCATGACAGGACCTCCCCCCGTTTGGCATTGCTCATCACTGTGCGCACAGAAGGGAGGACCAGCTTCCTTTCCTGGTCTGGGAAATGTCCAGTGGCCAGAGACTGTTTCATGGGTTCTTCTGTCATCTGTTGGAAGATAGAACAGCTTTCCTGAAGGAGGTGCCTCCGTGTCACTTGGTAATCTATTCTACGATGCCACCTGCTCTAGTGAATTTTTCTCGACACTAAGAGTTACCCAAATACTTCATGGTTCCCCTTAATCCTATTCCCTCTGACAGGTCGCTGAGGGAAGGGCAATCTAGCCTCAGCCTCCTCTGCACGCTAAAGGACAACAGCAGCCAGGACAGGAGGCATGTAGATGGGCCACCAGGCTCCGTCCACTTCTGCGCTTCCATGGACATGTGATGAGCTGGCACGGTTAGCTGGTCACGTGTGCCTCCCTGTGATGAGGAGCGCACTGGGCTCTGCTGCCCAGAGAAGCCTCCGCCGCTGCAGCCCTTGCCGGCCCCTCCCAGACTCCCCACCGCAGCTCTGAGCGCCACTCTTCCGGAAGGGCACTCACTGCTGGGCACTGTCTTCTTTCCCAGGAGGCACTTTGGAGACCTGGGTGTGACGCCCATCTTGTGATTTGGTGCTCTGCTACCATTTTTTACTCGGGTGAATCACAAAGTAAAAGGCCTTCGGAAGTACAACACTGAATGTTCTGGAAGATTAAAGAGCTCACACACAGCCAGCTTAGAATCTTGAAGCATTTAGATTTCCAGTGTTCCTTTTTGTTGCAGGGAGGAGGCTGTGGAGAGGGCGGTGACCCTCAAGGACGGATTAAACTCCCTTTAGTGTGGTTCTTTGACCATCTGGCCAGGTAAAGGACAACAGTGCAAATGGAATCTTCCCTCAATAAACAAAGCATGGCTCCTTTCTGGAGGACTTACTAGAAAGACTATCTGGTTGAAGCTTTCTAGATCTTTCTGAAGACAAGGTGGTGAGTCAATTTGCAGTTAGAGAGCAAGGTGTAGACTTCCGGCTCCGGCTCCTCCTGGCTCCCCCGCTCCCCGCTGTCTCCCTTCCTCCGCCCAGCACATCCCCTTCAATATCCTCAGAACTAAATCTGAGACAATATGTAATTATACAGGAGAAAACTCTGTCAGAGGATAGCTGAAGTTGCTTAAATTGTGCTGATTTACAAAGATAAGAGATTTTTTCCCCTACTTAAAAAAAAATACCTTTTTGCGTGTATAACGGCAAACAACCTCCTGCAAAGTCAACTCCTTTTCTGAAAGTCATTGCTAGTTTTATAATTTCTGAGTCATTAGATAACAGATAGAACTCCACACTTAGTGGTTTCAAATGTTTATGGTCTGCAATTCATTCTTAATGAGCTCTCTCCATGTCTTTATTCTTCTTCGCAGCCTCCTGCTGGGAAGTGTCTTACTCTGCCTTGCCTTTTGTTAATGATTCCACAATCATTTCAGAGCCATTTCTCCTGCCTTATGTAATTCTGACACCACCGAAGAGCCCAGCTCACTGCCTCGCAGTTGGAAATGTAACCTTTAATGTATTAATTTCTCTTGCTCAAAACAATTTAACCTCTGTCTTGGTTTTGTGATTGCTAAGTGTTCCAATTAAATGCCTCTTTCATTTTTTGTCCTGAAGGGCTTGCTCTTCCCTGAATTCCGGTGAACATACCCTACCTCGCTGGCGACCAGCACGCGGGGCCCCTCATTCTCGCCATCAATCCATTCTCTCTCTCATGAGTGCCTGTCACATTTTCAAAACACCTCTTTCCTAAAAAAGATTAATTAAAGTAGTTTTAAGTGCGAGGCAGCATTGTCCGGGTAGAGAAACAAATCATTCGCGCCCAGAAGATAGAGGCGTCCGGGTGGGGAAACCCTCCTCTCCCGCCCCAGTCCGAGCCTGTGTGATCAATAGGAGCCGATGAGCACACAGCTCCCCGCCGTCGGCATGCACCTCGTGTCAGAGCAGGACGGGGAAGATTAATCACAGCAACAAAAAGTCTCTGGGCACTCCGCTCTGGGATTTCACCACCTGGCTCCGTGCAGAACAGGCCAGCGATGTGGAAAGCACACTGAAGGATTCCTGAGCACTGACGGGGCCCAAGCCCTCACGGAGAGCCCAGACGCGCCAAAGCAACTGGAAACAAAACCGAGGGCAAGCCTGGACCGTCTGTGTACAGAGCGACAGGTTCCCCTCTGTGCCCGCTGGATGACCTCCTCCTGGGGTCCCTCCTCCCAAGAGCCTTCACTCTAATTGCCCATTGTCTCAGTGCCAGAGTCTAGGCCTCACCCTCTTCCTCGATTCTTTCAGAGGCCTAGAAAGAGTGGCATTACAGGGCTGGGGGCAGGGCCTCCTCAGCCTTCAAACCAAACTGGAGAGTGTGCCCATAGGAATAACTCAAATCCACGGTGATGAAAATGATTTGCAATTAATCTTCGACGGTCCAGCCAGAACGGTTTCCCCAGCTCTGTCCATGATAGAGACAAATACTTGAGAGTGGGTCACGTAGCTAGGTCATGCCCGTCTCCAACCTGCATTCAGAACAGCTATGTCGATACCTGGTCATCCCCTCCCATTGCCACGTCTCCATGCCTGCGGTCAGTCTGGTGTCTGGTGGCAAACCAGGGGCACAGACTGAGGGACATGGAGGCTGCAGGTGGGGAAGGAAGACCATCTCCTTTCTTTGGGCTCAATGACTGCATAGTTTTGGTAAAAAAAAAAAAAAAATACAGCAATGCCATGTGCAGGACACCGTAACCGTCCTAGCTTATCTAACTTGTCATTTTCTGATACACACACGGACTGTGTCACGTACCCCAAAAGGTCCGCAGTTTGATTGTCACAGTCTTCCATTGGGAACCACACAGTGAGTGTCCTCCTTTGTTACAGGGAAAAGAAATGTATACCCCACCCCTCCCAGAGCAAAGCATGGATTTTCCATCACTTCTGAAATTCTGAAAAGTACTTGTGAGCACTTCCACAGAGCTCCATATTCATTGTTGACAGTTCTTGTGGCCCCTCTCTGTTCACTCTGACATGCAGAAAGTCAAGGCAAGGTGAAAGTCTTCAAAGAGGAATCCACTGCTTGGTGGAAGGTTAGTTCACAAAATAATAATGCCCACTGTGGAAAAATGGAGTCAGTCTGGCTCCCTAACAGGCTACAGGGTAAGCAATTTACA
Source organism: Tupaia tana (assembly GCA_026018925.1). Taxonomy (NCBI): domain Eukaryota; kingdom Metazoa; phylum Chordata; class Mammalia; order Scandentia; family Tupaiidae; genus Tupaia; species Tupaia tana. The sequence goes on from JAKSZU010000007.1 coordinate 3,768,628, forward strand.
CCGTAAGCTAATATGTGCTGGCATGCCTGTTTTATGGCCATGGCTTGGCTTTTTTATGCCATTGCATGTAACACACGTGTGCCTGTGCGACAGTTCTGTCTTTGGCAATGAGCCACTATTGTCTGCACATCCTTTAAGAGGAAGGTGCACCTGCAAACAGGAGCTCTGCACCTTATCCCGAACCCAGCAGAATACACAGCATGACCTCAGTCCCAACAATGTCTCACGTCTTTTACCAACTCCCAGTGTCAGTTCAACCTACCCTTAGGAAGAGAGGCCTCACACAAATCCTGTGTTTCTGGAACACAATTAAAATGCGTGAAAGTGGAGGCCAACCAATCAGTGGTGTGGTGATTAAGGTGCTGAATCCCACATGGCTGACTGTGGTTCAGGTTCCAAAGCTGCTGGCTTAAAAATCACAACAAATAGATAAATAAATAAAGGTTTAAAATCAAATCAAATCAAATGCATGGAAATATCCTATTTGAAATTATTGATATTAAATCTTTTTTTCTTGTTTCTTCTATTTTTACATTCAGTCACTGTATATCTTTACAACATTGAACAGCTTCAAAGTGTTTACAAGCCTAGGCTTTGAGCAGTGTCAGTGACCTCTGCATTATTTATGCAAATAAAAACACTGACAGTGAGTTAGAGCTAATGACTAGTTTTTATAAGAAATGCAAGGGATAGAAGAACCTATTAAAGAACACAGAGGATGCAATCAGCAAAATCCAGGCTATGGGAACTGCCCCAGGAAAATGGCCTGTTTCTTCAAGAAACAAATGACAAGGTACAGAAGGCGGGCAAACTAATAGGTTAAAACCCCTCAGAGGCAGATCAACCAAATGCAATGAATAGACCTTGTTTGGACATGGATTTAAAAACAAACAAACAACAATGAAACACAAGGATCTGCGCACAAAACAACCAAAGAGAACATAGTCTGGAAAATCTACGATTTTAGGAAACTTGTTAAGGCAGATGTGTGATAATGTCATTGTGCTTATGTTTTTGGTTCTTTTAAGAGCCTTTGTAGACAGACACTGAAATGTTCATGGGTGAAATGCTACAGTGTCTGGGATTGGTTTTAAATACTCTCCTGGGGAAGGGGCTGGACCTGGGCGGTAAGCACCTGTGGCTCACTGTACCCACTCTCTTCTCTTGTACATGTTTAAGTGTTCTATAAAAGTGCTTTAAATGGTCAAGAGTGGGGCCCTCCAGAGGCGAGGGCACCCTGAGGCCATCTCTGTCTTGCTGCAGAGACCCCTAATCCCTTCACCAGGTGGTCTGAAGTCACTAGTGCTGAGAGGACTCGCTATCCCCATCACTGGGAATTTCCAAGGAAGTCAAGGAATTCTGGCCATTGCATACGGTCTCTCAGTCCTGAACAACTCACTGCGTGAGCAGCTCTTCACCCTGAGTCCCAGCACTCCCGAGAAGGGGCTGGAAATGGATCCCGCAGCTTCTATTTGGAATCTCCTAACAGGCATACTCTTTTGTGGTCATGAGGGGACCTGGGCCTATAAAAAGAGATCATTTGAGCATGTTGAACTCCTCCTTTCCATCCTCATATCCGACATATTGCACACTTTTTGTTTTTTGGCTCGGATTAATGAAAAACTTGCTTTCCTTGTTACCAAGTTATATATGGTTATTGCCGAGCATTAATAAAAATAAAAATATGACAACAGAGAAGAAAATAAGACAAACCATAATCTCACCCCATATTTTTTCAAAATGAAAAAAAAAAAAATGAATCCCCACTAAATAATTCTCATGAGGTTAAAAAAATTCCTCCATGCTTCCCAGAATTGGGTTAAAAAGAGTTTGAAAATCTTAGCACCTCTCCTACTTGCAAAGACATTTAAAAGGGAACTAGGACCATTTTGTTTTATTTATCTTTTTTTTAGAGTTCTCTTATTTTAAAAGCAAATGAAAATATCTTTAGGGTTGCATAAGAATTTTGAATTCTGCAATGAAGCAGATGCCACTTCTCAGAGCTGCCATGACATGCAGCCGGCAGTGCAGCTCTCAGGGCTGCTGGGACGGGCATGAAAACTCAGCCCTGATTTGTATTTGCCACGTTGCGAGGCTCTGCAGAGGCTGCCTAACCTACCTTGATCTCTGTTTCGCTGGTGGTGTAATCACTAATCACAGCAGCAATTGCAAAGTGACAGATACCACATAAATGAAGACTGAATTATAAATCTTTTGTAACAATTACTTGGCTAAGAACTGCGCTCTGGAAATCATAAGCAACCTTTCTAGTATTCTCTATCAACGCCTCCCTCATACATGCGTTTTGGAAACTACAACAATTGTAATTTTCCCTAGTAGGATGGGACAGTCACACTTAGTTCTGATTCTTCTCACTTGGGTGACGTTTTGTCCCTTGGAATGTCAGCTCGGCTGTTTAAATGGTACATGTTTTGGGTGGTTGGTTTATTCTTGTCCTTCCTTAATCTAGCCCTCTTTCTAGGCCCTGTGTTTTCTTTGTCTACAATGAGAGAGGAGCAGAGACTCTAGACCTCGAACCAAATTAGAGAAGAAGCCTCTTCTTTCCCAGGGACAGTTTTCCAGGTAATACTCATTTTCCCATGACTCCTTTCCCTGCCAGGAGGGCAGCTCTGTGAACTGGCCCTGCGGCTCACCCTGGGGAGCCCGCTTTCTGCCTGGCAACTCCGCTCTCAGTGGTTCTTCCCTTTTCCCACATAGGCCCAGGATTAGACAGCCACACTTATAAAAAGCCTTTTGACTCAGCCCAGCCTAGCGGGGCAAATGGAGCCATGGCACTGGGACCTGCAAGGCCAGCTGTGTGTTCAAGCCCCCGCACCCGCCCTCCCGGCCAGTGGCCTGCAGACAAGTCTGGCACATGCTTGTGCCCACGATCCTGATGACCTGGAGGGTGGAAATGAGGAGGGCAGGTGACAAGACCCTGTCGTGGGTACTGCTCTCTCTCACACACACACACATACACATGCACTCTAATAAATCAAATAAATAAACTTTTTGTAAAAGCTTCTGACAATGGTTCCTAAATGCTTGACAGTGGAAGACAGAGCCGTGAAGGAGGAAAGCCGGGACAGAGCGAGTGTGACACGGTTTCCTCGGCTACATGCGCACATGCCTGCCCACTGCAGATCAGCTGTGGTAACTTCACGCTCTGGCCTTTTGGCACCAAGTGTCAGGGGTCGTTGTGTCTGATGTGGGGCTGCATTCCCTGTGCCCCAAAGCAGCTGACATCACAGGCCCTGATAAGGCCCTTCCACATGGCAGCCGCCCTCACCGGGCTGAGGCAGATGACGATGGATTGGCCAGATGGGCTGAGAAGTCACGCCCTTGCAGGACACAGCAGATGGCAGGGACCCAAAGGCAGAAGCTGGGGTAACCTAGGACAGGGGCAGAGCTTCGCTCGTTCTTACACTGAGGACTTGGGTCTCGGGCTGCACCTGTGCCTCCGTCAGCTCACCCACCCACCCCATTGAAGAGGGGCTCCCATCTTGTCATGAACAGAGCCTTACAGGCTGCGGAGCTCGGACCGTGAGAGCCCTGCCCCCCAGGGCGGTGGGCAGGCAGGCAGCTGGGAGCCCAGGAGGGCCGGGGGTGCCAAGACGATGGCCAGCCCAGCGACCTCAGCTTCCAGGGCTTTTTATTATTCTCCTTTCTTCTTCTTCTTTTTTTTTTTTTTAATTTTAGTTTTGCCCCAAGGCTTGTGTAGTCACCAGAGAGCAAGAGAGGAACAGCGAGAAATTGACCCCAGAAACAACCAGAAATTGGCCACACTGCAGTCCTTTCTCCTCCGTTCTTTTCTCAGAATTTTAGGCCCAGTGTGTTTTTGAAGTCACAGAGTCCAGGATTCGAACCACATGGTCAGCCACCGTAAACTCCATGCCACCTGCTGACTTCTCTTCTAAGGTTTTTTTGTTTTGTTTTGTTTTTTTAATTTATTTATTTATTTATTTATTTTTGTTGAACTCTTGACAGAGAGTGTGTATACGAGACAAAGAAATAGAGAGAGGAAGCCTCCACAGGATCTGGCCACCCTGCTTGGGCACTTGACACCCATGCTGTTTTCAAGCCACCCAAGGATCCGACCCTGGGATCTGAACCCAGTCAGCCCTGTGGCTCCGAGCACTGCACTACAGTGTGTTGCCACCGACTGCACCACCAGGCTGCCGCCCTCCCCTCCAGCAGCCCTCCCAACGGCAGGGCCCCTCAGGCTCTTTCCTTCGGGGGCCGGTCCCCCCTGACCTCTCCATCCGAGGCAAATGTGCTAGGATGTGGACCCGCAGCCCAAGCCACCCAGCTCAGCCTTGCCAGCGCCCCTGCTTCCACGGGACCTTCTGTCCGTCTGTCCCGAGGACGGCTTGTCCCTGACCTGCGTCCTGTTGTCGTCAGTGTGATTGTTCCCGTGCTCTCGGGCCATTCACTCGTGGTGACGCGGAATGAAACGACACGGGCCGCGGTTTCCTCTCTATCCCAGATCAGCCTGCTGTCCTCAGGGGAAATCTTCGCCCTGAACAAGTGCGTGAATCACCTTTCTGCTCGCGTGAAATTCAAGAGGGCAGATCTCAAAGAAAACACGTTGGAGAGAGAGAGGAAGGGAACGATTCCCCACACTCCTTCGTTTGGTCCTGGAGTCCGGGATGCATGACCCCTTGAAAGCCGTGTTGGTGCTCGCGTGTACTGTTCATTCTGTTTTTACTGATGTTAATGACGTTTATAGAGCCGAGTTATTTATTCATGGCAATTCTCATTCATAGCCATGGTCCTGCCGTATCACTGAAACAACCAAACTCACACATCGTTCATTCTGAGTGACAGTTTCCCCCACTCCAAATTCACACGGGCCTCTTCCCTGTGCCATGGCGTCACCAGAAAGGCCACCAGACCAGACCACTGAGACAAGGCCCAGAGCCGGGCCGCGACCCTGTCAGCCCAGTGGGCGACCATAGCCAGGGCTGGAGGCAGCTGCAGGATGCCCCGCCCCCAGCCCATCCCCACAGAAGGCCACGCAGAGGCAAGGGACAGAGAGGTCAGGCACCACTCAGCAGCTCTGTGAGGTGGACGTCTGTCCCCGGGATCTTGATGAATCAAAACAAATTTGGGGTCAACTCTGGGGCATGCCGAGGACACGAGCACCGCCCCGGCTGGAGCCAGACACCCTGTGTGCGTGCGTTCTGGTCTGCGCTTTGCTGTTGTGCTCAGCGACTGGAGGGCCTGCAACAGAGCTGGGAAAGTTAGCCTGAATAATAGAGGATAATTAGAAATTCCTGCCTCATGTAGACACAGTTTTAGCATCTAATAATTATTGTTGCAGATGCAAATACTAGTCCCTGGGACTCCCTATGCATTTGAATCAATCTCTTAAAACAATTGCCGGCTCCAGATGAAAAACAATTTCTCAACAGCTGGAGAACATTTGCAGAAGGCAACTTTTAAAGAACAGAGCCAGGGAGAAAGACAGAGATCGACGCAAAAGTAATCATCAGCCTCCGTGTCTAAAGAAGTCTGAAATCTTCAGATGGTGTGTTATTAATTACTACACCTACAGCTACACTCGCTGCTAAGCTGCAGTTAAACTAGCAAGTTAAGTCAGAATAGCATTTTGCGTTGTCAGCACAGTTCATCAAAAGTGACTCTACCTTTTCCTTTATTCAAAAGAGAGGCTTTTTTGTTTGTTTTTTTATTGTTTTAGGTTTTTTCCATAGGGCATGTGTGCTCGGAGAGAAGGACAGAGACAGACAGAGACAGAGAGAGGGGAAGTGAGAAATCACCCTCCGGGGGGATGGCCTCTCCTCCATTTCCTTCCTGGGATTTTTGGCCACGCACCTGGTATGAGTTTTAAGCCACCGGGCCTGGGACTTGAACCATGGTCAATCATGTGGGAACCCAGCACCTTAAGCACCATACCATCTGCTGGCCCACGAGGTTTTATTTATTTATTTACTTATTTTTTGAAAAAAGAAAAGAAAAAGATATTCCTATCTTTTTACTAAATTTTAAGGATGAAAAACTGGGGGTAGAATATCGAGGAGGTGTTTTGGAGCTGCGACTACAGTCGAGCGTAATATTTAGCTTGGGGAGGAGGGGAGGAAGGTAGCCCTCTTTTCCTTGTGCTCCACTGAAATGCATGCTACGTGCCACAACGGAGGTACAGGTAAGACTACGGGAGGGGCAGGCACGGGTCGTGGGAGCGAGCCCTCCCCATGTATTCCACTTAAAATATTTATGTTTGATGGATAAAGACCCTACACGAATTCTAACCAAGTCCTAACTTCTCACATTAACTATCTATAATTTACGTCTTATTCTGTCTTATTTTGATACGATCATTTAGATTCATGTTCAATATAAAATATTGATCACTAATAAGACAATAAATTACAACACAGTGACAGTAATCAGGGTGACAATGGCAATACCAGCCAGCACTTTGTAGCACATGCCATATGCCAAACACTTGTTCAATGCTCCTAAATCTTAGTGGTGAACACTATTGCTATACCCTTTGCAAGTGCAGAAACTGAGGCACAGGAAGTTTACCGAGCTTGCTCCGGGTCATCACCTGGTAAAGGTGGGAGTGTTTTCAGCCTGGGTTTCCAATTCCAGTCGCTGTGCCCTGCAATTAGGGAAACTTCCTATTGATATTAAATCGCACTATTGCTCTGTGGTGGAAATGTACTCACCTGTGGAATGCACACATGGACCAAGGTCACCCAGAGGATGCAGAAGGTCCCAAAGCTAGGGCAAGTGGGCACATTGTCACATTTGCCTGTGACTAGCTAAGTCAGCTTTCAGAGAGTATGGCTTAGTTTTAGCCAAATTTACCCTCACAAATGGGCAGATGGCTTCAGAAAATATTTGCAGGACCAAAACAGGATGTCAAGGTAGGACTGGTGTGCTAATGTAATGAAAAGTCCAGCAACAAAGAGATGGTGGGGAGCCCTCTCGTCTGCCAACACAAAACAAAATAAGGAAGACTACCCCGACCCCTGGTTAAGGACCAGCCCTACTTTGATATCACTCACGTCATACATTGGGTTAAAGACAGTCAGAAGCCACTATAATTAGCAAGACATGTTGCAGCTAAACACCCAGAACATGGATGCAAACCTCTGTAAGTTGAGAACCATACACCTATGTGCAATGAATAAATAAAATAAATATTTAAGAATGTTTTATGTCACCCATGTATAATCATTTTATTTTTTATGTAATACAGGTTTTATCATGCATTTAAAATATTAATATATATACCAGTTTTATGAACTAGTAAATATGCACGTAGGGAGACGTGCTCAAAAATCTTTTACTGAGAGGATTATGTAATCAAAAAAGTTTAGATTGGAGCACAGTGCTAGAGTGTAGTCCACCCCATCAGGCTTCTCTCATGTAACCATGGCAACCCTAATCTGTGGCCAAGTGTTTGGCAAAAGCTTAGCAACCCAACAGGGAGAAAGGGAGGAGAAGGTGGACAGAGCTGGGCACATCCATCTCTCCCCCAAGGCAGCATGATCTACCACGTGGTGGCAGGACAGGCACTGTGGGTCTCAGAGCAGCCGCCATTGGAGGTGTGGGGCTGTCACTGCAAATCAATACAGCGCTGTCCCTAAAGGAAGACCAGTAGTTAGAGCTCGGAGCTGATCCTATTAACAATGTCTCCAAAGCTAACCAAGCAACTAATGACTTGTCGCAGGCCACGGAACTGTCAGCATGTAACGTTCAAAACCCGATTTACGAAACAAGTTGTCATTCTTCCCAAACCATCAAGAGGGTAAATCATGTCTCTTCATACAAGGAAATAAAATCCCGGAAATGTAAACAACTTGCACATGAGAACAAAATCATGTTCAGATATTGAACGATACACGTTTGGATAATAGTCCGTGTAGAGAAACATGAGAAGAGGGTAGGAGGAGGCACGCCCAGCACCGTGCACACAGTACATGCTATTTACCCAAACGGGCTTTCCTTTCTGATCTCTCCCGGGTGACATTTTCCTTCACTTCATTCAGAATAAGATGTGAAAAGTAGCAGAACTTCTGAGATGTCACTGCAGAAACCTGAATTATACTTTGTGTCTCTCAAACTCCACACAGGTGAGTGTTCCATACTAAAGATTGAAAGCTTATTTCACTGGGTTGCATTTTGTATTTTATAAATGATTAACATGAACAAAGTAAGAACCAAAACAGAAATACCCATTTCGTAAGTGTGAAGACAGTTAACCTTTAAACAGATGGGTAATCCCAGACAGCTCTGTAAAATTAATAGAGCTTAAACCTGAGGTCTCAGAGCTGCAGAAAGCATCTTTGGAGACCATGTTTTTGAGATCATCATAAATCAACTTTTTTCTCATCAGTCCCTTATGCCTACCCAGCTCCTGGAGCTGCCGGGTTATGAATATGTATATCCGAAGTGTCAGCTGATCCCGTGCTCTGGCACCAAAGCTTCTGGCTGTGTCCTCCCTGTGTCTCCTCCCTGCTCACACCACGAGCCATGGCAGCGCCACTCCTGCTTGGAGCACAGCTCCCTTAGGACATGTTCACACTGTCCCTTTGTGATCCTTCACTTAGTAAATCCAAAGGGCTGGGCTAGCCCCATGGCCTGTGGTTAAGGGAACCTGATTCCTCATAGACAGTCATGGCTCAAATCCCAGCCACAATGACTTGGAAAACACACTGGCCGTGTGTGTGTATGTGTGTGTTCCCCAATGCCAATGGGATGGAGATGAACAAAGAAGGGATTACAACATGACCACATCCGATTGGAGGATGCCTTCTCTCTCTTTCTGTCTGTCTCTGGCTGGTGCACATACCCTCCATCAATTAAAAATAAAAAGCAATCGAAGGTGCTACAGGGCCTGGTTTGTTGTCAAAGCTCCGTGTTTTCCTGGCCAAGTCAGTTGAGCCCTCCAAAGAAGCTTGGCCGTGACAGGCTCCAAGCAGGCACCGCCTGGAGGTGAGGGGTTGTTCTCTGGGAGACAGTGGCCATTGCACTCACAAGAGGGGCAGTCAGGCCAGTTTGCAGAAGACCGGACACACAAAAAGGGAGAAAACGGCTAGGAACGCTTTCAGCGTTACCGACTCTGTATGCAGCTGTTTGAAGGCACTTTTTAAAGAGTCAGCATTGATTCTAAATGTGGTCATGAACCCCATGAGAATGTGAACTAAATGGAGTTAAAGAAAAGCCTGAGGTGGCTTGGCTGCCAGCCCCAGCGATAGTGGCCCAGGACTCTGCATTAGCGGCTGGGAAGGCTTCGGGGATGGTAAAGCAGGCTCGGCAGCAGGTCAGCTTGCACCAGGACGTAGGCCACTGCTCCTCCAGAGGACACTGTCAGCCCAGGTCCTCGGCACATGCACACATGTCCCCAGACAGCGGCTCCAACATGTAGGGACCTTCATGCTCCTAACGCGCACAGCCTACTCTCTCCACAGTTCCCCCAGGTCAGTCACCTACCTACTGTACGAACGGCATTGCACGCTCAACCCAATCCCCCAAGAGTGTTTTCTCACTTGCACTGAGAAGGAGCCCCAAGAAATTCACATGGAACATGCATGCAGCTATTCACTGCAGGGAACGTTAACTCCTCAGTTCTGGGCGACTGTCCGGAAACTCACAACTTCACAGAAGTCAGCGGGGACCTGAGGGGACACAGCCTGAGGAGGCCAAGGGCCCCTGTGCAATGGCCAGGGGGCGACACAAACCCTCAGGATGGGATGCAGCAGCGCCGCCGCCCAGCCTACTTCCGAGCGGCGCACAGCGTGCCACAGCCGCCTCCTCCCAGCCGCTGCTCCGCGGCACATTAGCATAAATGTCATAAAATGTTGGCCCTGTATCTTCTTTATTATTTTTATAGATATATAATTATTGAAGGGAAGCCGTTACTTTTTTATGGACTCCAGAGTCTATCTGCCTCTTGCCTTCCCATTCTATTTGAGAATTCCCACCTCCGTGCTGCTCCGTTTGGAAAGGCAGAGAATACGTTGGAGAGACCCCTGCCCTGCCACATGCAGGGGTGTAGACAGTGCGCTGAGACGGGACATGGAGTCACCAAGGGCCCCGCCTTCAGCAGGTTTGTGGCACCCCAGGAGTTCCATGTCATGCAGAGCGTAGAGTAACCCCCATCTGGAAATGGATCCAATTCCTTTGAGACCCCCAGGTGATCCGTCTGTGTGATTGGGACTACCCTTTGTAAACCTATCTTCTTTTGCTAATTGTTAAAGCCCAGTTCCACGGATTAGGTTGATTACAGTCCCAAACAATCAGTCCTTCCTGACTCCCTGGAATTATTTTATTTTAAAGATTTAACAAATCCATCTGACAGAGTTGGGTTTCAACTTTGGCCCTCATCATGTGTTTCTTCTCTTCCTTTTCTGTTTCCTTCCTTCCTGAAGAGATAGCCAGTGCAGGCACTTTAACTCTCTGTAGTCCAAAAGGTCAAACAGGGCCCAGGCGCGAGCCTTTCTGCGTGTCTCATTTCCCACCACGTGGACCACGGAGCAACCAGTCCTTATAGGAACCTGTCTAAACAAGAGTGTCGCCGTTAGCGAGTGTCCTCAGCCTCGCATGCTTCCCACCCTTCCGCAGTAGAATTTTCCATCACCTCCGTCAGCACCAAGGGGCAGAAATCTGTCCATTTGTGTTTTGACTACTGATGGAAGCCACTTTGGCTCGTGGCATCCCAGGGACTGTGGCTAGCACCGATGTTCCCCAAACCACCCCCATGTCTCTGCTGAGCACGAAGTGGGCTTACGACAGAAGGCAGCTCTTCTGGGAGTTTTGCATCAGTGCCACGGGCTCTGTATTAACAAGGCTGAAGGCTGTTCTCAATGGCAGGGATGAGGGAGATCTAGACTCTGGGACCTTCATGCACTCAATGAAGTACTAAAGGTCCTACAATATACCACCTGCCAGTGCTGGTCCCAGACTTTCAGCACAAAAACCCGGCTGACGCTGCCGGGCTTCCTCCGTGGCCCAGCTCGTGTGCCGGGAACAGCGCCGTTTCCTCGGCCACAGTGCTGACCTGCATCGTTGCTGCCCCGTGGCACCCTGTGGCCGGCCCGCTCCCTTGAGCTACTCCCCACTCCACGTGTGTGCTGAGCAGGGTCAGGGCTGGTCAGGGCTACCTCAAGTTCCCAAGCTGGACAGAGCAGTTAAGATCGGGGACCTCCTCAAACCTCTGGGTTCCAGAGCTGTATGCTCCTGCTCAAGGAAGGACCAAGGTCAGAGCTTCCTGCGGTCTCTTCACGAGCTGTCTTCACCACACGTTCTCCATTGTCCCGGCTCTACACACCCGTCCTGCCCACCTGCAGTCCAGCATAGGCTCGACCTGGCTCCTCTTCTATCTCAGCTTCCAAGAAGTATCCAGACTCCAGCTGGCTTTCCACGTTAGCCGTGGTGATGGGTGTTCCAGGCCACCCAGCCATGGGCCATTGCATACCCCCGGGGCTCCCCTCCGTCCTTCCTCTCAGAGCTGTTTGCCCACTGTCCTGCAAGTACCCATACTCAGGGGTGAGTCACAAGCCCGTCGCAGGTGAACTGTAATCATCCAAGCCGAGCAGTGAGCTTAGCCCAGGCAATCAGCCTCGTTCTGGTCAGCGAGCCATGGAGAGGGTGGAGAACTGGGCAAGCCTTCTTCATGCTAAGAGGGACGTCGACCCTCACCGTGATGTGTGATGCTTGGCGGTCAGACCAGCAGAAATCGAGATGGGCAGGATCTGGGTCAAGCCCGGAGCCGGGTGCATGCAGACGTGCAGAACCTGCACGGAGCACCACGGGGCACAGCTGCAGTTGCACTGGCCCCTCCAGGGGTTCTGCCCCAGCATGTCCTGCGAGAAGCTGCCCACTCAGCAAGGGCAGTGCCCAACACCAGCCTACCCAGGCCTGGCCAAGGGGGTGCCACAGCCCTCTGCCCGGATGGCAGACCCGCTCTCTCTCCAGGCCACTGTACCTCACCTGTCCATGCCAGTAAGTAGGCCTCTGAGGTCACCGAAGGTGTGACTGGGATCAAAGAGTCGTTCTAAAGACAACTGAGGGATTATGCCAGGTCAGTTCTGCTACCGCGAAAGTAATATCCAGTACTGAAGTTCGAATCCCATTACTGACTCACTGAATGATCCGGTTACTGCTGAACAACATTTTATTGTCTGCGTGTTTGTTCCATAAAATAAATATATATTTTTCCTAACCCGAACTGCGCCCAACCGTTATAATTTGTGAGAGGTGTTGAAGTGCTTTTCTCGCCGTTATTTTTAATGTGCTTTGCTAGATAATGAACTCGGGCTCAGAACCACAGAAACTAAAGATTGAACAGAGCTCCGGGTCAGCCCGGGCGACCGACTGCCAGACGCGGCCGCGAGCGTTCTGCCGGCCTGACAATCCTGGGAAGCAGGATGGAGGGGGAAGGCAGGAGGAGGTTTTAATTGGCCATTTCTGTTTCGATAGCTTCAAGTTGGGGGGGTGGGGCATCTGCTAAAGAATTCTTTATTTTTGAAATCCCTCCCCAACGTGAGGCTCCCGCTGCCCTGCCAGGACAGTGTCTTCTTTTCACTCGCGGTTGAAGGACACCAGTAATAAAATGCTGTGGCGCTAGTCCAGTCACCCACGCACGGTAACTCACTGCAAATTACAGCAAATAGGTGTCCCTCGCCCTGAACTCAGAGCCCTGCTCCAAAAGCCATTTTTGGGAGGAGAGAGACTTTCATTTCATTCCTTAATTAAAGACATTTTAAAAATACCAAACAAAATCTGAAATAGATGTAAATGGTAGGTAACATATTTTCTTAGAAGTTCTTGAGAAAAGAAGATTGGTCCAGAGGAGGATAAAGTAGGTCGGACAGTAACACTGGGATCCCACGTCACCTACCCACAGCCGAGTGCAGCAAGGCGCCCTGGGCAAACGTACCGCACGCCTGACATGCCAGCGTGTCCATCCAGTGAAGGCCAGCACCTACTGACATCCTGCATGGCTGAAACAGGGACAGGCACACGTGACTACATGCACACATGAGAACACATGCACGAGTACACACACGTGCTTGTGCACATGACACATGTATGTGACACACTTATGAACACATGTGAGAATATGCACATGTGCTTCTGCACATGGCACACATATACAACACACTCGTGCACACATACAAGAACACGTACACATACATGTGCACATGGCACATGTATACAACACACATATGCACACATGCATGCAATATATAGGCACATACAGACAAGTGCAAAGAAGTGCTCGTAGATAACATGAATATACACAAATACATAATACGCTCGTGTGTGTGTATCACATACAGGAGTACGTGTGCTCATGAGCACACATGTACACAACATGCTTGTGCACATGCGTGCACACACACACAGACTACAGTTATGCTACAGAGCTTCTGCTTTGACTTAACCCTCCTTGCCTGGGAGTCACACATCCAAGGAAGACCCAGGCATCACGGGGGAGGACTACTGACCTGAGATGAGAAGAGGCCCCGGAAATGGCGCGTCCTGAACAAGGAAAGGGACGGACATGTCCTCGGAGGTCACTAGCGTCTAAGGCAATGGGTGGGAGGAGAATTCAAGGAGAGCTTGGTCTCTGTCACTCAACAGCAGTCTCTCCAGTATCCACGGAGCAATGGCCCTCTGCCAGAGCTTCCGCCACGCTTGGATTCAGCAGTTCAAGGTCGGATGAGGGCACTGCACACCACAGCCAAGAGGAAGGGCACCCTTCACCCTGGCAGCTGACCCGGCACCCCCTCTCACATAACACATCACAAGGTCGTCCCGGGGGGGTCATACCCGAGGCCACGTGGGCCCCAGGCCCTGATACCACATTTCATCCACTACATTCTCAAGGACATGAGACTGGATAAACATCCATTCCCACACCTCCTCTCCTTGGAGTCACGAGAGCCCAGAGCACCCTGTGCCAAGGGCCCTGGGGGTCTGCCCGCCATGAAGAGCCCAGAGTATGTGCAAACCCTGGGAGAGGAACATGCCCCAGTGTGCAAACAAAGTTCCTTCCATGCCACACTTAAGGGCTGGATAACCGAGCGAGGAGGGCCCGGCACACTAGGCCAGCACCGCCACCCTGGTGAGCACTGGCAGGCCACATCTGTGCCCTGCCTCCACGGACATGCCCACGGCCGGCCTGACCACTGATAGAGATGCTGAGATGCCAACCCTGGGAAGTACAAGGAGGCCTGGCCTCCACAGCCAGATGTGCTAAGTCTGGCCCAGCCTCAGAGGGTCAGCCTCTATGTGTCTCAAGGTCACCCACCAAAAAACAAGACAGTAAAGCTCTGCCCAGTTGCTGGGAGAAGCCAAAGTAATGGCATCTGTGAAACACACCCACATGTCGTTTCAACCCCTCGTCAGCTCAACTGGCAGCACGGCCCAAGCACCCTCAGTGTGAAGACCACGGGCGACAGAGAAGTGCAGTCTGACCACACTGAAAACTCGTTACGCATAATCTCAGCACTCCTGTTCTTGGCAGACTCAGATTCATGCCTGCCCTCCACCCTGTCCAACACGGGGCCAGGCACCACACACACAGGGAGCTGTCAAGTGTGACCGGTGGGGCCCGCACCCTCGGAGACTCAGGACACTGCGCGGCTCCTCCCTCAGATGTTCCTTCTTTTCCTTTTTACTCTTTCTTTTTTTTACGTCACAAGCGTGGTACTTGTCAGGTGCTAGGTGGAGAATGATGACACTGTAGAAAAGAAATAGCCTGCTGACCTGGTCCTTGCTGGAGATGGGGATGGGTGCTTTTGAATTACAGAAAAACCCTCTGCTTTGTGAACTACTGAGTGAAAAAGGGAAAAAGAACAGCAACCCAGGGCTTTACCATGTTCCACACGCTCTCTGGGTAAGGAGCAGAGTGCGGTGCATGAGGACGGGCTCAGTATAAATCTTTTCTTGTTTTGTGTTTCAGAAGGGATGCAATAGAAAACCCATTCTAACAATAAATGCTAGTCACCTGAGGTCTGCAGCTTGTTTTGTAGCTAAGAAAATAAAGCCTCGGCTCACCCTTGGCCAGCTGAGTTACATTTTATGCTATTATTAATGCATTGCGAGGGCTTTTTTCATATCAATTTGAAATTATACATCTGGGAAGTCCCAGTACAACAGCGGCCAATGCTTTGTTTCTCCGTGTGGCCCTCTGCAATTACCAGAATGTGCAAGTACAATTTAGCTCAGGTAAAATCCAATCAGTCACCCAGCAAAGGAAACCTCCATCCCCCAGGAAAAAGGAGGAGAGAGGGGAGGAAGGGGGAGAAAGAGAAGAAGAGGAAGGAAGAGGGGGAGCAGAAAAGGAGCCGGAAAGGAAAACATGGAAGGGAGCTTCCCCACACATGCCCAGGGTGCCCGGAGGCTCTAAGCACACCCTCCGGAGTGTTCAGTCCAGGTCGCCGTGGGAATTCAGCTGCAGAGGGCAGGGCTGCGGGGAAACCAACCTGAAGCAGAAACGGGCTTCACAGCCTTCCTGGATTGTTTATGAAAGAACGTTTTCTTTGTGTTAAATAGGAAAGATTCGGGGGAAGGTGAGAAGGGTGATTGGTCGGGGTGCTGCACTCCCAGGACACGGGAAGATGAGCGGTACTGGAGTCACAGCCCTGCAGAGACAGCCGCGGCGATGGCGGGCTCAGGGTGGCCTCCGGCTGAGGATCGCCCTCCTTCACAGTTTCGGCTCCTGATGCTACCCGCCTAGGGCACGCTCTGTCCTTACTTCGCAGCCTTTACACATTCCTTGGGAAGGGCTGTCTGTGTGTGAGTGTGAGTGTGAGTGTGAGTGAGTGTGAGTGTGAGTGGAAGAGCACTTCCAGACTTGTGTGTTTCACCTCGTTTCACAGCAGGCACTTGGCGGAGCGCGCCCAGCGTTTCCGTCCTCATGGACAGGTGGGTGCCTCGCCTTTACTCCTCTTCTTTTAAAGGCAATCATCTGACTCACTATCCTCTCAAAATGTCCTCGCGTCCTGTCACTGGCATTGTAAATTCACACTGTGATCTGTTCATTCTGCTCCAAACCCAGCAAGATAGACAAAATAACTTAAATTCGATGTTTTTCCTTTGAGCTAATTATAGATGAGCCTGCAGCTCTAAGAGAACATGTGTACTTCACCTAGTTCCCCCATGGTGGCACCTTGCCAGGGTGGCATAGGACGTCCGGCCTGTGGGGCACTGCCCACAGCAGACAGGGCACTGCCACACCGCGAGCTCCCTGCTGCCACTCCACCAGACCCACGTCAAGCCACTGATGGCTCCCCACTTCTGTAACTGTCCTTTCAACCACATTAGGTAAATGGAATCCCCAGAATGTAGCCTTTTGGAACGCCTTTTCCACAGAGCACAGAGCTCGGAGATCGCCCGGGGACAACGCATTGGTTTCCCCGCTGAGTAGTCCACGGCAAGGCTGTGCAGGTTTGCCTAATCATTTGCTGTTGAAGGACATCTGGGTTGTGTCTAGTTTGGAGCTATTACCAATGAAACTGCTATAAACATTCGTATATAGGTTTTTATGTGAACATAAATTTTTATTTGTCTGGTATAAATGCCCAGGAGTGAAACTGTTGGGTCATATGGCAGTTGTAGGGTTAGATTTTTTAAAAACTTGTCAAACAGTTTTCTCAAAGTGGCCATATCATTTTACGTTTCCACCAGCAGAGTTTGAGTGATCCTGCTCTTCCCATCCTCACCAGCATTTGGTGTTGTCATTATTTTTTATTTTGGTTATTCTGACAGATGTATAATATCTCTTTATACTTTTAATTTGCATTTCCCTAATGGCTAATGATGTTGAACGTATTTTCCTGTGCTTATTTGCCATCTGTATCTCCTCTTACAGGAAATGGCACTTTATGTCTTTTGTCCATTTTCTAGTTGGATTTTTAGTTCTTCTACTGTTGAATTTTGAAAATTCTTTATATATTTTAGATACTAATTCTTTCCAGGCATGTGGTTTGCAAACATATTCTCAAACTCCATAAATTGTCTTTTCATGTTCTTGTTAGTATTTATTAAAGAGCAGAAGTTTCTTATTTTTATGAAGTCCAATTTATCAGTTTTATCCTTTGATGAGTCATGCTTTTGGTCTAGAACATAAGAACTCTTTGAATAGTACTAGGTTGCAAATATTTTCTCCTATATTTTGTAGTTTTACATTTAAACATTTGATTCATTTTGTATAAGATGTGAGGTTTAAGCCAAGATTTATTTTTTGCCATAGCAATGGCAAATTGTTCTAGAACCATTCGTTGAAAAGCCGTCTTTTCAACATTGAATTGTTTTTGCACCTTTTTCAAAAATCAGTTATTTGTGTGTACTCTATTTCTGGATTATTCTACCCATGTCTGCCACTCTGCCAATATCATCCAATCTCGATTACTGTACTTACATATTGCGTTGAAAATTGGCTAGATTGATTCCTCTCGTGTTATTCTTCTTTTTAATAATTATTTAGCTATTCTAGTTTCTTTGCGTTTCAGTACTAATTTTAGAATACTTTTATATCAATCTGTGGGAAATCTTGCTGAGATTGTGAAAGGCACTTTACTAAACCTTTATCTCTATTTAGAGATAAATGTCATGTTCAGATTGCTGAATCATCAGTTTACAAACTCAATATGTCTCTATTTATTTAGTTATTCTTAAATCTTTCACCAGTTTGCATACATATAATTAAGATTTATACTTAATTATTTAATTTTGGGTGGTGTCTATATATTTTTAATGTCAGCCTTAATATGTTCATTGCCCATATATAGAAATATAATTGATTTTTGTATGTTTGGCTTATATCTTGCAACCTTGTTTAACTCATTTATTGTTCTAGGAGGTTTTTGATAAATTCCTTAAAGCAATCATGTTATTTGCAACTATGGAGAACTGCATTGTTGTAGTTGGGTTTTGTTTTGTTTTGTTTGTTTTGTTTTGTTTCTGACCTATATACCTTTTATGTCCTTTTCTTGACTTATTACACTGGCTCAAACTTCCAGCAAGAAAAAAAAAAATATGAACAAGAATGATGAGAACAGACATCCTTGCCTTGTTCCAATCTTAGAGGACAAGTATTCAGCCTCTCACTATTAAATATATTAGCTGTAGGTTATTTTGTGGATTCTATTTCTCAAGTTGAGGAAGTTGCCATTTATTCTTATTTTTCTGAGATTAGAAAAAAATCATGAATATTAAATTTTTTTCAAATTATTTTTCTGCATTGTGAGTTCTTTCTTTAACCTGTTAATATAGTGGGTTACATTGATTAATTTTTAAATATTGAACCAGTCTCATACCCTGAAATATAATAAACTGTAATTGATCATGACCTATAATTCTTCATACATTGCTGGATTCCATATGTAATATTTTGGTTAGAATTCATTAGACATACTGGTTTGTAATTTTCTTTTTTAGTAGCATCTAGTTTGGGCATTAGGATGATAGCAGCTTCATAAAATATTATGAAGTGTTCCACTCTTCTTCAGTTTTCTGGAATGGCTAATGTAGGTGTGGTGTTAATTCTTCTGTAAACATTTGGTAAAAATCTCCAGTGTGGTCATCTGGCCCAAATGATTTTATTTATGAAAATTATAAAGTATGAATTAAAATTTTTAAATAGTTACAGGGTTGTTTAATATATTCATTTTATATTGAATGTGGCACTTTGTGTTTTTCAAAAAAATATTGGCCCATTTTATCTAAGTTGCCAAATTTATTTGTGTAGCAGTGTTCATAGAATTTCTTTATTATCTTTTTCATGCCTATAAGGTTTGTAGGTCCCTGTTTTAATTCTTTTTTTTTTTAAGAATTATTTTATTTAACTTTATTTATTTATTTGACCAGAGAGGGACAGAGTGAGAGAGAGTGAGGGTGGAGGGAGTGAGAAAGCAAGCCACCAGGTCCAGAACTTGAACTGCAGTTGGCCATGTGGGAATCCAGTATCCTTCACCACCATGCCACCTGCTGGCCCCCATTTTTATTCTTTTTTTTTTTTTTTTTTTTTTTTTTTGAGAGGATTTTGCTATAGGGCACATACATTCGCCAGAAAGACAGAGAGAGACAGAAAGCGAGAAATCACCCCCCAGGGGGGATGGCCACGCCACAACCCCTTCTCCTCCATTCTCCTCTTGGGATCTTGGCCACTCACGCACACACGCCCCGCGTGAGTTTAAGCTGCTGGGTCCGGGACTCGAACCACGGTCGACTACATGGGACTCCAGTGTCATAGCCATTATGCTAACTGCTGGTCCCCTGTTTTTATTCTTTATTTCAGTAATTTTTGTTTTCTTTTTTTTCCTTTATCAGCTTTGCTAGATGTTTGTTAATTTGATCTATTTAATCTATTTGATCTATCTATTTATTTTTCTCCTATTCTTCTGTTTTTCATTTTGTTGATTTCTGCTCTTAGAATTATTATTTCCTTCCTTCTGCTCAATTTAAATTTATTTTACTTTTTTACTAGGTTCATAAGGTGGGAGCTTGCATTATTAATACTTTTCTGCCTTTTTAACTTATGCTCTTGGTGTTACAAATTTCTCTCAGCATTCTTTAACTGAATCCCACAAATTTGTGTATATTGTTTTTCATTTCATTTAATTCAATGTATTTTTAATTCCTTGAGCTTAATTTCCCACTTAAATGTGTATTATTTTGTTTCCAAGTGCTTGAGTATTTTCTCATGTTTCTGTTACTGATTTTTAGTTTGATACTACTGTGGTCAGAGGATACATATTAAGAGTTCAGCTCTTTTAAATTTATTGAAGTTTGTGTAAAGAATATGATTTTTTGTGTGTATGTTGCAAGGGCACTTAAAAAGTGCACATTTTCAGGACCAGCAGTTGGCATAATGGCTATGTCGTTGTACTCTCATGTAGTTGATAACAGTTTGAGTCCCAGACCCAGTGACTTAAATTCATGCCAGGTGCATGTGCATGCGTGCTCAAGATACCAAGAGGAGAATGGAGGAGAAGGGATTGCAGCATGGCCATCCCCTCTGCGGTGGGTGATTTCTCACTCTCTGTCTCTCTGTCTCTCTCTGTCTTTCTGGCAAGTTCACATGCCCTATAGCAAAATCCTCTCAAAAAAAAAAAAAAAAGAGCACATTTTCTAGTGTCGTTGAGTGAAATAGTTTATAAATTTTTATTAGATTTTGTTCTCTGCTTTTTTGTTTTTTGCTGTTGAGTTCTAGAATATGCTTTCTGCTTTGGTTTCCAGTTTTTCTATGAATTATTGAGATAGTAATATCAAACTTTCCAATTATAATTGTAGGTTTATTTCTCCATTCAGTTTCTATCAGTTTTGCATTACATGTATTGCTGCTTAGTCATTTTGGACATATATACTTAGGATTGCAATGTGCTCTTTGGTGGATTGACCTTTTATTATTACATAATGCCCTTATATATCTGTGGTAGTTTTCTTAACTCTAAAGTCTATTTTATCTTGGGGCGTGGTGGCGCCCGCCCTATGGTAAAGTCTATTTTATCTGATAATAATATAGCCAGACTGTTTGTCCTTGATTAATTTTGCATAATCCATGTTTTTCCTTCCTTTAAACTGACTTTTGTTATATTTAAAATAAATGCCTTGGAAACAGCTTTTGTTATATTTAAAATAAATGCCTTGAAGACAGCTTATAGCTATGTCATGACTGGTTTTTTGTTTTGTTTTTTTGTTTTTTTGTTTTTGTTTTTGCTTTTAGGTTTTTGTCATAGGGCATGTGCATTCTCTAGAGAAAGGGAAAGTGAGAAATCACACCTCAGAGGGAATGGCCATGCTGCAATCCCTTCTCCTCCCTTCTTCTCTGAAGATTTTGGGCATGCACGCATGCATGCCTGGCATGAGTTTCAAGCCCCCTAGTCTGAGACTCAAACCATGGTTAGCCATGTGGGAGTCCAGGCACCTTAACCACCATACCACCTGCTGGCCCTACTATGTGATTATTTTTAATATTCTCTGCCAATCTCTGCCTTTTAGTTGATGTAGTTAGACAATTTAGATTTAGTGTAATCATTGATATGTTAGAATTTGAGACTTGTTTTTTGCTCTTTTTTCATTATTTTTTGTTTGTTCTCTCTGGTTTTTTATTTCTCTCTTTTCTTTTTCATGTCTTCCTGTGAGTTATGTGAACATTTTTAAAACTTGATTTTAATTTATCTATAATGCTTTTTAGTATATCACTGTTTATTATGTCATCATTTTACCAATCCAAATAAAGTTTAGAAATCTTATCTTTTGTTTTATTTTGTCATGAAGCACATATGCTCACTGGAGAGAGACAGACAGAAGGAAATTGAAAAATCACCCCCCAAAAGGGATGGCCATGCTATAATCCCTTTTTGTCCATTCTCCACCTGGGATCTGGGGCAGGCACACCCAAGTACCTGGTATAATTTTCAAGCCTCCAGGTCTGAGATTCAAACCACAGTTGGCCATATGTGAATGCAGTGCCTTAAATACTATACCACCTGCTGGGCCCCTCTTTTTAACATCTTTTACTTTTTTTATGCTTATAAAGTTATCTTAAATATTTCCTTTTCATATATTTAGAATCATACCAGACAGTGTTTTAATTTTTGCTTCAACTGTCAAATGTAATTTTGAAAAATAAAGGAAAGAAATATAGTCTACAATATTTACTCATTTTTTTTCTTACTTTGTTTTTCCTTCCTTTATAATGATCCAATTTTTACTTTTATCATTTTCCTTTCTGTTTAGATAAATTTTGGTCATTGTTACAGTGTGGGTCTGCTGTGGACAAAGAAGTTTCTTAGTTTTCCTTCATCTAAGATTCTTTCTTTCTTTCTTTCTTTCTTTTTTTGAGAGGTTTTTTGCTATAGGGCATGTGTGCTTGCCAGGAAGCCAGAGAGAGACAGAGAGACAGAAAGCAAGCAATCACCCCCCGGGGGGATGGCCACGCCGCAATCCCTTCTCCTCCATTCTCCTCTCGGGATCTTGGGCACACATGCACACGCACCTGGCATGAGTTTAAGCCACCAGGTCCGGGACTCAAACTGCAGTCAACTACATGGGAGTCCAGCAATGTAGCCATTATGCCAACTGCTGATCCCATTAAAAATTATCTTAACAGGACCAGTAGATGATTTGATAGTTACATCACTGGACCCCCACATAGTTGACTGTGATTTGAGTCCTGGACCTGGCAGCTTAAAACTCATGCCAGGCATGTGTGCATGCATGCCTAAAATCCTGAGAAGAGAATGGAAGAGAAGGGATTGCAGTTAAGCCATGCCCCTCGTGGGTGATTTCTCACTTTCTGTTTCTCTGTCTCTGTCTCTCCAAGTGCACATGCCCAATAGCAAAATCTCTTAAAAAAAAGACTATCTAGATATCACCTTCATACTAGAGGAATGTTTTACTGGATATAGGCTTTTGGATTGATAGTTCTTTTTTTCAGCTCTTGAAAAATACACCATGGATTTTCATGAAAAATTCAAGATTACCAAAATTAATTTTTTCTTCTAAGTAAGGTGCCACTTCTTTATTGCTATTATTTAAGAGAGATTTTTGCTATAGAGCTCCTGTGCTCACTGGAGAGGCAGAGAGAGACAAAGAGACAGCAAGTGAGAAATCCCCCCCCCCCCCCCATAGGGAATGACCACGCCACAATTCCCTCTCCTCCATTCTTCTCTTGAGATCCAGGGCACACACACATGCATGCCCAGAGTGAGTTTTAAGTCACCAGGTATGGGACTCAAACTACAATCAACTATGTGGGAGTCCAGTGATATAACTATTACACGATCTGCTGCTCCCCTTTATTGCTATTTTTAAGATTATTTCTTTATCTTCAGTTTTTAGAAATTTAATGATGCTGTGTCTCAGTGGAGATTTATTTATGTTTATTCCCTTTGATATTTGCTGCCTCTTGAATCTGTAGGTTTATGCCACTTATGTTTTTTCTATCATCTTTTGTTAGACAAGAGTAGCTATTCTAAAAGTTTTCTGCATTTCTTTAGCCAAACCAAGTCACAATGTAAATTCAGATTGAAGAAATAGAAAAATAGACTCTGTTTTTTTTCTTTCCCCCCTTGATTTCCCACCCTTCTCCAAAACATTTAAGGGACAAAAAAATGAAAAATTATCTTCTGGGGAACCAGCATTTAGCATAATGGCTACGTCGCTGGACTCCCACGTAGTCGACCACGGTTTGTGTCCCGGACCCGGTGGCTTAAAACTCACGCCAGGCGTGTGTGCGTGCGTGCCCAAGATCCCGAGAGGAGAATGGAGGAGAAGGGATTGTGGCGTGACCATCCCCCCTGGGGGGTGATTTCTCGCTTTCTGTCTCTAATGTCTCTCTCTGTCTGTCTGGCGAGTGCACGCGCCCTATAGCGAAAATCTCTCCAAAAAAAAAAAATTATCTTCTGACGATAATGTGTATAGTAGTAACTTTGACTAGACTAGAAAGTGTATTCATGCTGGAAAAGCTCATTTTGTATGTTGTAATGATAGCAGTGATTAAACATAAAATAATAATATAGTAAAAAAAAATAAACTGTCTCTTTAGAGAGAGAGAATGCAAGTATAGCAAAAGGAGATGCTTCAGGAAAGGATAAAGAATTAAGACCATCAATACACTCAATTTGCCATAAAGAACAAGAACTTACAATGTAAACATTGGTAAGCACACCAACAAGTAAAAGAGATAAATGAGAACATCAGGAAACAAAAAAATATTCCAAAAGATAAATAAAACTCTATACTGACACAGATAAAGAAGACATTAGTGAATAGGAAATTAATAGTGAGGGATTTATCAAGATACAGCAGAAATTGACACAATAATAAGAAATATGAAAGACAAACCAGACATGAAAAATAGATTGAGAGGCGCAAACTCTTGAAAAAGAAGAAGAAAAAAGAATAAGGAGGAGGAGGAGGAGGAGAGGAGGAGGAGAAACAGTGGCAGGGAAGCCAATTTCAAGAGAGAATAACTGGAAATTTTTCACAATTGAAGCCTTACCATGAGTCCTCAGGTAGAAAGCTGACGGTGGATGCTGCTAATGACAATCAGAGACAATCAAATGCCTAACCACACAGTAGTCAAAATTAATTACAAGAAGAAAGAGAAAATCTTAAAAGTTACTTGACAAAAAATTCAGACTATATGTAATTAAACTAATAGCAGATTTCAAATCAGATAGAAAAGATGCCAGTGCGCAGGAGCGACTGCACTGTAGTGCAGTACAATGCTCTGCAATACCGTATCCACAGGAGATCTTTGCTTCATGTCCAAGGCCTCTCTACATACCTTAGGAAGGGCACACGTGCATGTGCCTAGGATCCAGACTGGCAGAGGCTAGGGGAGTGAATTTTAGCATTAAGACTCTGTTGGGAGGGGCAGCCATTTTGTGGCATGGTGGTTAAGGCAACTCAAGCCTATATGGCCAACTGACATTTGAAGCTGAGACCCAGCAGCTTGAAAATCACGTTGGGCACGTGTGTATGTGTGCCCAAAATTCTGAGGAGAGAATGGAGGAGAAGGGGTTGTGGCATGGCCTTGCCCCCAGGGGTTGATTCCCCACTTTCTTTCTCTCTCTTCTCTTTCTCTGTCTCTCTTTGGTGAGCACACAAGCACTATAGCAAAACTGGGAAATTAACAATAAAGGACTGTTGGGGTAATGTTCTATCCCTTTTTATCTCCCTTTCTCATGGGAGAAATAAACAAACTTTAAAAGAAAGAGAGTGAGACCAAAAGAAGTATTTGTTGTCTTTAAAAAAAAAAAAAAAAAGCCAGTGGATAATAAAGTGATACCACCTGAATGTTGAGGGGAAAATTTTATCATCTAAAATCTGCATCTAGATGACCAACTATCACTCAATAAATAGTAAGGGTAGAATAAAGATATTTTTCAGACTTGTAAAGAGTAAGAATTTACTAATGACAGAACTGTCCTTGGAGAAGGGAGAAAAACCACCACGGAATGTACTTTAGCAAAATGTAAAGTAAAAGTAAACTGAGAAGGAAGGAGCATTTAAGAAATAACAGCAAATTGAGAAATTAGAAAAAAAAATCTTAAAAAGTTGATAAATCTAGCTACTGGCTAATTTTTTAATTACAAAGAAACTAAAAAATTTACTACATTATGTGAATTTTTTAAACAATGAAGTACAAATTCTAGATCACTGCTATTCCCAATCTGATTGGGAATTTTAAAAAATGCAGAGTCGATGTTTCTCTTGGAAGAGTTTGGGAAGAGCTACTCCCCACAAACACTGCAGGTGTGAGGCTGAGGTAGCGGGTTCACCACAAAGTCAAAGTGTGTGAAATCCTTGTCTTTCTCTGAAAGAAGTTAGAGATAAAGAATAAATTTAGATTTAATTAGAAACTTGTCCATCTGCTTAGAGGTATTAGACGAGTGTTTGCCAGGTTTTTTAAACCATTTAGGGCTGTTTCAACAATTAGCATTACCAACAAAATAAACTCAGGCCCAACAGAAGATAGTATATTTTGCCATTAAAAGTCATCAAAGTAAGTTTCTTGAATCCTGAATGTCTTGCAATTACGTTCTAATGTATTTTGCATATTCTTAGACAGAAATAACTTCCCATTTACAAAGCGAATAGCTCTGGGAAAAGTCTGCTGATGTTTCTTACAGATTTGAATACTGATCAGAATTGGGAGGTCAATTAAACTAGCACACTTCATAAAAAAAGGCCTTTTTTATGAACAGAAATGTCTTCTTTTCCTTCATCAAAAGTTATTTCTAATGTGGTTTGGCTACCTAGGTATTATAAACTCCATTGAACTTCTGGTTTAATACACTGTAATATATGAGTGTTCCTTACTTACCTTTCCTTAAGGAAGTTGGAGAAAAATGGATTTTATATAACCTATCACTTTATTACTTCATTAACAATAAGCAAACATCAGGGAAGCTATGCTCTAAACTCCATCTTCTAGACTCCAGACAAAGTGGGGTGACCTCTGTCTTCTCTCTATCTCTGTCTGTCTGTCTCACGCTATTTCTTTAAAAATTTTTTAAATTTATTTTTAAATTTTTAAACCACTTTTCCTCACCTCGGGCCTTTTCTTTCTCTTGCTAATTTCAGAAACCATTTTAAATCTGAAGTATGTCCTGGCATGTTCAGGAAGCTATACTCTAATATACTCTGAACTCTATCTTCTAGACCCCTGAAATACTCAGACAAGGTAGGGTGACCTCTGTCCTCTCTCTGTCTGTCTCGCACTCTCTCTTTAAAATTTTTATTTTATTTGTTAAATTTTTAAACCACTTTTCCTCACCTTGGGCCTTTTCTTTCTCTTGTTAATTTCAGAAACCATTTTAAATCTGAGGTGTGTCCTTGTGTTTTGGTGCAGTGCGCTAGCACGCCTTGTGGTTTTCATTTTTTACCTTTAAAAAATTTTTTTTGTTCTCTTTTTTTGGTCGTTTTTGTTTAGTTTTTTTTTTCCTTTTTCTCTTTTCCTTTTGATTTTATTTTTAACCTTACTTCCCCACTCTGCTCTTCACTCTCCACACACTGAGTTCTAGATAGATCTAGGTGCACAGTAGCCAAGCATCTGAATACTTTTAGAGTCATTGAAATCTTCAATGGTTACTGACTCTCCTGCTTTAAGAAAGAAACTTTTTTTTATAAATCTGAACTCATAATCTCTTTCTGTGGATATCATGTTACAAAGCACAGAAGAGGAGAGATTTCTTTCACAGAATGACCAGAAACCACCATAGAGGCACAAGAAATATGAGAAACCAAGAAAATATCTCTCCCCTAAGGGATAAGAACCATCTTTCATCATCCATAGACAGTACAGTAGAACTCATGGAAATGTCCGATAGCGATTTCAGAATATTCATAGACAACTAAACGAGATGCAAGAGCTGAGAGACAATGAACTCCAGGAGAAAAGAAAGAACGAATTCCAGGAGGTGAAGAAGGTCTTGCATGATCTGAAAGAGGAAATACACACTATAAAAAAGAATCAAATGGAGCTGTTAGAGATGAAGGCTGTAGTACAGGAAATCAAAACCTCCCTTGAAAGTATTAAAAGCAGTTTAGTCCATGCAGAAGATTGAATCTCAGATGTTGAAGGCAAAACCTTTGACCTAGGAAAAAACAAACAAACAAACAAACAAAAAACTGAGGAAATAACCCTAAAAATGAGAATACTATACAAAATATACTAGATACCATTAGGCACCCAAACATCTGGATAATTGGTATCCCAGAAGGTGAAGAAACTAATAAGGGCATTGATAATCTTTCATGAAATCCTGGAATAAAACTTTTTAAATCTAGAGAGGCAATCAAGTATCCAGACCCAAGAAAAACAAAGGACCCCACATAGAATCAACCCAAGAAGATCTTCTCCAAGGCACATCATAGCCATATTGGCAAAATCCACTGACAAAGATAAGACACTAAAATTGGCAAGAGAGAAATGTCAAGTTATTTATAAAGGTTTTCCTATCAGGCTAACCTCAGACTTCTCATCAGATACAATGAGAGCAAGGAAAGAATGGGAAAATATATTCAAACTGTTAAGTGAGAAACAGTGTCAACCAAGAATACTATACCCAGCAAGATTATCCTTCATATGGAAAGAAAGGATAAAAATATTCTCAGATAAACAAGACCTGAAAGTATTTGCCAATACCAGACCCATTCTTCAAGAAGTTTTGAAATGAGTGCTCTACCAGGAAAACTAAAGACACACATATGGAAATAAGAGAACAAAAAGCAACCAAGAAAATGACCAACTTAATGCTAGGGACAAGAAATATCAATAACATTGATTGTTAACTTCCAGGATTTAAATGGAAAGATCAGATCACAGTAACACTGCAAATTCATCAGAAGAGAGGTTGAACATAAGACTGAACTGGTGAATTATAATTTCATGACTTCTGTGTATAACATTACTGATTTTTTTTACTATGCTTTGTTTTTCCAATTTAAGGATTTTGCTTTCTTTTGAGCTGTTGATAGGTTCAGCAATTGTTAAAATATATTTTCTTCTTGTTTGTTTCTTTAAATGGAAACAAACTTTTCTTCCTTCCTGATCCCTCTGGAATTGGAAAATATTTGGGAGTATTCTTATTTTGTGGCAGAAGGGTTATTTGCATAAGTTCAATAATACCTGTTGCATTGAATCAGAAATTGGAAATACCCATCATTGGACAGGGCTTTCATGGGAATATCAGATCTGAAGATTAACCAGAAAACTACGGAACTAAGGTGGATCTCAAGTAAGCCAACAAAAGCTCTTGGAAAGATGGTCTGGTGCCATAAATAGTTCTGCCTGGCAGAGAGGATTAGAGAAGCCATATGAAATAATTCGTACCATAAAATAACCTGGACTTTTCCAGCCCAGCATTGTAACCAGTAGAGACTGCCAAAGAGTAGCTACAACCAGAGGATTATCTTGAGGAAGTCTTGGAAGGAAGAAAGAGACTGATCTTCGCTAGCAGATAGTATATCACAGAATACTTGGTAGGCAGGGTTGAATTGAGAAGGTTTATGTGTGACTTGTGTGTTGGGCGTTTGCTTTTCAACAGTTTGAGTAGTTGACATGTAAATATTTTCTCAAAGATATTTAAAGCCATACTGTCTCTATTGTTATATAGTCACAAACAAAATTATAACAAATATTTCGAGTATTATCTTTTAAATTCAGTTTTCCAAATTTTTTTTTTTTTTTTTTTTTTTTTGTTTGTTTGGAGAGGTTTTTCGCTATAGGGCGCGTGCGCTCGCCAGACAGACAGAGAGAGACATAGAGACAGAAAGCGAGAAATCACCCCCCAGGGGGGATGGTCACGCCGCAATCCCTTCTCCTCCATTCTCCTCTTGGGATCTTGGGCATGCATGCACATGCGCCCAGCGTGAGTTCAAGCCACCAGGTCCGGGATGTGAACCGCGGTTGACTACATGGGAGTCCAGCGACATAGCCATTACGCTAACTGCTGGTTCCCAGTTTTCCAAAATTTTGAAAGTTGTTTTATTAACTGTCAAAAAACATGGAGTATGAGCAAAAATTTTTTGATATGTAAAGTAAATGTTTGTGGGAAAATGTAAAAATAAATAAATAAATGCTGAAAAATTAAAAAAATAATAAGCAAATATTTTAGAAGAGAGGGAAGATTCATGATTAGCTTTGTGGGATGGGTAGGCAAACAAAACTAGTTTTATCATTTTTTAATAACATTTTTCTAATATTTAAAAGTATTGTCTATTCACTGTATAATATTTGGGGAAATTTTTTATTTACTTTTTTTTAAGTTTTTTTTCTTTTTTTTTTTTGTATGTG
Source organism: Tupaia tana (assembly GCA_026018925.1). Taxonomy (NCBI): domain Eukaryota; kingdom Metazoa; phylum Chordata; class Mammalia; order Scandentia; family Tupaiidae; genus Tupaia; species Tupaia tana. The sequence goes on from JAKSZU010000007.1 coordinate 3,797,924, forward strand.
CTTGCCAGAGATACAGAGATACAGAGACAGAGAGAGGGAAAGCGAGTAATCACTCTCCAGAGAGTACCATGCCACAATCCCTTCTCCTCCATTCTTCTCTTGGGATTCTGGGCACACACGCACATCCCAGCATGATTTTCAAGCCGCCAGGTATGGAACTCAAATCATGGTTGGCTACGTGGGAGTCCAGTGCGCTAACCACCAGACCAAAAGTTAGCCCCCATATTCACATATATTTTTCAATTAACAAATGAAAATTGTATACATTTATGGAGCACATCATTTTAAAAGAAATGAAACAAATGTACCCATGTTGCCAGCTCAGTGTCTGGGTATGTCCACGTGTGCGTGTGATCACAACGGGTGCTATCTCTGCACTTTCTGTGTCGGCACGGGATGAAGTGCTTCGCACTCGTGAGAATTCCCTCCAACACTTTGCTCTTGAAGAAATGAAGCCATGTGGTGTGAGTCAAGGTCACAGTGGAAACGTGGGAGCACCAGACGACGTGAGACCCTGCCTTGGGCCGGCCTTCCTGACACAGGCAGGAGGGCGCCGCTGCACAAGGCTGGAGCATGTGGGAGTCCCGGGCTTGGCTCCCGGCCAGGCTAGAGCAGACTGGGCACGGCCACACCTGCAGTCCTGCAGAACTGGGAGGCTGGCTGGTGGATTGCTGCATGTCAAGGCCCTCTCAAGAATATCTGTCTCTTTCTCTTCTCATTTAAAAAGAGAGAGGAGAGAGAAGAGGGCCAGCTCGATGGCTGATGGCGAAGACAGCCAAATCCCACATGGTGGCCGTGCGGCTCAAGTCCTAGAACCTACACACTGGGCAGATGGAAGAGAAAGGACTGCGGTGTGACCATTCCCCACAGAAGATGCTTTCTCCTCCCTCTCTCTCTCTCTTTCTCTCCTCTCTCTTTCTCTTTCACTCTCACTCTTGCTCATATGCTCCTAGCCAAAAGAAGGAGAAAGAGAAAAGAAATAATATTCTGCCTCAAAACCTATTTCTCTACTAATCTCGCCATCCTCTCCTCTCCTCTGAAGGCTCAACACTGAGATTCTGCCCATTTTCCAGACGACTCGCGGAGGCCACAGTGCCCAGCAGACTGACCCAGGACAGGACTGCCATCTGTGCCCGTGCTCATCAGACCCCAAGTGGCTCTTTTCACTTTCATTGCCATCACCGCTAACTGGGTCAGGAGAATCTCAGGGCTAAGAAAGTTGTTCCGAGCACAGTGAAGGAGGGAAAGAGCATCGGGTCCAGGTGGCAGAACCTGGCTTGTATGATGATGGAGGCCTGTCCCCTCTGAGGCCCTATGGGTGTAAAAACACCGAAGAGCCACAGGAAGAAGAAGAAAGAGAGATGAAGGCAGGGATGGGGCCGTGGGATTCTTCTGGCGTTAGCCTTTCCCATCAGACACCTCCTGACAGCTAGTTTGACAGCAACGTGATTTTAACAACTGACTGTTATCCGTCTTTCCAGGCGGTAAACCTAAATTTAGTCTTTATTTCCCACATGTATATGTAACAGGTTTACACATATTTAATTAAATCACACCATTTTACTAAAATGTAGGGCTCACCTAAATATGGTTAACGAACCCCAGGGACCCTGGCTGTGGCCGAGAAAGGCTGATGGATGCAGGCCAGGGAGAGATGTCTGCAGCCCAAAGAGAAGTCAGGTCTTTCAAGATCTCTTAGAAGAACATCAATTTAAACAAAAACTTAAAAAACTATTAGAAACCTGGAAATAAAAAACAAAAAAAGAAAACAAGAAATGTGAGAGTCAAAATACAAAGTGAGAGTCAAGAAACAAAATTGTAGCATCCTCCACCTCCTAATAAAATTATGGTTACTACAAAGGAACTTCAGAAACCTGGTGGAAAAATACGGGATTAAGGTACAAGTTTATTTTGGTGCAATTTTTTAAATCCATGCATAGTTTTGTTTTTGTTTTTGTTCTTTGGATTTTTAGAGAGGTTTTGCTATAGGGTGCATGCACTCACCAGAAAGACAGAGAGACAGAAAGAGAGAAATCACCCCCCAGAGGGGATGGTCATGCCGCAATCCCTTCTCCATTCTCCTCTCGGGACCTTGGGCACGCACACACATGTGCCCAGCATGAGTTTAAGCTACCGGATGTGAGACTTGAACAGTGGTCAACTACATGGGTGTCCAGCAACATAGACATTACGCCAACTGCTGGTCCCTCCACACAATTTTTTATAATGTGCCTTTTCCAGGAATGTTTTGAAGAGCTGTCCTACTTCCTGGTGATTGCTATCTACTGCCACCCCCAGTCCCTACCCCACCCATGAGCAAGGTCACAGCAGCACCTGAGGTAGGTCACCACCTTCCACATGGAGGAACCCAGTGTGGGAGTTCAGTCAATCTCCCAGCACAGGGCCATCCAGGGGACACAGCTTGGCCCACCGTCCTCGTCCACCATGGAACCTGGAATCCCACATCTCCTAGAAAGACCTCCCAGCCCTCCCTGCAGCCACACGCAGCCCCAGCTATATGCTCTGCTAGCCCTGCCCACACAGCTCGTATCAGTCACCCAGACTCCAACCTCCAAGGGCTCTGTGCACCCCCCTTTTCAGCTCCATCACCCTCTCTTTTATTATTTATTTAGTTTTAACTGCCAGAGGGCCATAATTCTTCTCCATTTCTCTGTCCCTTCAGGACTTCGGGCACACACACACCCGTAGCATGGTCTTCAAGCCGCCCGGGCCAGATCCCAACCGTGATGGGCCATGCAGGGCCCGGCTCCCAATGCACAGCCCTGTCTGCAGCGCTATGACTGGCCCTGCTGCCCCACTCTGCACCCAAGGACTGACAGTCAATCGGGGCACATCCCGTTCCCGTCTTTACCTCCCTCAGGACCTCCCAGTCCCACCCGGCTCTCCTGACCAGCGCTGCTAGCCCTCCACCCTGCTGGGCTCCTGCCCTGACCGGGAGGCAGGCGCCCTCTCTTCTTACCTGAGTCCTCCCCTCCAGTGCTGCCCCGCCGCACACTGGCAGGCACGGGCCCATCCCCTCCATCCTACCTGCCACCTTTCCTAGGGGGCCCAGCGAAGCATGCACACCATGAAGGGTGAGAGGAAGAGGTTCCTGCAGGGAACCCAGTGCTCCATTTCCCGTGGCCGTGCACTCCTGCGGTGGGGACACATGGCCGCCAACGTGCACAGGGACAGGCGAGAGGACAGCTTGTTCCTTCCTGAGCAGCCCGCTCGGCAATGGAGAACCAGGGCAGGTGGGGGCCCGGCTCCACGGGTGCCTCCAGAACCAGGACCCCCCTTCCTCACACCGCACTCCCTACAGGACTGCCCCCTCTGCTGGGCTGAACCTGCCCCAGCCCACGTGAGGGGGGAGCAGGGGCAGCAGCGCCCTGTGAGGGGTGTGCCTGGAGACTGCGTTCTCCCTCTCACGGCTGTTGGCCAGAGCTCATCACAAGGCTGGGACCTGCACCTGCAACAGCATGGGCTGCAGAGTGGGTGCTGAGGTCCTCAGCAGTCTTTGATGCATTATTGTACAAAGTTACAAACCAACAGATAAATATAAAAGTGCGGTATTCGGATGGATATTGGTCTGTCAGTTAGGACAGGCCACGTGAAGGTGTTTTCTCATTCACGTACCTGTCAGCTCTGAGTGCATCACGACACTGTCCTAACTCAAGACTCTGCGATGCAGCTGTAGCTAGAGAAAGGACTCATGGTGAATCCCTGGTGGGTGGGAATGTGTCCTTCAGAAAGATCTGTTGAAGTCCTAGACCCAGTGCATCTGACTGTAGCCTTGTGGGATCAGGGGTGTTGCAGGTACAATTAGTAAGACGCAGTCCTGCTGGGTTAGGGTGGGCCCTCCATCATGTACCTGGTGTCCCTGGAAGGAAAAGACACAGAGACGCAAGGTCAACACACGTGATGGCAGAGGCAGGCCCTGGTGTGATGTGTCCCCAAGCCAGAGCATGCCAGAGACCGCTGGGACCCTGGGGATGGAGGGCAGAGAGGATTCTCTTCAGAGCCGTCAGAGGGAGCACAGCCCTGCTGACCCCTGGATCTTGGACTCTGACCCCCAGAACTGTGAGACGAACCATTCTGTCATATGGCAGCCCAGGAAGTCTAGCTCTTCACGGGTTGGCCTGGAGGCAGCTCAGAGTAGTCCCTCTGTCACCCTATTGCAAAGCAAGTCACCACATGCCTAGTTCACGGGGTGGGAACTCCATTCCCTTGTGCCTGGGACACTGGCACCGTTGGCTGATGCCAGGAAGTAAGTCCTGTTGGAGCAGAAGGAGGCTGGCAGGTATTACCAGCCCCGAGGCCATCACTGCCATGAAAACGTGGCCCTGGAGTCATGCACGGTCAGTCCACAGGATGCTCCATGGCGGAAGGGCCAGTGTTCTGAGAGCACTCTGTATAATTAGCTCTTCTTCAATGTAATGTGTCTTCTTATGCTCAGCCCAGGATCTAGGGGGTGCTGACTTGGGGCTCTCAACAGTACCTTCTTTACTTAATTAAAGAGGGGCTTTGGATCACTCGGGGTGTGGGGTAGAGTGACATGAGCAAAGCCACTTGAGTCTGCTCCATGTCCTAGCTCTCACGGTGGCTGGCAATGGGACCCGAGTGAGCCTCCTGACTTTTCCAAACTTCAGCTCCTCCATAGGCAGAATGAAGAGAACATCTACTGAGTTATAGGACTTTTGGAAAGAGAGGAGAGATGAACCATGCTCTGAGAGAAAACATGGAAGGTCACAATTACGTGCTCATGTATGTATGTATGTATGTGTGCACGTATGTACGTGTGCGTTTTAAAACAACATAGAGCAAATGGCATCCAGCAGTCCAACATCATTGTTTTCTCTTTTTTTAGAATTATCTTATTTAACTTTATTTGTTATTATTTAATTTGACCAGAGAAAGAGCTAGAGAGACAGAAAGAGAGAAAGTGAGAAAGTAAGCTGCCAGGGCTGAGACCTGAACCGCAGTCAGTCACGTGAAAGTCCAGCACCTTGAGACCAGCAGTTAGCGTAATGGCTATGTTGCTGGACTCCCATGTAGTCGACTGTAGTTCGAGTCCCGGACCCAGTGGCCTAAAACTCACGCCAGGCGCGTGTGCGTGAGTGCCCAAGATCCCGAGAGGAGAATGGAGAAGGGATTGCGGCATGGCTATCCCCCCTGGGGGGTCTGCGGGCCACCTGTCACAGGTCCGAAGGCCTTGCCTGGGGCATGTGGCCCTTGATCCTGCCCTGGCCAAGTTCTGCCTCACCCACAAACCCCTCCTCGGCTCCCGGGACTCAATTCTGGGACCAACACTCCTGGTCAGGAGAAGAGAACAATTCCCCTGGCACGTGGGATGACGCCCAGTGTTGGAAGGAGTCTGGCTCCACCCAGTCTAGACAAGCCTGAGTGGGGACAGATGAGTTCAGCTACTGGCCTGTGGGTGACTCTGTTCCCGCAGTTCCACACGTGAGCCTAGACGGGACAGCATGGTAAGCAGAGATGTCAGGACACTTGTGCCCAGGAGGCCTCTGGCTTGTGGACAGAGCAGGGCCCTAGCGTGAACCTGGCTCTGCCCTGCCTGTCACATCTTGGCTGTGAGGCTAGGGAGTGGTCGCATGGCCTGGCTGAGCTCAGAGAGGGCCTATGCTTTCTTCTCACCTGTAGGAGAGATTTGAACTAGCACTTGGCGGCAGGCTGCTCAGGAAGGTGAATGAGCCGATGCCCCGCATGGCCTAGCACGGTGCCTGGCATGAGGGAAGCGCTGGCAGAAGCAGCCCACATGCCATGTGCTCCTGGGCTCGCAGGGACTCCTGGGCTGCCCAGCACCAGTCACCCACTCCAGAGCCACTTCAGGCCGGGCCAGGAAAGCTGCAGTGTGAGCAGGGGAAGGCGTCTCTTGCCTGCTGAGGGAACAGGCCGTCAATGAGACGTAAGCTACACAAGAGACGGTGAGCCAGTGCCTCCGCAGGGAACCGAGACGTGCGAAGGGAGATTGATTTTCCACTCTAAAGTGATTGAATCTCTTTTTCCTACTAATATTAATAAATTTATTCCCCAAACATATTTTTTTAAACTAAGTCTTCCTGAGGCCATACTAGATACTAAAATGATGCAACGTGCACTTCAAAATCTGTTAAGGACGTTGACCTCATGAGAAGTGTTCTTACTGCAAAACCAAAAACAGAGCCCCAAGGAGGCCCTGGGTGTGGCCATGTCTGTTGCCCTGAGTGGTGGTGGCATCTTGGGTGTTCACATATGACCACATTCATTGAGCACACTTGTCACACGGGCAGGTTTTGTATCCAGTTTCACCCCAGCGGAGCTGTTATACATAAATAAAGCCCCGCATAAAGAAAGCTGCTTCTCACGGCAGAAGAGCACAACCGCACTCCTGCGAGCCCTTTCATAGCGTAGAAACCTCAGGAGGGCGCATCTCCCAACACCGTTCCCCCGGCTCCAACACAGGCCTGTGGGGACACTCAGACCACCGCGGCAGGTCGGGTGAGCCAGTGCAGACTCTGAGAGGCTGCTGCGGCTAATTCCACTTCCAACGTATTTAGAAGTATGTTAGAAGCCAGCAGGCAGAGAAGTGGTTAATGTGGCTGGATCCCACATCACTGACTGTGTAGTTCAAGTCCCAGACCAGGTGGCTTAAGAAACATGCTGGGCATATGAGCATGCATGTCCAAAATCCCAAGAAGAGAATGGAGGAGAAGGAATTGTGATATGGACATCTCCCTTGAGGTACTTTTTCACTTTGTGTGTGTGTGCGTGTGAGGGGGGTGTCTCTCTCCAGTGAGCGCATGTGCCCAGAGCAAAAAAAATAAGGAGGTACATCAGGGGCCATGGTACAACACTTAAGGGTTGTTCAGAGGAAGCAAGATCCCACATAGCCAACCCGGGTTCAGGTCCTAGTCACAGTGTCTTACATGCCAGCATGCACACACACACCCAGGATCCTGACAAGATGAAGAATTAGAGGACAAAGGACTGTGGTATCACCGGGCCCCATGGAGAGGGGGTACTGCTTTTTTCCCTCTTTCTCTTTTATCTGCCTGCACTCATGCACACCCTCTGGTATAATGAAAGAGAAGGGGAAAAAGGTATATTAGAAAGTAAATGGTATGAACCTCCACATTTATATAAACCAAGGAAAAGGAGGGATTCCAGGAGACTAAATCTCTACCCAACAACTACCCCCTGGCTGTTTGTGTGTAGTATATGTGTGCATGTGCACATACGTGTCAGGGTTGGGTGTGGCTGAGAAATAATCTATTTATTTGTAGTAAAGACATTCATTATAAAACAGTGTCCTGCAAACACCACAAGAAGTACAGAAATAGAGGAACAGATTTGTGGTTCTATATAAAGGGGGAGGTTTCTCAAAAAGTTCATGGAAAATGCATATTATGAAAAAACATGCATGGATTTCAAAAACATTTGCACCAAAAGAAGTGCATACTGTAAATCTGTTTTCCACAGTTTTTGTAGTTCCTTCATATTGGCTTGACAACTTCTAATCAAAACACCTAAAAGGGGCATTAGGATACCAGGGTCAGATTTCATGATGAAGGATGTAGTGACATGCTTTTTGCTGGAAGTTAGGGAGTCACAGGGACTTCATGTCCCTGTCATCCAGGCTGCATCTGGATTCCAAGAAGAAAAGCTGAAGGTGTCAATAGACATCCATTGGTGGGCGGCCAGTTTAAAGGAGACATCAAGCTGCTTCTCAGTGCCCTTATTGTCCATGAAAGAACATTTTGCATGGTCAACAGCTCAAATTATGTAGACCCTAAGGGGTAAATTTCCAATGCTGTGAATAAAGACTCAGTCACACAGTTCTCATTATTGCCAATAGAAATGGTGTGGTAACTTTCCAGTCAGTGACTCTTGTTGAGACTAAAGCGTGTGTGTGTGTGTGTGTGTGTGTGTGTGTGTAAACCCTAAATCTTTAACTTCCATCTCTGGCAATGGCCCCAGGAAGAAAATTATTGTGTCCAAACATACTCCTATTTCTCAAGTAGTCTTCCTACATGTCTATTCCCCAATGATATTCTTTATACCCATCCTAAAAAAAAAAAAAAAAAGTGGTAAGGTGTCAAAAATGAAGGCCAGGTTATAGCCTTAATTATCATATAATAACCATACTGCAGAAAAGAGAATGCGAAGTTTGCCTTTTGCAAATGAAAGTGAAAGGTTTTCTGATATCAGTTGATACTGCATTTACTTTCTAAACCTTGAAAGAACCAGTAGCAGAAGAACTTTGTGGAAACTTTATAATGACAAGTGCTTGAGTAGTAAGTACCACTACTCAAGTAGTTAAGGCACAAGGAAATGCAAATTATTAGCAAGGTTTAGAAGAAGTCATAAGTAATAAAATAAGGTAACTAAGAATTTTGAGAATATTCTGTCTAGTGGAAATCAGCAAGATGAGAAATGGGTGAAGATGAGAACACTGGACTAGAGGAGAACTTATTACCAAAGGTGTGAAATGATCACTGAGATGACACACACTAAATCACAAAATGCTATACAGTATTCACAATCAGCCTCAATACAGTGATTAAGCACAAATGCTACCTGTCTGCAGAGGCTTCCAGAATAGAGAATGGCAAATGAAGGCATGGATGCAGTGCTGCAGTATGCTGTAGGAAAACCCATGGCCAGGTCGCCTGAGTAGGGTTAGGTTTAGAATTAGGGTCATCATTAGATGTGGGTAAACATACCCATTGATTGTCAAGAAAAGGTCCATAAACTTTAAATGACTAACTGGGGGAGAAAAAAAAAAAAAGACTGCAGATCTGGGAGGATGTTCTTGGTGCTTCCAGAAGATGCTGCATACCGGTGGGTCAACGAGAGCCGGGAGAGGTGAGAGAGCTTTCTGCCTGAGTTGGAGGGGGAAGCCCACATGCATGCTTTTGGTCCCCATTGAAACCACCCTGGTATTAGAGAGGAGTGATGAGAAGACAGGACAGGGCACCATGAATTCACCAGGACAGAGAATGTGAGAGCTTTACAGCTCATTTCGGTAGTGAAATGCAGGAAACTGAAAAGAAGATGGAGCAACAACCGTGAATTTTGCAGCCCCGAGGATGCAGAGATAGAGACAGCGAGAAAAGTTCAAAGGTGGCAGCCAGACTGCCTCCACCAAAGGCTTAGGAACTGGCAGCTGCGGGACCCAGTAGAGGTGTGATAGTGGATCTAAAACGGGACACGTAATGGGGAATCTGTTTAAGAAGCAATTACATATTTTTACACAGAAGAGGGAAAAAAAGACTATAGAAGTGGTTTCAAAAAATTAATGGAAAATGCATATTATGAAAAAATTATGCACAGATTGCAACATTTTTGCATCAAAATAAACTCACTTAAATTCTATTTTTCCACATACTTTTAAAAGTTCCCTCATACTCGCTTTCATAGGGTTAAAAAGAATTTCAGTCTTATTACAGGAACTCGACGGACAAGCAACCTTTCATGGGACTTGGGCCGGGGCGGGGGGGATGTGGGCAATGAGCAAAACTCAGGCTACAGGAAGCTCCAAAGACAAACTCACAGTTCCCTCATTGAACACTCCACAAAGAACATGGACGCAGATGAACGGTACAGGGGAGAGGGCAGTCTACAGATGGAAAGATAGTTAAAGATACATTGATTAATTGCAAAGTATGGATTTTATTTGAATCCAGACCCCAGAATCAATGAGATCAAGAAAAAAGTCATTTCTGAGACAATAATGGAAACTGGACTGCTGGGGCCAGGGTAGGAGGCAGTGTCCCAGGATAGAGCAGGTGGGCCACCCAGGAAGCAGTGCCAGGGAGATGCTACAAGTGGGGGAGTGGCCACACAAAGGTCCCAAGGCAGGCTCAGGCAGGAAGACTGAGACACCACGCGAGGCTGATGCGCCGGACAACCAGCAAGGTGAGAGGAGCGGAGGGGGAGTACGGACTGAGTCTTGTGGGGCTGCAGGCCTTGGTGGGGCTTCAGAGTGAAAGCTGACATGGTCCAATGTGGGTCTGTAAAGGACTCATCTCCTTTCTGACTACTGTGTTGAGACAGGCCAGAGGATGGCAGGGGCAGAGTGGGGAGACCAGAAGAAAGGGGAGGAGTCTTCTAGACTATTCTGAAGATAGACTCTACCAGACTTTCTAATCAATTGGACATGGGTTGTGAGATAAAGGGAGCCTTCAAGAACATCTCCAAGGGTTTGAGCTGCAGGTGTAGCATTTGTGGGGAGATTGGGGAGGCTAGAATAAGACATTCCAGACTTGGCCATATTAAATTTGAAATGCTTATTAGATATCTGTTATGGATTACATTTTACCCCACAAAAGGATATGCCAAAGGTGCATGTTGCCTTATTTTGGAAAAAAAAAATCTTTGTAGATGGAACCAAGTTAAAATGAGGTCATCAGGGGACCAGCAGTTAGCGTAATGGCTATGTCACTGGACTCCTATGTAGTCAAACGCAGTTTGAATCCCGGACCTGGTGGCTTAAACTCATGCCAGGCGCGTGTGCGTGCATGCCCAGGATCCTGAGGAGAAGATGGAGGTGAAGGGATTGCGGCATGGCCATCCCCCCCAGGGGGGTGATTTCTCACTTTCTGCCTCTCTGTCTCTCTGGCGAGTGCACGCGCCCTATAGCAAAAAGCCTCTCCAAAAAATATGAGGTCATCAGAACAGACCCAAGTCCAATGGCCTGTTGTCATTGAAAACAAGGAAATGCCTTGTGAAGACAGACACACACAGGAAGGACACTACTTTAAGACAGAGGTGGAGCCTGGAGTGACACAACTGCAAAGTGCAGAGCACCGACCACCGCAGGGAGCCACCAGGAGCTGGAGGAGATGGGAAGGGTCCTCCCTCAGATCCATCAGAGGCCCTCCCCACACCTGGGTCTCAGACTTCAGACCTCCACCACGAGAACTCAGTCTGTGGTGTTACAACACGAGTTTGTGATACTTTCTCCAAGCAGCCTATATCACCACCCACATGGAGGTGCTGAGGAAGTCAGACGTAGAGGTTGTAATCAGGGGGAAGGTCACTTTGGAGACATTGTTTGGGAATTGTTAGCGCATCAGGGGATTCATAGCCACAAGATGGCATGTTATCGGCAGGAGAACAAGGGGGTCTGGTGAGAGGAAAGTTTGCCCAGAACTGAGCCTCAGGGCACTCCAGGGCTAAGAGGCAAGGTGGAAAGGAGGACCCAGTAAGGAGGCTGAGAAAAGGCAAGGAAAAACAAGAGTGTGGTGTCTTGAAAACCAAATGAAGTGAATGTATCAAGAAAGTAGGAATAGTCAACAATACTGAATCCTTTTGAGTTGAATCCATAATAGATATATAGAAATGGAAACAAAACAAAAAATAAATATACATAACATACACACACATGCACACACACAAGAAAGGGACATAAAAATTAAAATATTTATAGAAAACAATGAATGCAGTTCTATGTGGTTCAGGTTTAAATAATATTTTTGAAATCATAGTGATGTGAAGGTAGGCTATTGATCCAACCAAAAGAGAAAAACACCATAGAGAGCTCCACTGGGAGAGTGGTGCCAAGGGATATGTAGAGGTGGGGGGTAGAGGGGAGAGAGATATTTTTATACATAGCAGAAACTCATTATGTAGTATCCAAAATGTAAACTGAAATCATTGTCATTGTGATGAGGGAACAGAAGTGACTGAGGGACCGCTTTTCTTTATAATAAGCTTCATGGAAATATGTGTATGTGTAACTGTGAAAAAATTAAATGAGACATTAAGGTGGAAGCCAAGTATCCAACTGGACTTAAAAAGTGACAGAAAACCTCCATACCTCCACACTGCAGCCCGAAATTGCCCTGGAATTTTCAGTGTCTAGACTGCAGGAGAAGCAATTCAAGTTTGATTTGCTTCAGATGGTATGTTTTCATAAGGCAATCTCACAATACAACTCACAGTGAGAACGTCTGTCCTGGATCCCAGGTGATCACAGGATTCCCCGCGGAGGGAACATGATGCCTGCAACATTCCATAAGATAACCTGGTAGGATTTGTGTTTGCACTGATCCAGGAGTTGTATTCATACTTTTCCATGAATGTACGTGACACTTTTCTTTCAAAGTATTCAAAGCATTTTACAGATTCTATTTCATTAATTGTCACAACATCCTGAGCAGGCTGCCATCCAGTCTCGTGAATGGGGAAGGGAGAAGGTAAGGCTCAGGAAAGTTAAGTCACTACATACAAAAGATGACAAGAGACTCAACAGTTTACATAGGAATGAGTTTTCAGAGACAAGAATAAAACTCCTTACCTCTATTTTTTTAACAGTCTAGACCATCTTTTTTTTTATGTCAGACTTAAAGAAAAATGGGTGGACAGGTTTTTTTAAGTTTATTTATTTCTTTCATGAGAGTGAGAAATAAGGAAAGAAAGAGAGAGATAAGCACCTCCGGTAGGCCTGCCTTAGCCTTCCATCCGTCAGGGTCATGGGTATACACATTCTGCATGGGTTTAACAGGGAACCAAACTCATATCCTCATATGTACCATCACCTTAGCAGTACATGGCCACTGCATACCAAGGCAGTGGGAGAACAGTTTTCTTAAAAAGCTTGAAAGGCAAATTATACTTAAGTTAAACAAACAAACAAACTTTTATGTAAAGTTGCCCAAACTACAGCTCCATGAATAATTTATCTGAGGGATGTTACTAGATCCAGTATAAAAAGAAGTGCTTGATAATCAGAACCTTGAGGAAAACTAAACTGATCTTGAAAAAAAGAGAATGAAGACTCTCACTTTCTGATTTCAAATCTTACTACAGAGATACAGTGATCAACACACTGTGGTAATGACACAAGGACAGAAATATAGATACAGAGTGCAGAAATAAACTCTCACATATATGATCAAATGGTTTTTGGCAAAGGCACTAAAAACAGTCAATGAAGAAAGGACAATTTCTTAAACAAATGGTACTGGGACCAGTGAATATCCACATGCAAAATATATTGAACCCATATCTTACATCTTATACAAAAATTAACTCAAAAGGGATCATGGGTCATAACATAAGAGCTAAAAGTGTAAAAAAACTTAGAAGAATAAATAGAAGAAAAGTTTCATAATACTAGATTTAGTGGTGATTCTTAGCTATAACACAAAAAGCACAAAAGGAAAACAAGATAAATTGGACTTCATCAAAATAAAAAAACTTCTGTACATCAATGGGAACCATCAAGAAGGTGAAAAGACAACCTACACAATGGGAGAAAATATTTGCAGATTATATCTGATAAGGGATTAGTATCCAGAATGTATAAAAAATTTCTACAACTCAACAACAAAAAAATAAGTGACCCAATTAAAAAATGAGCCAAAGACATGAACAGACATTTTTCCAAAGAAAATACACAAATGGCCAATCAGCACATGAAAAGATGCTCAACATCACAGGTAACAGGAAACTTCAAATCAAAATCATAATACCACTTCATAGCCACTGGGATGTCTATTATCAGAAACAATGGAAAATAACAAGTACACATGAAAGATGTAGAGAAACTGAAATTTTCATGCATTGCTCATGGGAATGAAAAAAAGGTTTAGCCATTATGGAAAACAATTTGGAGGCTTTTCAAAAAGTTAAACATAGAGTTACCATATGATCCAGCAATTCCACTTTTAGGTATTAAATCGTTGGAAAAGTCAAGACATATTTTTCAGTAGACCTAATATATTCCTAAAAGAACTGAAAACAAGAACTCAGATTCCTGTACACCAATGTTCACAAGAGCATTTTCCAATGTAATAGTAATAATATTATTCACAATAGCCAAAAGGTGGAAATTACTCACGTGTCCATCAGCCAACAATGGAAAAAGAAAACAGGATGTACAAACACAATGCTGTATCATTCAGCCTGAGAAAAGGAAGTCAGTTCTGACATACACTCTAAACCTTGAAGACACTGGGCTGAGTGAAATAAGCCAGACACAAAGGAAAATATTGTATGATCACACAAATATAAAGTACCTACGTAGTCAAATTCATAGACACAGAAAGAATGGTGGTTGCCTGGGGTTGGGGATGGGGAAGAGGGTGTTGTCTAATGGGTACAGTTTCTGCTTGGAAAAGTAGGAAAGTTCTAGAAATGGATCATGGTGATGGTTGTATAACACTGCAGATGTCCTAATACTCCTGAACTGCACACTTAAACGTGGGTGCATGGTACATTTGATGTTGCTGTATTTTACCACACAAAAAGTAAATAAATTCATCTGGCATGCTGGGTCAAATTGAAGAATATATTAGGACAGCATTTTTTGAAGCAGAACAAAACCTTTGCATGGAAAGATGATTCAAAGCTTTATGTTTTTCATGTAGCAATCTCAAGAGAGGGAAGAAAGGGGATATGGGGTTTGGAAAGAAAAACAGAAGTGTTTTTCTTGTACTATAGGAGTCATCTTCTTGTATATTTTTTCTGGTTGGCAAAAAGCAGAAAGAAATTGGGTCAGATGTGGCCTGGTGGTTTAATGGAGCAGGATCTTACGTGGCCAACCCACAAGGCCAACTGCAATTCAAATCCAAGCCCCAGTGTTTGAAAATCACGCTGGACCCGTGTGCTTGGGAGCACATGATCCTGAAAGGATGGGTAAATGGAGACGGGATTGCAGTGTGACTGCACCCCATGGGGAGGTTTTTTCTCTCTCTCTCTCTCTCTCTCTCTCTCTCTCTCTCTCTCAATCTCTCTCTCTCTAGTGGGTGCACGTGCACTCGGGCAAAATAAGTAAGTGGAAAGAGTTCCCTGCCATGATGTGTGGGGCAGAAGGCGTGTCCAACATTTCTGGTGCTGGGAAGGAGAGCAGAAAGCAGAGGCATACTGGGGAGTACAGAGAGGTGGTCTGTAGATGCAAATCCCGCTGATCTCAGCGGATGCAGATCCCGAGGCCCTGACACGTTCTGGGGTCCAGGTTCGGTCATCTCCGAGCACCTTCCCAAGTGATTCTGAACTCGGGGTTGATGAGTCTCTGGGAAGGGCCTCAGACCCTCTGCACCTCGTGCTGTGAAGTGCACTGGTCTCTCCTCACCATGCACCCCATTCTCGCTAACAGTAAAAATGATCCTGATGCAATCACAGTGCCATATGTTCTTTTCAGTTGGTTCTGGGAATCCCTAAAGAGCAAAATTTAAAAGCAGGAGAAAATCCCCTCCATTGTACAGTGGAACTCCACAGCTGGGGCCATAAGCCCTGAGAACAACTGGAACAGTGGCCAGGCTGGCCTGGGGGCATCACTGCCTTCCCCAGACAGCTGCGGGCAGAGAACTCACCCTTGCCAGCAGGGCTCCAGCAGCACTGCCAGCCCGTGGCAGCCTTCGGCCCTTCCAGCCTGTGTTATCTGGTATTTTTCACCTCTGCTGGACACCAGCATCTGGCCTCCCTAGGAGTCCACAGAACCCTAAGGACCCATGCTGCTTGGCTTGGGTGCCTGGCAGCATACCTAGCCCTCAGGGCGCTTGCAGCTCGAACATGTTATCATTTGTCCGCTCTCCTTGCCAGGGCCTGGCTCTGTCGTGTGGCCAGCCTCAGCCTGGGGTGTGCCTCCCACACTGCACTCTCCACAAAGGGACCTTTTCAATATCGAACTCCAGCAGAAACAGATTCAGTCCAAGGGTCAATCGCGGGCTTACTTTCATATTTGTGGACCAAATACTTTCCCCCAAATGATAACCTCGAGGACAGGCTAATCAAAACAGCAGCCACTGCACATGAAGAAGCTGGAGGGAGCCTCTACTTCGAAACTCTCCCGCCACCACTCCACGCACACAACTGTACTCCTGTACATATGTTTCCCTCTCAATCTCCCCACAAATGTCGAAAACCAGTGTCTTAACCAAGGGAAGCTTATTATTCCCAACTCTCCACGGGCAGAAATAATGTTGAACAAAAAGCTCCTTTCTACTGGGAGCCATTTGCTACTGGCCTTGCGGGAGGAAGCCATCCACGAATCGGGCAGGGCAGCGCCATTATGTGGTATTTCAGGGTATTTACTTCTTCCGGGCTTCGTGGACCTTAGATCATTGCACACTTGGTAGCACGGGCAGGTTCTACTGCATGCTGTGCACGTGGCCGGCACTGCACCGAAACCTGTGTGCGGCACGGCTTCATCCAGTCCTCCTCCTAATCTGGTGACTATTAAACGGCATGAGACTAAACCGTCTCTGGCTTATCTATTTAGCTCAAATGCATTGATAGTTACACTGCCATTAAAAATGTTGTGACCCAAGAGTTCCCAGCACAGAATATGTATCTGTAACGTTTGCATTTTTTAACCATGTACTTAAAAAATTGCACAGTATCTTTGGCCAAATCTGAGCTGTTGTGCTTATCTCGCTAGAGCTTACATGAAAAGCATGCTGCCCTCTCTTGCCCACTGTGGCCAAGAGTTCCTTTCTCATGCCGAAGACCAATCCTCCCAGCCATCGGAAGTCACACGAGGAGTGACTTTTCTCGATCCCGACGTTCAAATCTGAAATGTAGCTCATGTAGAGTCCTCTTTTTTACTTCCCACCTTGAACTAAAGCTCTCACAGGAGGTAACTCCCCTTGTGGACAGGACACCCCTACGAGAGACTGCCAATGATGCCAATGCAAAACGCCAGCTCCGACAGGTAAGGTTTATTTTGTAAATAATTCCAGCTCCCACCACCAAGCACTTGCCCCGGGCCGAGTCTGTGCTAAGTGCTTCCTGTATATGATCTCGCTTAATCCTAACATCAACTCTGATGAAGAAGATGCCATTGTCAGCCTCAAACTTTAGGTAAGGAAACTGAGCCTTAAGGAGCTACAGAACTTGCCTGGTCGTGTGGCTAACAATTCAGACAAGGAGGGTTTGGCCAATGGGGGGCCTGTGTTCAGAGCTGACCCTCTTAGCTGTGTCCTAAACTTCCAAGGCTGGATGATCCCATATACCCTTGTGGACTGCCTCTAGCCCAGGCACTCCATGAAGCTGAGGATGGACAAGCCAGGACCTCTCAGTCTGCCGGGGAAGAGGGACACAGACCATTCCAGGACAGGTGTGCAAGGTATTTGCAAGAAATCTAAAGAGAAGACCAGGTAACAGTACTATGAGCTGCCCCCACCCTGGCCAAGGGACAGTTCATCTGCAAACAGCCCACTATGGACAGACAGAGCCAGGTGGGCACACAGACACGCCAAGGGCACCCGCTGTGCCCACTATGGACAGACAGAGCCGGGTGGGCACACAGACACGCCAAGGGCACCCGCTGTGCCCACTATGGACAGACAGAGCCAGGTGGGCACACAGACACGCCAAGGGCACCCGCTGTGCAGGCTTCCAGCCAGTCCACACTGACCAGTTCTAGGCCACCCTTGGCCCTGTGCCAACTGCCAGGGCATCATCCAGAACTGCGTCCCCAGGTTTCACAGTTGGGCTGGAAAAGAAACCAACAGAGGAGAGCTGAGATGAGGGTGCTGAGAGGAGGCAGTGTGGTGTCTTGGGTGCACAGAACAAGAGCACCTGATCCCAGATGGGGGCAGGATATGCAGGGAGGCACACCCCAGAGAAAGCCACTGAGATATGAGCACGAGGAAAGAGGCACAGGCCTGGGGACAACTGAGCACACTGAAAACGGGAATGTGGGGACGACATCAAGACGACAGAGAAGGGACTGGGAAGGTCGTCATGCCATAGAGGAGACCAAGGCCCAGAAGGCAGCCCGGGAGCCTTGGTAGGGCCTTCTGATTTTATCTTTAGACCAGAGAAAATGGCCTTCAGGTGCTCGTTAGAAGGCAGAATTCTAGCATGGCTGCCAACATGCCCACAGTTACTAGCCCATATAATTCCTGCCCCTGGAGTCTGGGAGGGGTTTATAACTATGATGGGATGTCATTCCAATGACTAGGTTATCTTATTTGGCAAAGGCAAAGGGATTTTACAGATGTGGTCAAGGCTCTTCAGCAATTGACTCTGAGTTAATCAAAAGGAAAGCACCTTTCCTAGGCCCAACCTAATCAGGTGAACGCTTAAAAAAAAACTGAGAGCAACAGAAATTCTCTCTCATTGGCCTCAAAGAAGCAGACTGCCATGACATGGAGGGGCCACGTGGCAAGGACTGTGGGCTCTCACTGCTGAGAATGTCAGTCCTACAACACAAGCAACTAGACTCTGCCAATGAGCAGAGCTCAGAGGACCCTGAGCTCACAGCCAAGTTAACAGCTGGATTTCGGCCTGGTGAGCCCCTGAGCAGGAGACCCAGACTACCCCCTACAGAACCTGAGATGAACCAGTGTTTCAGCCGCTGTATCTGAGGGCTTCTTACATAGCAATGGAAAATGAATATGTAAGTAGGCAAAAAAATAGAGAAGCAACAGGAACAAGGGGGTTCTTCACACCTCCATGAACAGGGAGTGATGATGACCTTCGGAAGTGAGAGACACCACTGAAATGATGGCACGCACCTTGGAAGCAGCCCACCCACAGCACTAAGAATTGACATGAGACTAGTGTTGTTTGGAGCATAAAGTCTATTCCACAAAATACTGAAATTTAGGCAGATTTTGCAATGAACTCAGTCTAAATCTATTCAATTAAAGAATTGTAATCAAAATATGTGACATGATAGGGATCATTTCTGTGACTGCAGATGCTCCTCTGTGTTCTAGCCTCTAGTGTGTGTCTTCATCCCAGCCCTGATTATCGGTTCTTTAAACAGTTTGCATCAACTCTAAATCATAATTTAACCTGTGAGAGCTTTATTCATAATTTTTCTAACATTTATCAACATACCAAACACCCAAAAGCAAATGTTGGGTCAGTGAATGAATGTATAAATGAATGAAATTTTAGGAGAACAAAGAAGTCTTTGCTTCTAGGTACCTGGAAATTGAACACACTTAACGGGTTACCTAGTATCTACATGAGGGCATAGACCATCGACTGACGGAGACACTCCATGAACATATGGTCATCAATGGGTCTTGTTGACTGAGGTTCGTAGGCTAAAACAAAGAAGGATGAGCCAAATCAGTAGAGAAGGTGAGATGCAAAGATAAGCCAGGACTCCAACAGCTGAAACATCTAAATGCAGACAGCTGATAAAGTTAGAGAGGTGAAGAGAAAGACATTTGGTCTGAAAGGTGACAGCAAACTGAAGCCTGAAGGATACACATTTCTGGAACATAAACTGAACATCATCACAATACTAAAATGGAAAAAAATCAAAGCAGTCCCAGAAAATAAGCTGGTGTTTCTTTGACCTCCCCGTTGTGGACCCTTCTGAAGTCCCTTTCATTTCTACAAGGAGAAATGGAGACTCAAGATGGCACTGAGTCTTCCCTGCTGGTAGACCTCTCTGCCACCTACGGGCTACACCTTCTCAATTCACACAGAAGTCCCAGGCTTCTCTCCTCCATGCTCATTCTAACCTCAGGAGAGGAGTTTGGATTGCAGTCAGAGCCACATATTGTAATTGGGTGTCAGTGGGACTTCTGTGAATGGAAGAAACAGACTTCAGCTCCTGGTTTGAGAATACCTACCTTTGGGAGGCTGCAGAACCCAACCATAAGTAAGCAAGCTGGAATCCTATGGGACTCATGGTAAAGAGTGAGGTGTTTCTGCTTTCTGCAGAACCCTATAGTAAGAAGTACAGTTCATTGGCCGGGTAATCTCTCTGCACATCTCCCTGGTAAATCTGTGCTGAGTGGGTGCAGGACATAATGCTTCTGAATTCCAGCCATATATCTATGACCCTATGCACGATCTTCAACAAGTTCATGGAAAATGAAATTAAAGTTTTGGTACCAAAAAAAAAAAACATTTGAAATCCATGCATCATTTTTTTTTCCCTCCATAATACATGTTTTCCATGAACTTTATGAAGACTCCCAACCATAGATCTCATACTCGTTTCTACCTTGACAGTTAATCCAAATCTACCTCGGACAATCAACCCAAATCTTTCACAAAGTATTTTTTTCTTTCCCAGCCTCCCTCTCTTGCCAACAAATATTTTTATTAAGGATTACGTTCTAGATGCTTCAGCAGTCGAGTTGAAAATTGGTGGTAATGGATAAGGACGCCCCAACAAATTTGAACCCCATGACATGGCTACTGCCTTACTATTCCAATTCAAATATATGATTAGTCTCACCTACCTCAGACCTCATTCACCTGCTCACCAACATAAAAGAGGCATTTGGGGATGGTTTTCATGTTTTATGAATAAGAAATGAGAGAGGAGAGTTGTCTATAAGGCATATTTGTAATTGATCAAGCCAGTCTAAGGACGCTATCTAGTTTAATTGGTCCCTCCTATGCGTCAAACACAGAATGAGGCATATTCATGTGGCATAATACCAATGCATCAAGGAATCAGGATTCAAGAACTGGTCAGGTCTTCAGGTCCAGAATTCCATTTCCTGTTCACAATAACAGGAGGCCAAAAGTGCTGTTGGACAATGGAGCAGTGTCTCCATGTGCTGGCCATGGTACGGGCTCAGCATGTCCTTTTCCACCCTCATGTGCAAAACTCAGGCGAGGGTATTGCTGTTATGCGGATCACAGTTACAGAGGCTTCCAAGCTGGGACCAACCACCAACATTTTCAAATAAAACAATAGACCACATCTAAATGCAAAGCTGAGAATTCAGGTGGGAAACTTCCAACATGGGCTGCAATGCCTCTGCCGTGGTTTCACAGCACACTGGCGTGCAGGGCTTCAGTGTCTTTTAGTTTAGTTTTGTATTGAAGTTTATTTATTTATTTCTTCCATGAGAGAGAAAGAGAGAAATGGAAAGACCATCAACCACAACAAGGTCTTTCACTCCCAGTGTTGGGAGTCTCACATTGTCCCCCAAGTACTCAGAGAGTTCTTCACACGAATCCAGAGCCTTTCCATCTGGGTCAGCCTGGAAGAGCACTGTGTTTTCCCACTCCACCAAGGTCCAATCCCAAGTTGGCAACATTTTTCACGAGAATGCAATGTGCATCACCAGCAGGTCAGGACTGCCCACGAGGTAACGAGAAGGCAGGGATGGTTGTCACTCGCCACCCCTTCGTAGCCTGTTAGGGTCATCTGAAGTTGAGGTTGACTCTGCAGTGGAAGGAAGTCAGACCTTATGGCCCCTCTTCCAAAACCCATCACTGAAGAGAAAGAGATCCAGGCAGAGGATTTGCCCGTGCACCCAGGGATGATGGCCACAGTAGTATTTTAAGATGAAAACAGGGTTTTTCTCTACCAACGCAGTCATCAAATATCAAGCTTGAAACTGCATGTGTATGATAAGACTTGAGAGAAGGTGGAATGGCACGGTGTGAAATGATCTGATAGCACGAAAAATTGTTGTTAGGAGGTGTTGGCACTTGAAAAACAACACTTCTTGCTCCTATTGGCTTCGACCTGAGATTTTCCCCTGAATATTCTGCCATGGTCCTGTTTGAAATCTTCAGTATTAGAGCTGATAGTGAGTGCAGCATGCAGCCCCAACCCCCTGCCCTTTCCTTAGACAGAAAACACAGTCAGATAGCTCAAGCCAGCACAAAACCCATGAAGTAGTGAGCTTTCATTGCTTTTTCTTTAAGTTGTATTTCTATTAATAATTGACAAAGAATAAGTGTACATACTCGAGGGATGTAATGTGATGTTTTGCTACCTTATAGATTATGGGATTATCAACTCAGATGAGTGAACATATCATTATCTATTGTGAAGAACACGTTATCCTCATATATACATGATGAAATACCACGCAGCCTTTAAAAAGTAGGACACCCTGTCGTTTGAGACAATAGGTGAACCTATAGGACACTGTGTTAAGTGAGCCAGCCACCGAGAGACAAATACCATGGGATCTGACTCCTAAGTGGAATCTAAGGGTCAATCGAAGAGTAGAATGGTGGTCCCTAGGGCGGGGCTGGGGGTGGCAGACACAGAGAGGGGAGACAATGCTGCACGTTTTCCACTGCATGTTCTACGCCGCTCTCAGAATAAAGTTCTGTGGTCCCTGTGCACACACACGGAAGAAGGAACTGAATCAGTGATCAAGACTTCATGATTACGGATTTACAAACAATTCTGTTTGGGTAAAGGTTACAAAAATAAATGACAACTGATGGAGCTCAGCGTTGGATGCCTACTGAATCACGTAGTGGACTCTCCACGCACCAGGCTCCTTTATCACTGCTTTCTTTCTTTCCCCATTTCTGACTTTTCTTCTGGAAGATTCTAATGGAGATTTTCTGTTGTCGTTATTGTTTTAAAGCTCTAAGGGTTGGGAACAGTAACTTTCTTGGCTGAATTGACTGTGACGTGTGTTCGTATGTTCTTTACCATCACTTCTCAGCATTTCAGTTCTGTTATAACTGGTGGATCTTTTCTTGTTAAATCAATTATTTCCCTTCTCCTGCTTTCATTTCTCAACTCTGGACCACTCTACCTCTGTTACCATCCAAGTCAACTAAAATGATTTTAAATAGCCGTTTTTTATTCTATCTGCTGTGTAAATAGCTTTTTAGAGTGGCTGATTTCTTGTCTAGGAATAAGTCATGGTACTCCTTAAGTTGGGAGGAGAGAGTGGGAAAGTGCGTGTGCATGCACGTGTGTGTGTGTGCATGTGTGTGCATGCTCACGGAGGGGGGTGGGAGAGAGAAATACAGAGTACCAGGAATTATCTATGCATAAAGAAATTAAAAGAGAATATTTTCCAGAGCAATTGAAGCCCATCTCCTGAACAATGACGACAGCTCCTCATTTTCGACAACAATAGAGGGCACGTAGGAGTCAGCTCATTAGAATATCTGTGGCTCTTTTCTGTTCTCTCTGCATTAAGCCCCCATAATGTCAGTTGTCACTTATTAATGACAATTAACTAGTAATCAGCAGTGAGACTCTTCGAGGTGGTCTTTGCCTGACAGGTGAAGAAAGAGAACATTGCGTAGTGCCACGCAGTGACATGGAGCCTTCAAAGGAGCACAGCATTTCCATAAATTATTTCAGAAAGAAATTTTCTTTTATACATTCTCTCTAAGCTTAAGGATCTTTAACCCTAGAAAGGCCATGCTCCAATTCTCCTTCTGTGACTTCTTTTGGTTACCAAATAGAATCTTCAAATCTCCTGCGGTCATTGTAACTGAGTCTCCATCCACTGGTCCTCTTCCCTCTTGTTCCTTCCATGCTTCCGGCTGCTTCGTTTTAATTATGTCCACTCAAGATGCATGACCTTGACAATGCCCCTCCACGGTGCGTGACGTTGACAATGCCCCTCCACGGTACATGACCTTGGCGAGGCCCCTCCACCATGCCTGACCTTGGCGAGGCCCCTCCACCATGCGTGACCTAGGTGAGGCCCCTCCACGGTGCGTGACCTTGGCGAGGCCCCTCCACCGTGCATGACCTTGGCGAGGCCCCTCCACTATGCCTGACCTTGGTGAGACCCCTCCACCGTGTCTGACCTTGGTGATGTTCCTCCACGATGTATGTGGCTGTACTTCATTTCACCAGCTTTGTCACTGGACTAGTGGCCCAGTTCTGCCTTTGTGGCATCCTTCAATCACTCTCTCCTTACGGTGAATCTATCTGTTTTTCACACCTTCCTAATACAGGTGGCACAATGGCTGCAACCTGTAAGAATCATAATTGAAACCATGAACCAGTCCTCACAGAACGATTGTCCATCCTGTCTGGCTGTATGGGCTGTCACCTCTCTTCCCAGGAGTCTCAGCTTTCCTACTCTTCTTTGTGCTAAGACACAGGAAGATCTCTCCCACTGCACACAGGCTTGACATATGGACAAAGAAGTACACACAGGCACTTATCTGATCCCTGGGACCCCTTCTCCTGCTTTCTCTATGACGCTGATGTCTTTGACTAACCTGAAGGATTCTGGGAGTCAGAACGTTTAAGGAAGAAAATGCTTGGCAGGTAAGAAGGCTGGATATGACTGCTCCAGCAGAGAAGTATTTATTTTGTCTTTAAGGAGTTGAAGCTTAAGAAAGGCCAACCTTGGGGCCAGCTGATGGCGTAATGGTTACATTGCTGGACTTCCATGTAATTGATCGCAGTTCAAGTACCAGACCAGTGGCTTAAAACTCATGCAGGGAGTGTATGTGTGTGTGCATGTCCAAAATCCTGAGAGGAGAGTGAAAAAGAAGGGATGAGGCATGGCCATCACCCCGGGGAGTGATTTCTGGCTTTCCGTCTCTCTGCCGCTGTGTCTCAGGCAAGCACATGCGCCCTACAGTAAAAATCTTTCAAAAAAAGAAAGGCCAACCTCGACCTTGGGAAGAGACAGGATACTACCGGATGGTAGAGAAAATAAATACAGCCAAGGCACCACTTGCTGAATGCGTATGAACAAAGTGCATCACCTATTTCACTTTAAAACAAAACGAAACGGAACGGTTACTGCATCTGTTCATGGCAATACAACGCAGTTAGGTTGTTCTTCTAGCATGGAAACCATTGGTAAAGGGACTGACATGCAAACAAAACCTGAGCCATCAGACTTTCTATGTCTGATACACTATTCCACTCCTAAAAAGCTAAGCCACCAGAAGCAGGTAACAAGGAATTAAAAAATCCAAGGGTCTCCAAAAGGGAGGGGGATGTTTTATCAAAACTATAAAATTTTTAAAAAGTGAAAGGCTGCCTGAATACACCAACTTTGGGACTCCTTTTTAATAAATCTATTGTCTTCCTCTGAGAAGCCAGAGCGAAGGGGACTCGCGTGCCTCTCTGCAGCTGTCATTGTTTGGTTAGGAGGATTCTGTGATGCTGCAATGCTTCCATGACAACAAATAAGACGCTGCATGTTGTCAGGTTCCCACTCTCTAACTGGATCTAAAAGACGAACCGTCACCTTATATTTAGGAAAACAACCACCGTGCAAACCGCTGCCATTTTGAATGTCCTCCTACTTGAAAAAGATTTCTCATAGAAATCTGAAGTTTGAACAAGTCCTTTCTATCAGATTTCTCTTCCCAATTATTTCAGACTTTAATGCCATTGGTTTCCACTAACTGATAAAAGAGATGATGGAAAATGAAATGTGTCCCAATTGATAAGTCTAAAGTTCAATGTAGAGACGTGACCATTCCAGCAATGCAAAAACCCATGTTCCGTTAAAATGAGACCAACATGCGAGTGGAACTGCACACGTACAGGTTCATGGTTTGTGAATTTCATGACTCTGAAAGAATAAGGACAGGCATAGCCAAGAGGAGAACTAACTGAAATCGAAAATCAGATTTTACAATTTTATAAATGCATTGCAAATAAAATGCAGGTATTTAGGGCACTACTGACTCTTAAAGTTAAATCAAAACGTAACTAATATTTTCTTTCATTTTAATGACACTAAAGAGTCAATGGTTGAAATCACTAAGTGTAGTGATTTTTGGGGTGTTTTTGTGTTTTTGTTTTTGTATTTTTGTTTTTGTTTTGTTTTGTTTTTTCATAGGGTGCATGCACTCACCAGAGACAGACAGAAGTATGAGGGATGGCCATGCCACAATACCTTTTTCTCTGAGAGGAGTAAAAAAATTCTCTCAGGATTTTGGGCACCCATATACCCACACCCAGCATGAGTTTCAGGCCACTAGGTCTGGGACTTGAACTGTAATCAATCATGTAGGAGTCCAGAGCCTTGATCACCATGCCATCTGCTGGCTTTGGTAAATATAATTATTAATTGGTCAATCACTAATAGATATATATTGGGCATAATGGCATAAGTATGTATCAGAAAATTATAGTTTTGAAATATGATTAAATATGTGACTATAAACTACACAGGTCATAAAGGATTCAGCAATTCCCTCTTGGTTAGTTTTTTTTTCCTACATAGCACTTAGCACACATCACATATTTTGTTCTGCAAAGAGAAAAGGAAATTCTTAGTTTTAGTCAGTTGGAGAAAAGTGGAAAAATTACTCTGAAAACATACATACATGCATAAAATTGTATTGAAAGGAGAAACTTTTACTGAAAGGAGAAAAATGTTTGCATCATGAGACTGCGTAGTGGTTTGCACCAGCCCTGGGAAATCCAGTTGGGCCGAGCTGACTGAAGGAATTTGGCCAATGGTTCCAGTTACATATAATGGATTTTCCTTATTATTTATCTGTTTTAGAAACTGACTCCCACTATAAACTTCCCCAGCCACTTACCACTAACATGCTTTTTGTCAAACAAGCTTTAAAAAAAAACAGACTCAGGCTCTAGTTAGCAGCACCCTGGAACTCGAGCTCTGGGACAAGCACACCTGGGGGGACATTTCAGATTTGGACTTCGGAAGGGTCCTGTACTCTCATTTTCTAATTCTGGCTCAAGGGCCTTCGTCACAGCCTCCATTCTAGGTGACCGAATCTCCGTCACTAGGCCCTCTTTACTTCGGGTTATCTTCGTTGCACCCATCAATACTAATTGCAAAGCAGTCACAGAAGCAGGCACTCGGAAACTACACCCTGCTAGCGAGTTGGGCCACCCAAAGGCAGTACAGAGGTGCGCTCTTTACTGGAAATCCTGGGGGCATTTTAATGAGACACAGAACACAGGACAGAAGACCTCTGTCATTCTCACCCCGGGTGTGTGATGGGGCTGTAGGGTCACAGGTAAGCCCTTTCTTTCCTCTTTGTTATCTGTAAAATATGTATTTTGGCCACCTGAGTTGAAATGGAATTTTAATTCATATGAAAGTATTCCAAAAAATTATACGTGCTCTTAATTATTGCTTTAAATAAATGGACAATAAACATGAAAAAGATCACAAACTAAAACATCAACAGCCAGCTCCCTGGCAGTGGTAATGCACTGCTCCAGAGAAGCCAGCTCCCACGTGGCAACCACAGTTCAAATCCCTGGTCCGGTCAGCCTGAAGCACACCAGGAATATCCAATGAGCTAGAGGCCTGAAGGAAGGGGCTCATGGGGTGACCGGACCCTCTCTCACCTGTACTCTCTCTCTCTCATGTGTGCATACACATATTCCATCATGAATAAAGAAAAGAAAATTTGGAAAAAAAAAATGAAGACAAAAACAAAAATCAGAATGACATTGGCCAGAAATTGAAACGAACGAAAACCTTCTGTTGACAAAACTGAGGTGCTTAGGAATGGCCATTCTCATGCAAATGACGTAGGAATGGCCGTTTTCATGCCAATGACGTGTGCATGGGCACATGCTTTCTGTTGGCAATCTGCCCACACATATCAAGTCACACTCAGGCAGAGATTTTAGTTCCAGGTATTTGTTTTAGGGAAATAACCAGAAGTAGCCACAAAACACTGAGTGGAATGTTCTTTGTACTTATATTTATGATAGTGAAAACTTGAAAGGTACCTAACTGTTGCTTTTAAAATGTTTAATGAATAGCAAATTGATTAAATAAATTATGGTACATACCAACAAGAATAAAAATTCTGCATACTTGATAATACAGGAAAATACATTATCTACTGTCGGAGAAAGACAGCAGGGTACAAAAGTATACCAAGCATGATCTCTATTTTGTACAAATGTGGGGGAAAAGATGCTGGCACCAAAATATTAACAATGCTTTTCCTAAGCTGAACACAACAGGGGCCATGGCATGGTTGTTAAGGTGGCTAGACCCCACATGGCCAACTGTATTCTTCAAGTCTCAGACCTAGAGGCTTGAAAAATATACCTGGCATGTGTGCCTGCATGCCAGAATCCTGGAGAATGGAGATGAGACTGCAGTATCATACCCTCCGGAGGGTACTTTCTTGCTTTCTCTCTCTCTCTCTCTCTCTCTGGAGAATGCATGTGCCCTACAGCAAACTTTTTTAAAAATAGTTTTAATTGTTATTTCCTTCTTTATGATTTTTGTTTTCCAAGTCTTTTGCAATGACTCTGTTTTGTTGTAAAAATCAAAGTTATGTAGAAAGCACAACTTTTCTCCAAAATACATTTTAGCTTTTGGTATCTCTCGAGTTTGCAATTCAATAGCTAGCTTTCAATAGTACCCACCACCTCCCAAGAAATTATAAAATATAAACAAAAAATTATACCTTGGATAAAAGTAGAAAACTTTCTTGCATGTGTAGATTTTGAACAAAGTAGTCTGGATGTGCGTCAGACCAATGCAAACAGCATTTTGCAGATGATCAACTATGGAAATGTAGAGACATAAATCTTAAAGCTTTCATCACTGTTTTGCATACACAGCCTAAAAATTTGTTTCTCTTGTAGAAATTGTTGCCAATCATTATTTCATAGACGTTATCGCCCTTTAAACACTGACAAGTAGCAAGCAATAGCTCACCCAACCCGCAGTCTAAGGACTCAGCCACTTTTTAAAATCGATTTGATTAGTTATTAAATCCAAGGCTCAAGCTACACATGTGAACACAGAGTAGGGTGACTTTTACAAGTGCACTCTGAGAGCCTCATTGAAATAAAAAGCCTTCTCCTGGCCACTTCCCCAGCATCCCGCAGCCCTGGGGAAAATGTGGACTTGGGAACAGAGAGGACCCAATGCCCTGAGGGGAGCCTTTTGCCTGATACCCCGTGCCAGGTGAAGTAAAGGATGCACACATGTACCCAGACACAGGTGCAGGGGCAGACAGTCGGACACCGATTTGCTCCCGGGCCACTCAGTCCCTCTCACTCGCGTCTGTACGGCCTGGATGTCTGTGCGGCTGTGCCCTCCTGAGCTCGTCACACCCTCACCACGTTACCTCGATTCCCAGGCCCAGCAGGATGGCGCTCGCGTTCTGCTCTGCTGTGTGGGCCGCAGGTACAGGTGCAGGGGCAGAAGCATCTGCTCCGGGTGCGCTCCCATGGCTGCCCATCAGCCCTCAGTAACCCTCCGCCCCAGGTCTCCCTTCCGTAGAAAACTCCCTGGCCTGTCTGTAGGGACGAAATCAAAAGCCTCACCTGGGGCAGATCAAGAAGCCTGTAAAGGGGGTGACGAAGAGATGGGCCCCACAGCAAAAGCTTCCAGGGCTCAGAGTCGAGTTCTGTGGCTCAAATGCCATGAGACCTTGGGCAAGTCCCCTACCTGCTGTGCTCAGGTTCCTCACCGGTCAACCAGGGCAAAGGCAGCAGGATCCACACTCGCAGTCGGGGGAAGGGCACTGGCTGCAGAAAGCCCTTAGAGGAGCCCCTGGCATGTGGTAGGCACCCGGTAAATATTCATGAGGGCCATCGTTTTACTGAGATCAGCATTAGGATCATTAAGACAACCTGGTCCCCTCTCCACTGGCTGGGAATCGGGGTCAAGGACTATAGCAACAGGGCTAATGAGAAAAAAAGACAAAAGCCAGAAAGGAACGCCCAAACTCTGGGCCGGTCTCCCACGCCAAGAACTCGGCAGCACGCGGCTTTGATGTTGCGTGGCAGCCACTCCTTAAGGACCCTGCCTCTGGGAGGCCCGTTCACCTGCTGCCCCCCTCTGTTACTGGAAGGCTGGACTCTCAGCCAGGCTTCCGCGGGTCTGTGCTAAAACAGACACAGCTTCGAAGGGTTACTAGGCAAGGACCCACACTGTGGCCGTGGCCTAATTGTTATTCTTCTCCGCCACCCCTTGATCCCCAAGTACATCATCACCCAGTAGTTGAACTGAAATGTCTAAATGGCCAGAGCTCCTAAAGGACACAGCTATTTCCCAGTGGAAAAAGCCAGAAAACTTTAGCAAGCCTTCCCGCGCTCTGTGGCATCGGTAAAAAGACCGTGTAAACACGACCCACCTGGACCTGTGCCACCGCCTCCTCAAACCATTAACGGAAACACACGGATCGTCGCTGTCACCCGGCATTGCAGGGAGATAATTAACATATCACAATTGCTTGGCTGCTCCTGAACAGAGCCCATAAGTTCTAACCTTTCTCAGGATATAAGTTTATGAAAATTTCAGCAAAAGGTAGGAAAGTACATGTCTCTGCTCGCGTGGGGAGAGGGCCCCACGTCAACGTCTCCCACGGCACAGACGCGGCAGTGAGGCCTGGGCTCTCAGGGATAGCAGACACGGTGCTTCGAGGACGAGGGTCTTGGCATTCTCGGGAAAGCCCTCAGAGATGTAGAGTAATCTGCAGAAATCAGGCCCATCTCAAACCTGGAATGAATGAGCCGCCCGTCTTGTTTTTAATTGTACACTTTCAGCAGCTCCGAAATCAGTTTTTTTCTCTTTGGGACAGCATGGGACTAACTCCAAGTCCCGGGCCCTTTGTGGCGAGAACAAGCCCTCTCCCTACCCATCATCGAGTCCCTGGATGTACCTAAAGGTTATAAATATGTTTAGGTAGCGTGAAAACATTGTCTGAAGGAAGCATCTTGTGTAGCCCATCCTCATACAAACAGCCATCACTCAGAGGCTAAACTGGGTAATCCTTGGCACCCAGTGGAGTTAAAAATTTTAATTATCGCTTTGAAAAAGGCAATACTTATCATCTGAATGAAGCATGTCAGCACACAAATCACGAAATGATGATTCTGAATAGAATTTTTGTTGGTTGATTGCATAAGCAATACCTCTTGTTGCTGAAATAACATCTCAAAGGCAAAATAATGACGACATGACAATCCGTGTAAATCAAGAACTGCATGTGGGTTTATTTTACATTTGAGGAAACAGTGGATTTAATTGTGTGAACCAAAATGTACTGTACAATATTAATGATAGAACATCAAAATGTATAATCAATAGTGCATTGCTCGCTTTGTTTATTTATCTGGTTTCGTCTCGGAGCTCCTCAGAGTACACGCATCTGAAAAGATGCAGGTGCCAGTACGATTTCTCTATTTAAATCAAGCTGCAGGAACTAAATTGTATTCAAAAATTGTGGTTTTACATTATATACACAGAAATTTAATATAAAATGACAATATAAAAAGTTAAAAGAGAAAGCATACAGCCAGAAGGTACAAAGAAAGTTGAATAGATTAAAATGGTACGATATGGGACATACAGGAGTTGTAAGCAGATGCCGGTGATTTACAAGGGAAGGACTCCAATATTCGCCCCGTTTTGTTTTTTTGTTTGTTTTTTTTCCATTTACCAGTGCAGCACGCTATAGAAAGGTCAGCTTGTACCAAAGCTTACATTGTAAATAACTATAAACGGCGGTATTTTACAGGAAGAAAGAAATAGCATTTGTACACGTTTTTAAATAATAGCTTGCATACTTTTTTGCCAAAGTGGCATTTTCAGCATCCAGAGGGTTTGGGCATAGTGGCGACTGGGGTATGTGTTGTTGTTTTGTGTTTTTGTTGAAACATGGAAATTTGCGGCCTCCTAGCCCATGAGCACAGACAGCTTTCTGTCTTCCAACAGCTGCATGCATGTTTCCCTCACAAACCAGTTCTGCATATAAAAGCTCATTTTTTTAATTATTAAATAACTTTTGTGTCTGACACAGCTTTTGATCTGAATGAAATGCCTTTAAGCCTTTTTTCTTTTTCTTTTTTTTTTTTATTTTTTTGAGTGAAAGGCACAGAAATGCGATTACAGTCCTCGAAGGGTTAAATCTGACACTACCAGGTTCTATGACCTTTATTGTCATGGCAACTTAGTAATTTTAGGGTGTCTTTTTGTCATGGTTATTTGTCTTTCTTTTCTGCTAAGTAGCGTCTCTGAGAAGTGTGCCCCACTATTTCCTACAAAAGATAGCTGAACATCAAGAGCAGATGTCGGAAATAAAGGTCAGACTTTGACTCACGGAAAAGAAAAATAACATGCACAGTCAGACAAAGAGCGTATAAATATAACTACAAAATATGTGTAAGAAAAACCAAGGTCCAGGTAGGCAGTTCAGCAACAAAGGAAAGACTGACTTTAGAGGCTCAGGCCAGGCCTAGTGCAGGACGGCGTAGTGCAATGCTCGGCGCTCACTTGCATTCCTGGACGCTACTGCTTCTCCAGCTCAGTCACGTAAATCAGGTGGTCCTCTGGGGACTTGCCGTGCGTCTTACTAAGGTGCAGTTTGACTGCGTGCTTGCTCGCAAAAGTTCGGTTGCAGAGCTTACACTGGAATGTGGAGCCCAGGTCCTCCTCGGCAGCCCCCAGCGGGCCCAGAGTTTTACTGGCGAGGACTTTGGAAACATTCTGCTGTTCTTGGATCTGATTGAGCGGCAGCTTGGAGAGATCCTTCAGGCTGAAGCCCAGGTGTGTCTCCAGGTGACTAATGTACGTCGAAGCAGTTCTGAATTGAGAGGCACAATCGTTGCAAAAGAAAACAGGATGCCCTGTGTCCAGGTTCTTGAGGAATTTGGTCCCCCCTGTCCTCCTCAGCTGGTATTTCACATTGGCCAGCCAGTGGCTGATGGTGGTCATGGAGAGACCAGTGAACTTGGAGATGTGCACTCGCTCCTGCGGGCCCAGGTCCGACATGATGTACTTGCCCTCCGCCGTCTCGCGCAGGCTCGAGGCGAACTGGGCCTGCAGGATGAGCAGGTGCTGCGGGTTCCAGTTGGACTGTCGCCCCTTCCTCTTGTGAACGGGCGACAGCTCGTCCAGCGCCTCCTCGAAGCTGCTGCCGTCGGCGTCCGACTTCTCCGACACCGTGGAGGGTGTGGAGGACTTGGGGGTGAGGCGGCCCGTGAGGTTCTTCACCATGTCGGAGATGTCCATGAGGGCGCTCTCCCGAAGCGGCGAGGAGACCGAGTCGGCCACGCTGGGCAGCAGGGGCTTGTTCTTGGACTTGGTCAGGTCAATGGGCTGGTCGCTGTTCTCGTAGTAGTAGCGGTCGATGGCGTCGGCCTGCTTGACCGGGGTGGTGGGGTAGACGGGCTTGTCAAGCATGCTGTTGCTGATCTTGTATAGCATGGCCAGCGGGTCCAAGGAGGGGCTCACGGGCTTGGACACTTTGCCCAGGTGGGTGTTCATGATGGACTGCAGGGCGCTCAGCGGGTTGATGAAGGAGGGCTCTGGCGAGTGGTCCGTGATGATCCCAAGGTTGTTGCAGCCATTGGTAACCTTGGCCTTGAGAGGCTCTGTGCCGTTCGGGGTGTGGACCTCGGCCGGGCCCTCCTTTTTGGCCTTGGCGGTCTCGGCATCAGGGCCCTTCTTCTGTGGCCGGCCACCCACTTCCTCTGCTTTCGGGAAGTCTTTATTCTCCTTCGCCGCGGGGGACGCAGCCTTGGCCGGGGAGCTCTTCTCCCGCTCTGCAGATCTTTCCTCCTTCTTGACGCTGACCTTGCCCGTGACCTTCTCCACCAGCTCCTCCATGGCAGACACGTTGCTCTTGTGCGGTGGGGGCGTGAGGCTCCCGGGGGAGTGCAGGAGGGCGCTGTGCTCGGCGGCCGGCAGCACCTTCCCGCCCGCGAAGGACGGCTGCACCTGCACGCTCTGCACGGCGGCGGGCAGCGGCTTCACGGCACCTGGCAGCTGGTAGGCCGCGTGGATGCTGGGGTAGCCGCCCCACGAGGGCGCGCCATTCTGCGCCTTGCTGATGGCCGTGGAGACCGTGTTCTCCAGGGACTTCAGGATGTCCACCCCTCCCTTGGGGCTGTCGTCCAGGTCCTCCTCACGGAGGTACTGGTAGAGGGTGGTGGGCTCGAACTTCTCCGGGGCATCCTCGCTCTCCTCTTTGATCTTCTTCTCCGTGTCCTCAGCCATGGGCGCCTTCTCCTTCTCTGGCTCCTTCTTTTCCTCAGAAGGTGTGGGCCCCGTGGGCGAGTTCGGCTGCTTCTTGACGCTGGCAGCTGGCAGACGGGTGTGGGTGGTGGGCGGCAGGGGGATGGACTGGATCTTCTCCTCCACCACGGGGTCCAGCACCAGCTGCTTGCCCTTCTTGGAGGCGGAGGTTGTCACCTTCAGGAAGTGGCCGGTGACCATCATGTGCGCCGTGAGCTGCTGCAAGGTGTCGTGGGAGCTGCCACACTCCATGCACTTGAGGATCTGCGCCTTGCGGGCCTCAAACTGCCAGGTGTAACTCGCACCATTCTGGTAGCCATAGCGGTTGTTGGGTGTGACGTAGGGGTTGGCCGCTTTTTGGTCCTTGGCTGCCTCGCTCAGGGCCACGTCTGTGGCCATTCCTGCTGGCTCGGGGGAGCAAGGCGATGCCAGGTCCTGAAGTGCTCGCTTTTTGGTCGAAGGGACCAGCTTGGTGATGGCTGGCACTGGCTCCTTCAGAGGCACTTTCTGGTAATGCTTTGTTTTGATCATGTGCACGCTGAGGTCTTGCAAGGACTCGAAGGAGTGTCCACAGTACATGCACTTCAGCACCTTCTGGGCATCCTCCTTGCCCTCCATCTCCATTAGGGAGCGCTTCCTGGGCTTGGACCACCGCTTGGTCTTCTCTGAGTCCTTGTCCCTGTTGTCATCGCGATAGTGGCCCGTCTCATTCATGTGCACCGTCAGTTCCACCAGCGTGTCATAGGCAGCACTGCAGTCTTTGCACCGAAACTTGCTGGCGCCAGTGAACACAGACCCGTAGAGCTTGTTGTTCTGCCGGTAGAGCTGCACAGTGCTGAAGAGGCTGGGCTCCGGGAGCAGGCCGTAGGAGGACGTCTGCTGCAGCGTCTTGGCCAGGGCAGCCTGGTGCCAGTCGTACCCGGAGCCGCTGCTGTTACTGGTGGTGTTGTGGCTGGTGCTGGTGCCGCAGCTGGTGCTGGGTGTGCTCGCGGTGGTACTGGCCGTACTGGCGGGAGGCGTGGGGGTGGGGGTGGAGCCCTCCTTCTGGCTGACATCGTTGCTGGTGGTCGAGCTGGACTTCTTCAAGTCCAGAGCGAGGCTGGACCAGCAGGACTCCGAGAACAAGTTTG
This sequence comes from Tupaia tana, assembly GCA_026018925.1. Classification (NCBI taxonomy): domain Eukaryota; kingdom Metazoa; phylum Chordata; class Mammalia; order Scandentia; family Tupaiidae; genus Tupaia; species Tupaia tana. The sequence continues at coordinate 3,832,656 of JAKSZU010000007.1, forward strand.
CATACACAGCCTTGATCTGTGCCAGGCTGTCCTGGGGGTAGGAGATGCCGTCCGGACACTGCGGGTCCTCCTTCTCCTCTCTGGAGGAAGAGCTTTTGAAATTGGCCAGCTGGTCACTGCTCTCACTGAAAGGCGACCCGTAGCCAGCGTCCTGGTTCGTCGCAGTGCTGACGGGGGAGTTCTGGTAACTCTGGGCCTCCTTGGGCTCGGTCTCCTCAGCGCACACGTATTCGCTCTCCTGAGCGTCCAAAGACAGCCCATCACCCTCCACGTGCTCGTCATCTATTTCCGCTGCCTTCAGTTCTTCCTCAGGAACATAAGCTAGGAGAGAAAAATGAAGCGTGGTCAGAAGCCGTAAATCACCTTCAAGGACGCAGCCTCCCCAGCAGTTAGACGATCTTTAAAAAGAGGTTTTTCAGCCGCGCTCCCAGGCTACACGGCTTCCCCAACTTTATCTGTCTACCCACTCTGCAACTCCGTGGCCAGAGTTAGGTTTCAGAAAGACAACGTTCCCCTCAGATCAGACATTTCCGTCCCAGGAGCCCAACCCAGGGACAGTCTCCGCCCCTCCTCAAAGACGCCAGCGTGGCCAGGGAGGGCAGGGAGCCCGGCCACCTCCCCCACAGCAAGTATCTGAAACACCATGAGCACCCTGGGGGTCAACCTTTCAGACAAGAGATCTCACAGACAGTCTTAGATGGTTTTCACAAACACACTCCTCAGTGGCGAGCAGCAAACACCCCGGCCATCACTAAAGAGACCAATGCGGCCTCCTGCCAACGGTGCAGGGCAGCACGGGGTTGCTGGATGCAGAAAGGCCGCAGGGCGCAGCACTGTCACCACCTGAGCGCCATCGACGGACGAGCGCACGGGCAAATGAGCTGTGTCCTCACAGCGGGTGGCGCTCGGCGTTAGGAGGAAGGACATCCCAGCACGTGCGGTCACCTGGCTGCACCTGGAGGACACAGGCTGAGGTAGACGAGCCGTCACGAAGGACAGAAACCGTGCGGCTCACCGTAGGCTCACAGACATACAGCACGGGACGGCAGCTGCCCAGGCCCGGGGAGGAGGGGTGGGAGACGCTGTTCAACGGGACGGGGTCTCCCTTGTGGAAGATGAGGAAGCCCCCGAGGTGGACGGTGGTGACGGTGCATAGCGTGCGTGTTATAAATGCCTCTGAACTGGGACCAGCAGTTAGCGTAATGGCTATGTCGCTGGACTCCCACGTAGTCGACCGCGGTTCGAGTCCCGGACCCGGCGGCTTAAACTCACGCCGGGCGCGTGTGCGTGCGTGCCCAAGATCCCGAGAGGAGAATGGAGGAGAAGGGATTGCGGCGTGGCCATCCCCCCTGGGGGGTGATTTCTCGCTTTCTATCTCTCTGTCTCTCTCTGTCTGTCTGGCGAGCGCACGCGCCCTATAGCAAAAACCTCTCCAAAAAAAGAAGAAAATAAATAAATAAATAAAAAAAATAAATGCCTCTGAACTGCATTCCTAAAAATGGTTCAAATGGTAGCTTTTATGTTCTGTTTTATCACAACGAAAATAATTAATTAAAAAAGGCCATGTTGACCCTGTAGCCTAAACCAGGTCCCACATAGCCAACTGTGGTTCAAATCCCAGCCCTGGCAGACACACCAGGCATGTGTGCATAAGTACCCAAAATTCAATGGGATGAAAAAAATGGAGAAGGGATTGACGAATGACTACCCCCCAGTTGGGGTGCTTTCTCTCTGTCCCTATCTCTCATCTCTCTCTGTCCCTGTCTCTCCACCTCTCTGTGTCCCTGTCTCTCCATCTCTCTCTCTGTCCCTGTCTCTCCATCTCTGTCCCTGTCTCTCCATCTCTCTCTGTCCCTGTCTCTCTCTCTGTCTCTGTCTCTCCATCTCTCTCTGTCCCTGTCTCCCCATCTCTCTCTCTCTCTGTTCCTGTCTCTCCATCTCTGTCCCTGTCTCTCCACCTCTCTCTGGCAAGTGCACATACCTTCTAGTAATTAAAAAACTTTCAATTAAAAAATAAAAGCCAACAGAGAGGCCCCTCGGCCTGCTCCCGCTGAGACAGCACAGTAGCGTGCCTTCAGGGTCCGCTGCAGGACACTCTAGGCCCTTTATGCTCATCACAGACACCGCAGCATAGCTCATCCAAGGACGACAGCCACCTGCACTACCCTGAACGGTCACCCACCGTCCTTTCACTTCTTTCTTTTTTTTTTTTCTTTCTTTTTTTAGGAAACAACTAGCTAAACGAGTATTTTATCACCAACTTGGAAAATCTGAGGTTAAGATATTTTCCAGAAAGCTCCTATTAAAATGCATTGACATGACCTGAGAGGGGTGTCTCATTAAATATAATCATTCATTATCACATTATCAGAGCCAGATCCTAAGGGACTGTGTCAAAGAGCACTGGCGTTTTCAGGAGGGTTGATAGAAGGGACAAAAAACATCTTGGTGGCCCAGAGGGAGGACACCGGGGCAGGTGGAAGAGACATGAGCTTCACTCTGCTGGGGAAGGGCTTCGGATTCCAGCACACTCACGCTCCCCACGCACACGGGTGCACATAGGCACGCACACACACGCGTGCAGTGAGATGACAGGATGGACCACGTGGGGAGCCTCTTCCAGTGCCAGCCCCTGGAGTCCCTGCACACAGTGTTCTCCTGCACATGGCCCCGGCCCGCCTCCGGGCACCAGCATGATGCTATCTGAGTGCACGGTGCCATCTGAGCACACACATAGCTGAGCACACGCGCAGCTGAGCACACGGCGCCATCTGAGCACACACACAGCTGAGCACACGGCACGGCTGAGCACATGGCGCCATCTGAGCACACACACAGCTGAGCACACGGCACAGCTGAGCACACGGCACAGCTGAGCACACGGCACTATCTGAGCACACACATAGCTGAGCACACGGCACGGCTGAGCACATGGCACCATCTGAACACACACAGCTGAGCACACGGTACGGCTGAGCACACATGGCACATGGCGCCATCTGAGCACACACACAGCTGAGCACACGGCATAGCTGAGCACACGGCACCATCTGAGCACACACACAGCTGAGCACACGGCGCCATCTGAGCGCACACACAGCTGAGCACATGTGCAGCTGAGCACACAGCGCCATCTGAGCACACACACAGCTGAGCACACGGCATAGTTGAGCACACGGCACCATCTGAGCGCACACACAACTGAGCACAAGGCACCGTCTGAGAGCACACACAGCTGAGCACATGCGCAGCTGAGCACACGGCGCCATCTGAGCGCACACACAGCTGAGCACACGGCGCCGTCTGAGTGCACACACAGCTGAGCACATGCGCAGCTGAGCACATGGCGCCGTCTGAACGCACACACAGCTGAGCACACGGCATAGTTGAGCACACGGCACCATCTGAGCGCACACACAGCTGAGCACACGGCGCCATCTGCACGCACATGCAGCTGAGCACATGGCGCTGTCTGAGCGCACACACAGCTGAGCACACGTGCAGCTGAGCACACGGCGCCATCTGAGCGCACACACAGCTAAGCACATGCGCAGCTGAGCACACGGCACCATCTGAGCGCACATACAGCTGAGCACACACGCCGAGCATCTCACTGCAGAACTGGGAATCACAGTCCCACCACACAGCCCTACTGCGGGGAAACGAATGACAATGTGAGCCCTGGGCTTCTGCTGCGGTGGTGGCGTGAGGGTAACGCTCCAGGTGATTCCACAGCCCTCCAGTAAACGGCGATGCTCGTAGCATTAAGAAATGATTTCAAGTTCAACCACACCTTCCTCTTGCTCCTAACTGTTGAAGTTTCAGGGAGGCTCCATCTTGAAGATTCATGGCTTGGACCCTCGGCCTGGGGTCTCCACTCGAAGGACCACTGATCAGACTGGCTGGCTGGGCCCACAGGTCCACCTTCCTGAGGGACTCTGAGATGACAGTGAAGGCTGTCCACGTGGCCAGCGTATATTGGGACCGATCACAGGCGGTCTCATAGATGTGGTTGCACCATCTTAGCAAAAGAAAGTTCTATGCCCTCCCAGCTAATCCGAACGGAACATTTAATGTGAACAAGTTCAGCTCAGCTGGGGAGGGCCAGCACCATGCCTTTGGCCAGGGATGTGGTTGCCTGTAGGCGGCGTCAGTGAGCTCGGTCAATGGACTAAGGGCATGCTAGGTGAAACGGGAGACATCCACAGCTGTGACACACACACAGCTGTACCCCACAGAAGGCAACTGGCCAGTGTGTGCTGAATAAACAAACTCCTCAGTCAGCTGCAAGTGCCAGGGAAGAGCCTTCCCACAGCCTGGAAGGCGGAGTCAGCAGGAATTCACTTCGCACAGTTCTGGGGGCTAGAAGTCCCAGATCAAGTCCTGGTGCGGTCTGAGTTCTAGTGAGGCTCCCTTCCTGGCTTGCGACTTTATCCTCACACGGCTTTTCCTCTGAGCACTTGGAAAGAGAGCTCTTTCTTTCTCTTCTAATAAGGCTACTTCAATGAGATCAGACCCCCTATGACCTCAGTTACCTACAGCTACTTCCCAAAGGCCCCATCCCTACCTACAGCCACCCTGGGAGTTCAGGCTTCAGCTCACGGGTGCAGACATGGGGCCTCACTGCTGCCTCTGGCTGCCCAGCATCCACCACCCCACCTCTCCTGGAGCTCCAGAGGGAGCAGTGGGCAGCCTCTCCCAATTCCACTACCTCCTCATCCCTGCAGGCGGCCTGTCATCCAGCCCATGCTCCACCCACCCTCCTCCTCCCAAGACACTTGGGGTTGCATGGAAGCTCCCGGGTTGAGCTAATGTTCATCGGGTGGACAGCCCTGTACCCCGGCAGTGTACGCACTGACAGGCCCTTGTCCTGGCAGCCGCACCACACAAGGAGGCCCCGAGATGCCACTTTTTAGCAAGCTCCTCACTCACCATGTCCACTGCCTGCGCTCCGGGAGATGTGGAAAGGGGGAACGTAAAACCCCTGTCCTCCTATGCGGGTGCCCCAGGGAAATACACAGGGAGCCACACTGCAGGATGGGCTGGGAAGGGGCAGTGTCAGCGAGGAGGAGCCCTGGTGTGGACCCAGCAAAGGCTGGGACTCTGCTCCCCCTCCTTCCCAGGAGCAATAAGCCCACCTTCCAGGTGTTCTGGCCTATATGGGGCCCCCAGTGCCAGCCCCACTCCTGCCCATCCTTGCTGTGGCCTCCTCTGCCCACCCCGATGACTTCCACAGCCCAGCACGTGCCTGTGGCCACTGGAGCACCCCCAGCCCTGCACGCCTGCTGGCTGCCAAGAGAAGCTGGACGCTCCAGCCCACAGGAGAAGGCCCGAGGCAGGGTCTTCTTCCTCCTGGTGTTCACGGAGGCTGGAGCATGCCTGGCTCCGGCTGCCCCACCTGTGGCATGAGGGGGCTTCACACCACTGGGGACGTCGTGGGCAGACTCCATCCCATGTGGCCCTACGTGATGGTACCTGTTCTCTATCGGAGCCGCCTAACTCCAGGCACTGAAGCCCCCCAACAAGCTTCATGCTGGACACCTAGCCCCGGCCTCCATGTCCCGCCCTCAGTCCACACCTGCCCTGCTCGCCCGCAACCACACAAGCTGCCCTTCGACTGCACCCCCAGCCATCTTCCTTCCCACTGTCCCCAGATCCTCTGCTCTCAACACGCCTACTTCAGACGGTGGCTACAGCTCCATGCCTTCATTTGAACAGACCCTCAGCCCTCTGTGCCCTGGGCCTGGCATCTGTCCCACCTGGTCAGGGCACCCCTCCCTGGGCAAGCACCCCACTGGAGCCATCCCTTCCCCCATCAGCTGTCCTCACTTTATGACACCGCTTTTAATCTCCTCGAAGTACAGCTTCCTGGAGAAATGAGGTGGCTACCTCTCCATCCTGTTACACATGAGCCTCCTTCAACCAACCCCAAGCACACCCCCGCCCTGAGCTGAGTTTTCATCCCCCTGCCTCCTCTGACCTTCTCCCCTGCAGGCCAGCACCACCAAACGCCTCCTGTCAGGCGAGTAAACCGAGTCTGGAGAAGTGGGCCCTCGTCCCCAAGGTCACGTATGAATGGCCGTGGAGACACGGCCTGAGCCCAGAGCCTCTGCCCCTTGAGCATCACTGTCTCTCCGACATCCGAGACCAGGTGGAGACGGAGCGATGCTTCTGAGTGAATCGATGACCAGAGTAATTTTTATCCAGTGTCATGAACACCTGTTACCTGCCGGGCACAATGTTGCAACTAGAGACTCTCAAGAAAAAATAGTATAAGGAGAGAAATTTTGAAAGGCTGATGCTGGGGCCAGCTCCATGGCACAGTGGTAGTGTACTGCTCGAGAGAAGCTGGATCCCACAAGGTGACCGCCGAAGTTCAAATCCCTGGCCTGGTCAGCCTGAACATGCTAGGCACACACGGGCGTGCCCAGGAGGTCCAGGAAGAAGATTGCATGCGACCCGAGCCTGGGGGAGTGCTTGCCCCCTCTCTCGGTCTCTCCTGTGTGCACACCCTGTCAGGAATAAAGAAATACCGTTTTTTTAAATGTTGACACCTTTTAGGCCTGAGACTTTTATTTCTGGAAAGACAGCCTGAGAAGATGGCAAAGCAAAGAGCAGCTGCACGGCGGGGTGTGCTGCCATGTTAGCCACACGGACCTGGCCACGCCCTATGTCCAGCGTGAGTACAGCCAGTGGGGGTGTGCTGCCACGTTAGCCACACAGACCTGGCCACGCCCTATGTCCAGCATGAGTACAGCCAGTGGGGATAACATGCTGCCACGTTAGCCACACAGACCTGGCCACGCCCTATGTCCAGCATGAGTACAGCCAGTGGGAATTGTGCGGCCACGTTAGCCACACGGACCCGACTATGTCCTATGTCCAGCGTGAGTACAGCCAGTGGGGGTGTGCTGCCATGTTAGCCACACGGACCTGGCCATGCCCTATGTCCAGCGTGAGTACAGTCAATAGGGGTGTGCTGCCACATTAGCCACACGGACCCAGCTATGCTCTACATCCAGCGTGAGTAAAGCCAGTGGGGGGTGTGCTGCCATGTTAGCCACACGGACCCGGCTACACCCTACGTCCAGCATGAGTACAGACAGTGGGGGGGGGTGTGCTGCCACGTTAGCCACACGGACCCGGCTACACCCTACGTCCAGCGTGAGTACAGTCAATAGGGGTGTGCTGCCACATTAGCCACACGGACCCAGCTATGCTCTACATCCAGCGTGAGTAAAGCCAGTGGGGGGTGTGCTGCCACGTTAGCCACACGGACCCGGCTACACCCTACGTCCAGCGTGAGTAAAGCCAGTGGGGGGTGTGCTGCCACGTTAGCCACACGGACCCGGCTACACCCTACGTCCAGCGTGAGTACAGCCAGTGGGGGTTGTGCTGCCACGTTAGCCACACGGACCCGGCTACACCCTACGTCCAGCGTGAGTACAGACAGTGGGGGTTGTGCTGCCACGTTAGCCACACGGACCCGGCTATGCCCTACGTCTAGCGTGAGTACAGCCAGTGGGGGTTGTGCTGCCACGTTAGCCACACGGACCCGGCCACGCCCCACGTCCAGCGTGAGTACAGCCAGTGGGGGGTGTGCTGCCATGTTAGCCACACGGAGCCAGCCACGCCCCACGTCCAGCATGAGTACAGCCAGTGGGGGGTGTGCTGCCACGTTAGCCACACGGACCCGGCTACACCCTACGTCCAGCATGAGTACAGACAGTGGGGGGGTGTGCCCACAGGGCAGCTGGAAGAGGGCCGTGTGCAGCCCCACTGCAGAGCACCTGCCTTCTGTCCCAGGGCTGGGCACGCCCACTTGTCTGTTGTCCAAACACAGCCCTGCCCATTCTCTGCCGCCCTGTCGGGTGGCCTCTGGCTCTGTAGCTCTGGGAGCAGGGAAGGGATGGCCTCTGGGATAGCCACCGTCTTTAACAGTGCAGGGGCTCACCGGCACGGGAGGTGGCCCACAGCATGTCCTGGGCTAACTGCTGGCCGCCAGCCTGTGCCTTCCATCACTGCACGACCCTTGAAGGGCAGGCTCAGTTCCTAGGCCCTGGGAGCAACAACCAGCATGGGGTCTGAGCACTGCCGGTCCAGTGGTCCTGATGGCCGACCCCATCCCAGCCCTGGGCTCCTGCCCTCCCAGTCCCCTGGGTCCCATTGAACTGTCAGGCTGGGAGACCATCCTCCTTACCTGCCCTGCCTCGCTAGACCCTGGCCTTTTGGAGCAGTGCCGTGGGTCTCCCAGGCCCACCCAGGCCCCACCCTTCCCAACTCCACCACAGGCTGAGTGTATCCCTGGGCCATGACTCTCAGAGTGGTTTTGGGGGGTTGTGGGAGGCTCTCGTGGAAACGACATGACCATCAGTGTCACAGCCCTGCTCCGCTCACTGTTGTGTGGTCTGAAGGTTTGCCCCACCTCCAAATCCAAGTGACAAACAGGATCACCATGTGCTGGTGTCAGGAGGTGAGCCTGTGGGAGGTGGCACGCCCGAGCAGAGCCTTCCTGAGTGGGATTCGCATGCTCATGGACAGGGCCCTGGAGAGCTACCCGGCTGCCCTCTGAGGGCCACACAGTGAAGACGGCCATGGTCCCTCCACAGCCTGGCAATCGGCCTTGCAGACGCGGGGTGAGCCAGCTGGGACGACTCAGCCCGACTGTAGGAAAGAGGTTTCCGGTTTCTAAACACCAGTCCACGCGGTTAGCTCCGGCAGCGCAGGCTCAGAACGAACGGGAGCCCCATCTGGCTGTGGATGCCCTGGCCTCACACGGCCGGGAGGGCCACCCTGCTTAGCCTCAAATGGCATGACAGATCGAGACCTATAGGAGCCTGGCAGGAGAGAGCCCGAGAGCCCGCCAGCAGCACCGCAGGTAGCGACGGTGCGCGACAACCAGACAGGCATTTCCAGACCCGGGGTGCGAGCCCCGCTCATCCTTTCCCTCCGCCTGACCCCTGATCGCCAGCACAGAGCAGAGGAGGGATGGGAGAGCTGGGGCGCCCCGAGCACCCTGCTCTGGCCATGGGGCGGCGCACGGGTTTATGGGCGCTTTCTGCTCATTAGCACACGTAATTGAGAGTTGGCTGTGAAAGAGGAAAATGGATGTTTGAAAGTGACAAATACAAAACGCAAGTCTTTAGTCTCTGCTTGGTGACGGGCTTACAGTAAATACCAAACTTTGCTATTGTATTGCCACCTGGTGAAAATATATAATCACACCAAATTACATGTTTATCTACATCAAACTCTTTTTAGACTGGCAAATATGATATCCATGAACAGATGGCCATTATATCAAAATACGTTTACTCCACGGGGCCAATTCACAGAAGGCCCCACGCACACCTAAGTGATAAATGCATGGTTCAGCTCGACAGAGTCTTACAAAACACACTTTCTTCCAAATTCGTAATTGATCACTTGTAAAGCGACTTCAGCTTCGTCATGGAGAGAGCAGGTGGCTCTGGTGGAAGTTAAAATATATTAGCAATAAAAATGCAGAGAAAGCAGATATAGGCAGAGTTCGTGCCTTCCTAGTCAGAAAAGAACTTAAAATCCAAGCAAGGTGTGTGTATGAACTCATGAACTTAGTTCTGATTTCTTGCAAGAAGGCCCACCAGGCAAAGCCGAGAGGCCATTGCTGCTCTGATGAGACATGAACAAGAATTCTTCTGTCATTTGGGAAATTTTCATTGCCTATTACCAATTATTAATGTCCTGATTTGTGTAAGCATATGATTTACAACAGAGTTATTTGTTTACTTAAAACCCAATAGAGGAACCAGCAAATGGCATAATGGTTATGTTGCTGGACTCCCATGTGGCTCACTGTGGTTCAAGTCCTGGACCAGTGGCTTAAAACTCATGCCAGTGCATGTGCATGTGTGCCCAAAATCCCAAGAGGCGAATGGAAGAGAAAGGATTGTAGCATGACGATTTCTCCCACCTAGGACATGATTTCTCGCTTTCTGTCTCTCTGTCTCTCTAGTGAGCTCATGTACCCTATAGCAAAGATCTCTCTCTCAAAAAAAAAAAAAAAATACACACAATAGACGTCGCTTTTAAGAATTTTAAGAGTCTGTGTATAAACAACCTGGGGTCCCTCCCTGTTCTGATCTGAGATAGGTACCCACAGGTACCAGCCTGAAATGAACACAAGTTGCTCTCTCTCACTGCTCCAAATTCAACTTCCCCCTAAGTGGGTAATGAGCAGCCTTGCTGCCAGGCCCCCCCCACTCTTCCCAAAAAGCATGCTGGAATCAACTTCTGGTCTCGGGTTCACTGCACATGATGGCAACGTGTCTGAACAAGGACGGCACATATTGGAGCTAAGGCCATAATTATAAAAAGACAGGTGTGGTGATTAAGGTTTGAGTCCCAGTCCTGGTAGCCTGAAAATCATGCCAGGCGCATGTGCATTTGTGTCCAGAATCCCAGGAGGAGAATGGAAGAGAAGGGATTGTGATGTGGCCATCCCCTCAAGGGGTGATTTCTCAATGGTTCAAATGAAGGGAGGACAAAAGGTACGTATCTCCTGCGTGCTCCTGAGAGAGCACGCATGATTTCACAGCACCGGGTGCACACGGACACGTGTGCAGGTGTCCCCCACCCCACAGCCATGCCCCGCTCTCCCTGAGGTGCAAGTGCAGGGAGTCCCACGCCAGGACCCCGATGTTTCTGGCCACCGCCCACATCTGGGGAAGGACAGGACCACCCTGCATCTGCTGAGTTGGGTCTACAAACCCAGTCTCAACAAACTAAACCTAAAACCTCAGGTTTCAACCTGGTATTATCCAACCACTCAAAACCAGAGAAGACTCTGATCAAACAGAGGAGGCCTCACTTCAACAGAAGACACTCAGAACCGAGAGGAGACTTGCCTGAAATACCCCTCAGACAGCAGATACCTCCCTCTTTCTCTCTCTTCATGGTCAGAAAAGAACTTAAAAATACAAGCAAGATGTCTGTGAATGTGGGGGATATAAATAAACTCTAAAAAAATGAACTTCTTTAGGCCTAGGAGAAAGTCTTAGAACATGAGAGTGGAAGCTGAAGGAGAGAAGGTTCTTTCATGGATAAACACACACAGAGTTTATGTCTCAAAGTGTGTCTCCATTTTACAATCCAGCAGCGTAGGCCAGCTGGTGGCATGGAGGTTAAGGCACTGGAGCTCACATGGCTGACTGTATGGTTCAAGTCCCAGACTCAGCAGCTTGAAAATCACACCACGCACATGTGCATGTGTGCCCAAAATGCCAAGAGGAGACTGGAGAAGGCACTGTGGCAAGCCATCCCCCGGGGGGTGATTTTTCACTTTCTCTCCCTCTTTCCATCGCTCTCTGGAGAACACATGCACCCCATAGAAAAACCAAAAATAATAATAATAATAATAAAATAAAATGAAATAATTAAAAGCAACAGCTTATTCTCATGAACACACAGCTAAACAAGAGAAACTAACCATCAGTCTCTGGGAAATCAGGTCATAGGGAAACATGGTCTAGAGGGGGACGCCCCCAGGGACACATGTAGGTATGGTGAGAGATCAACACTTAGCACAAAGTTAGGAGATGCTTGATCTTTTTTTTTTTTTTTTTTTTTGGAGAGGTTTTTGCTATAGGACGCATGCGCTCACCAGAGAGACAGAGAGATAGAAAGCAAGAAATCACCCCCCAGGGGGATGGCCACACCGCAATCCCTTCTCCTCTATTCTCTTCTCAGAATCTTGGGCACACACGCACACGCGCTGGCTTTTAAGCCACCGGGTCCGGGAAGGGAACCGCGTTCAACTACGTGGGAGTCCAGCAACATAGCCATTACGCTAACTGCTGGTCCCAGGAGACGCTTGATCTTTAAACACACCAGTTGGATACTGATTTCAACTACATCACTATTTCTACGTTTGACGCAAAACTACATACGAGCTCAACAACACACCACTTTGCTTAAATCCCTTCAATAACAATATTTGGTGTCCAAATTAAAAGTTACATGTACCTTATCATGACAGAGAAATAGAATACTTTGTCATAATAACTTGGTTGATTTTTCCTATTATCAGTGAATTCTCATGATTGCTTTCCAAGATGCTTTCTTTAAGAATTTCATCTTGTCAAAAAGAGAGAAATAGATATCGAGAGAGGTAGAGAGAAAGCTACACACATAAAAACTTACAAGTTTAGCTACAGTAATTATTTGTATGATCCTTTGTTTTCAGTACAAGCTACAATTTTCGAAACCTCTTTAGTTCTTATGGAATCTATTCCGTAACCTGCAGAAACGTTTATTTCTAGTGATGGAAGTACAAGAACAATATACTTCATAAGGTGAAAAAAATACAATTTTTTACCCTAACAGATTCTGCAAGAGGGACAACCGAATCACAGAAAATAAAGTGATTGTCTTGGGCCTTCTCCACTAAAACCTGCCCCAGTACCACACCCCCACCCTGGGGAAGTCCAGTGCATGAGTAGGCTAGAAATGATTTCTACGACACAAAATTCTTTTACAATTACAGAAATAAATAAACAATAAATAAATAAAATCTTCCACCATCAAATACAACAAAGACTCCAAATAACCATTCTGCTATTTCCTTTTGCACCAAAGCACCTTGCCGTTGGTCCCCAACCTTCCTGAGCCTCACACACTGGTGCTGAAGGTGACAGTGTGGAGAGGCGTGCCCTGCCATGGGCGGGACACGTGGGGCCACCTCACAGACCCACCAGACCAGTGAGCACTAGAAACGAGGGAATGCCGTAGTCTGTGTGTGGATGCAGGAGTGGGTGGACATGGTGTGTGTGTGTCTATGTGTGTGTTGGTGTGTACACACGGCTGAGTGTGTGCGTGTATGTGTGCATGTGTGTGTTTGTGCGCATAAAAATAAAAGAATGCATAGGCTCAACCATTTCCAAAATGGTAATGGGGCAACTGGATCTTACAAGTAGACTTCACTTTTTAAATTAATTGATAATATTTTTTGTTGTAACACATGCCTTCTGGATGCCAATGTGTCCCTGAAGATGTGCTGTCCTCCTGACAGCAGGAAGTCCTGTGTTTTCTCACGTGGTGGACTTCAGGCAACATGCACACCCCCATCGGGGCCTTCACACCGACGACATGCACCCTGACGGCACACAGCGTCGACACCATGTGTTGTCGGAAAAAATATTTTATTCTCAAATTGTAATTCTGTAGCAAGGGATGAACATCACATCTTTAGAAAATTAGATAAAAGTCGCATTTCTTAAAAAAAATCGTTATTTCTCAATTCGCAGTCCAACATTATTTAAAACACCTTTGTTTCCTTGAAGAAAACAAAGCTTGCTTTCGCCGAGTCATTTCAGGGATGGGGAGAAGTGACAGCTGTATTTGTTTTTAATGGCTAAATGTAGTAACGTTCCAAATTCCCTCGAGTCTTAATAACACCGGCTCTGAGCAATTAGGTCTGTGTTCCCCCCAACACACATCTCAATCTGCACCCCAATTATGCACGACACGACGGTGTTTTCCCGAACGACCTCTTCATGCTCCAGAAGGGGTGAGTGCTCCCAGCGCTCTCCCTTGTCACTACCATTGTTCGGGCAGAGGGACGACAGTGCGGGTGCTTTGCTAAGAGCTGCGGCAACAATACCAGGCGGGCTTCCCGGGCAGGCGGGCTTCCCAACAGTGAGCTTTACAGCCCCCCTGGAGACTGGCGGACACCAACCTGGCTCCTCGAGCACCCACTCGTGTGGCGCCGCAAGGAAGTACCAGCATCCACCCCCTCGTTGGCGAAATACCCCGATGCAAAGTGAAAGGTGTGTTCTTTTAATAAGAGATGCTCGGTTTTCACCAAGGTCTCAAATTTGGACATTTAAAATCATTCAGCTGCAGCCCAACAGGCTAGGTGGCCTAGTCTCTGCCTGTATGGCCCGTCTGGTTATGGAGAAATGCCGTCTACACAGGAAAGGGACTGAGCCCGGGAAGCACAGTGTAGAACGCAGCTTTTCTCCACACACACACACACGTGCATGCGGCCAACCCACACGAACACGCCTGGATCCCAGCACTGCAGACAAGCACAGATCAGTGCGTGCCCCAGCCAGAGGGCTGACAGGTTCCCTAGAAGTAGAGTCACATGGGTAGGGGACAAGGAATTGAGTTCCAGTATTAAAGCCATCCTACCTCGCACTAGCACTTCAAATAAACACGGCCCTCCCTTCCTCGTGAGAACAACGTACGGAAATGAAGTGAGTGGGGCAACGAGAAGGCCACTCCAAAAGCAGATTATTTGGTTACAAGGAAAGAAGAAAATGCCAGTCCTCCTCCTCCCTTTAAGTTCCAGACAGGGGCCTCGAGATACAGTCAGGTCACCCTGCGGTTTCCTCTAGCTGAAGATAACCTTGCGGACAGCCCATCAGGGAGCCCCACGCGGCTCCCGGCCCCTCCTCGGCCTGCTCCCTCTCATCCTCCCTGCGAACGGAAAGAGCAGGTTATTAGCCAAAGTCTGTGGTGGAGACCGAGGGCCGTGCCCGCGTGCAGCTCTGCAGCGATTCTAATCTCTGGGCCTCCGTGATCGTCCCCATCGATCTGATAAACTACACATCCGAGTGTTCTCATTAGGGCGCCCATCACCAAAAGGACTGGGGATGAATCAGTCTCCCCCCACCCCCTCGCTCTGTCGAGATGATTTCATTGAAATGTTCATTTTCATCCCTGCTGGCAACACTGGAATGGAAGTATTTAACCTGTTTCCATTACTTATACAAATGACCATTATGGGCTAGGACAGATGTTAGAATCACGCCACAGCACCGGCTCCCATGCATTCTTTACAGGAAGCGTGAGGAGCGGGAAGGCTGCTGGATCATATTATCCCGGCTCCGTAATGTCCTCTGCTCCCAGAGTCATTAACCTGGCACATCAGCATCTCACTCTCTTTCTTCGTGGAAATTCCAGGCTGGTTGGATTCATTTAATGTGGAGAGAAGCCTTTGTCAGTGATACCGTTTTGATCAGGTGTGCTAAGCATGAGGAAGGGACAGGGAGGTGCCACTATTAAGACGGGGGGAGAGGGGACAACCTTGTCGAGAATGTTCCTTCCCAACATGAATGATGAAAGAGAAGTCAAGTAGAGACGCTGGCACTCAAAGATGGCTGTCACTTCAGATAGGCAGAGCCACAGCTCACCCAGACAGCTGGCACTTTGGTGGAGGAGACTCCTGCTGCATTATTGAGCACCCGGGGACAGGGCTGGGGAAGGCTGCGGCCCGGGCCGCCGGGGGCACCCCAGGAGTGAGTGCAGCAGGTGAGTGGGTTTCACTCTTCGTTTGCATCTTTGAGTGAGGTTAGAGAAAGTTTCCAGCTCAGAGTGGAGAAGGCATGGTTCCGGCCGCGAGCGCTCCTGCCCCGTCCTGCCCTGAGGTCCCAGGTGGAGGTGGGGCTTGTGCCTCTCGTAATTAGGAGCTACCAGGCCCTAAACTAGTCATGACTCTCATTCTCAGAGATTCGGTACATCACTCCCAGGATGGGGACATCTGCTTTCCCGATTGCTTCCAAAAGGGCACTTCCATTGCAGATGGTTCCCCTAGGTCAAGCGGTCACACCTCTCGGGCTGACCGTAGGTGGGATTCGTGGACAACAAACAAGGTTTGGGCAGCTCGGGTTTTAGGAGAAGGTTTCCGTATAAAAGATCCACTCATAGGAGTGAAAACCGCAACCATCCCATCCCCCCGTGTCCACAGGAAAGCCTTTCTAAGACCAGCTGAGCCAACTCGGGTCCTCGGCTCCCCTGCCCCTGGTCTCCTTTGCTCAACCTCTAGTCCTGCCCACAAAACCAAACAGAGAGAGATGCTGAGACACTCACATTGATAGGAGAAGGGAAAGGTAAGATTCGTCGGTAGAAAGGAAGCAAACCCAGAGGTCAAGTACCCCGCACCGGAACCGCTCGGGACCCGGATTCTGGATATTTACGTGTTTGGGGGTATTTGCATATACACGATAGATGTCCTGAGGACAGGGCCCAGGTCTAAGCGCGACATTCATTTATGTCTCCTATACCCCGTGCACACCCCTGAACGGCTTTCTACGCTATTTTTGCCTTGCAGCATTTGACCGTGACCCGTCACAGGACATCAGGAGGAACTCGTTCACTTGTGGCATCATGTCAGCACCTGGGAAGTTTTAGATTTTGGAGCACTTTCGATTTTGGGTTTTTGGATTAAGAATGCTCAACCTGTACTAAAAAAGAAAGAAAGAAAGAAAGAAAGAGCTAAAGTACATTATGAGAGTGGGCTCAAATGTGAAAATTAGCAAAGCCAAATCGAGTATAAGAAAAAAGGAATTTGAGGCTAGCAGTTCTCAAATATCCACAATGGCAGCCCAGAAGGAAAAAACAAACAACAAAAAGGATTACATGTCAATATGCTCTATGCACAGAGGTAAAACAGCCCGCTATGACCATCGGAAGCACGTGCCGACAGCAACACTGAATTCCAACCTCAAACAGAAATAAATACACTGCTAAGGCTCCTCCAGACAGAACTCTTTTCTTCTCACCAGTAATGTATTTGAGAGGACCAGGACTATACTATGACTTTGAAGGAAAGCAGTTATGTGTTCTCAGGTAAACATTTCCTACCCACAGAACTTTTGTGAGCTGGCATTACGCTTCACATTAAAACGTCACTGAACAATAACAGCCAATATTTATGGAGCCTTACTCTGGACCAGATATATCTGCAGTGCCTGCCTGTGTTCACTGTCACTTCTCACCAACCCTACGAAGGGAAACCCTACCACGTGTCTCCATGTCCATATGCGTAACTGAGGCCCAGAGAAGTGAGGTAGCCCAGGCCGTATAACCAGCGAGAGGCAGAGCAGGACCTGTCCAGGGCAGGCCGCCCCAGGGCCCGTTCCTGATGTATGCTGCTGTGCCACTTCAGGCGGCGACAGCCACCAGCATGCGTTTAGAACTGCTTCTGGCCGGGGCTGGACACACAGGCTCTGCTAGCGGACCCCCAGGGAGAGGTCCATAGACTCCCAGAGCAGGCCAGGCACGTGCGTCCCCATGACCCAGGCCAGCAGAGGCTGGTGAGAGAGCACGGCGTCAAGAGCTATCAGGGTGTGGTTTCTGTCTGTCTGTCTATAACTCTCTCTCTCACTCAGGAATAAATAAAATCGAGTCTGGCTTCAGAACAGGCTGACAGTAGAAGCGGGTCTTGGCCTACACGAAGGCCAACAGCACTAGCCTGGGAGGTCCTCCTGACAGGTGTGGTCACGCACACAGCCATGGCAACCACAGGGTGAAGCATCGTCAGTGCGCAGCTTAAAGTGGCCGCCGAGCCCAGGTGGACAGTCTCCAGCAATACTGAGCCAGGTTCTGTCATGAGATAGGAAGAGAACAGGGACGCCAGGAGCTGGGGGAGCTGGGCAGGGGCTAGCGTCCAGTGGGCATGGAGTTTCAGCACGCGACGATGAGGAAGGCCTGGGGTGGATGGCAGTGACAACCGCACACAGCTGAGCGGACTTAATGTCAGCCCGCATACACTTGAAAGGAGTTCCACGGCCGCTTTGATGTGACATGTATTTTACTACAATAAGAAAAGGATGGCGGGGCCAGCAGAGGGCAGGTGGCTAAGGTGCTGGACTCCCACATGACCAACTGCAGTTCAAGTCCTGGACCTGGCAGCTTAAAAATCACGCCAGGCACGTGTGCATGCATGCCCAAAATCCCAAGAGGAAAATGGGGAAGAAGGAATACCAGCATGGCCATCATGGGCAGGGGGTGACTTCTCACTTTCCCTCTCTGTCACTTTCCAGTGAGCACATGTGACTGGCAAAATAAATAAGTAAATAAATAAAACTGGGGCAAAAAAATCAGTTTCTAACCACACCAATGACAGTCCTTCTATGGCCACCTCTGCTCTATCCAACAGCTGCCCGAGGGAGGCACAGGCTGCAGCATCGGCACCCGGCCAGCCCTGCAGGGCCCTCCCTACCTGCGTGACCGTTGTACCCTGGGACCCCTTTCTCACCGCACAGGGAGGTTGTCATGGGCCTAAGCTCTGTCTACCTCCTGGCCCGGTATCCACGGGCACGGTCCAACACCTGAGTGGACCTAGGGTCCTGGCAGCTCGCACGGTGCCTGAAATGAAGCAGATGTTCATGAACCGTTGCTGGGACCGTCCATTAAAGAACGCAGGGACACTGAGCTCAGTGTAGATCAAAGAGGCCACACAGACCCACCAGGGGCTTGCTCTTCTCATCCGCACGATGCAAACGTCCACATGGCTCACCACTTGGGAAAGGGAGCCCTGCTGAATTGGAGCAGAAGTAGCTGATTGATCTCTGGTAGAAAATACTTGCTTAATGATACGTTTTACACAGGTCGCACTTCCAACGTGCTGGCCACCCCGCGCGTGTGGCCATCAACATGAAGCCTCACGGCATCAATCACACAGTCCTCCCAAAGTTCGGGAGGCCCTGGTGATCTGACTGTGAGTGGGAACAACACATCAGTGAGGATCATAAAGGGAAGAAAATGGGGTGGAAAAGGAGAAAAGCACCACTCTGAAACCCTGTCTCAGAAGACCCATCTCTCTGGAGTTGTGCCTGCCGTTAAATCAGCAAGAATATCTGTCAGAGATATCCCGCTACACCATTTGGCTGATGTCAAACCTAAATAAACCAGATCAGAAAACCAGCAAGTGGCAGGAGAGAAATGAACGGGCAGAGCGGGCGCACGGTAACCGTATGGTCTGCTTGCTGATTGGGGGGAGGGCAGCCGTGGCAATCACCGCAGTGATTTGCAGTACTGATGTCCAATTCAGCCGCCTTTCATTCGCCTGATTTAGGTGGTCAGAGTGGCTCCGTGGCCGACACGGGGAAGCTGTGCTGTTTAGCAGGCTGTTTAATGGGAAACTGGCAGTCTTATTTCTTTTCTAGATTTGGTTTGTCACTAGGTCTCCATTACATGCCACTCAGCTTTGATGTCTTTGGACAGGACTGATCAAAAGATGTCATTTGACCTACACAGCATGGCAGAAACTTGGAGAAGTCTCATAAAGCGACACTCCGGCTGTAAATAAAATGACATTATTATTTCCTCTCTCCTATCATGTAGAAAAGCCAATTATGGTAATGCACTGCATGTCAATGAAAACACAGCAATCTTTTTGGAGCAGCGACTGCGAGCATCAGTACTGCAACTCTCCTTCCTGGGAAAATCTGCCCATTGGAAAATGAAGAGGAAAGAGGTGATAGATGTCTTAAAGACAGTTAATAAAACCCCGGACAGCCAAGAAAAGTGCAAGTCAGCAAAACAATTGGAAGTGCAAAATGCAAACTGTTAAGTTTCCAAATTATCTAATAATTTAATCTTCAGTGATTTATATTCTGTCACCAAAATGGCCAGTCTCACGTCCTGCATTTCTTAGCATTTGACTGACAGGAAAGGCGATTTATGGTACTAATAACCCCCTGCGTCCCCACTACCTCTCAAGAACGCTGACTCTGGGGAGGGGGTCTCTGACCTTGTCCCTGAGATTAATTTCGAAGTTGCAGTCAGAGGTGCAGCCCTTTCTGCCCCGCATCTGTAAGGTGATGCAGCCCGCCACGCGGGACACTGAGCTGCTATTGTGTCAGGAGGCCCAATCTGACACATTTCCACGTGTGCAAACTAGTCACCATCAGGCTCCTAATCAAGCATGTGTCAGAGCTAAAGCTGCACACAAAGGCCTCCGTGCCCCTGGAAGAAGCAAGTGGCCACTGGGACACGTCTGTACCCAGGTTCGTTTCTGCCAGAGGCAGAACCTGGCGGAGGAGGAAGCCGTCAGCAGAGGGGCACGCTTTGTTTTTTGGTTCGAGTTGGGCTGCACGCCCTACTCCTCCCTTCTCCTCCCCACTCCGGGAATCCAGAGACACACGGAGCCCGTGACTGCCACGTGGCTCTGCAGCCCTCGAGAAGCCCCAGCACCGTGTGCACTCAGAAGCCACGGGGCCTCCCAGCTACCGGAAGCCCATCCCTGATTCTCGCTCCCTGCCACACCGCCACAGGAGCCCTGGCCTTCCTGCCCACACAGTGTGGCTGCTTGACACATCATCTTGGGAGTAAAATGGAGCCTGCCTGGTTCTTAGACCACCCCATCTGCATAAACTTACATCCCCGCTGGGTCGTTTATTCACACTGGGGGAAGGTGGCTCCGACCAGCCCTTGCACCTGACAGGCATAGCTGTGATGGAAACCGAGGTTTTGTCCCCAGGGAGACATTTCACTCTTTTTGTAATCATGGTCTGTCTTCATTTTAAGGAAAAATAGAGCCAGGCAATTTGGGCCCATTGAAATCAAGGATATAATGCAATGTTCGGCGCCATTAAATCTCTAACAGAAACAAAAACTTTTTGGCTAATTCAGAAAATTCTGTAAATGCTCTAATTGTTGGTATATAAAATTCACTACGATCGATCGTTTCTACGGGCACGTCAACCACATCTTTCCCCCCTGCGATTTAGTTTTGATGCATCACACGGTACAGATGACAGTGAGAGGCTTCATCAAATTTTAGTAACTTTAAATAATATTCTTTATGTCAATTCCGCCAGGGGCTTAGAAGAGCTGACATTTGAAAGGCTACAGATTGCACTGACCAGACTCCCCGCGAGTACCCGCCAGGCCTGGGGCACGGCTCCCATAGGTGATCTACAGAAGCCCACAGCGATAGCTCTTGACTCCAGTCCCATCAATTGCGGTCTGCAGGTGGTAGCTGAAAGAAAATTTAAGCTGTTCCGTTTTAGTGCCACTTTTTGGCTTTCAAAGGACATCCTTACGTTTCAGCAGAGTATAAGACTGTGGCTGGCTTCTCTACCACTGTGCTCTCTCCCGGAGGGCCGCACTAACTACTCTCACTTCTAAATACACGTCGGACTCCTGTTTGGAAAACTGCAGCCAAGGTTTGCACCACACCACCCAAAGCAGCTCTGTCTTTGTTACTGGGCCGTATGTCTGTTTTCACGCGAACACGATTTAGAGGGACGTCCTGAAACCATCTTTTTACACGAAGGCCCGGTATTACCTATGATCTATCGATCAGTCCTCTGTAGCTAAGTCCTGAAGGTTCCTTCAGAGCGCTAGGGTCAAATCTACAGGATTCCTACCCTGCAAAGAGAATTCTAGAGCAGACGAATGAGCTGACAGCGAAGTGCAAGGACAGGGCGAGGCCCCGGCCCTGGACTGTAGGTCATGTCTATCCCCGGCCTCCTCCTGTGCCATGTGGCATCACAGGCTGTAGCCTGTCACCTTCCTGGAGCCCGAGATGTGATGGGACAGCAGCAATCACACACCAGGGGTGGGAAGTCTCCGGCCTGGGCTCCGCACACTGTAGCGGGCAGCGGGAGCCTCCGTGCTGGAAAGTGTCAGAATCACTGGCTCTAATTAAGTATCCTCCGGTTCCTGGGTAGCCTCACCCTGAGGCTGAAGACTCAGTTCTTTCCCAACAACACTTTTTCAACCCACGCCGATTCCTAAAGCACTTAAGAAATGGTCCAGCGTGAAGCAATCGTAGCAGAGTGGACTTCCGCGAATACACATACTGTACTGCCTCACAGGTGGAAATGCATGAGCTTCACGTAAAAAGGAAAGACACTAGACACGGTGTCCCGCAAGAATTTCAAAGAATTTCTGAGTCTGAGTGGCCTTCCCGGAGAGTGAGAGGGAGCAATATGGGGCACAGGCAGGTTTATCCCCGGGATTTCCATGCCCTACCCCAATGTTAAATTTTATGTGGGGAATCTAGGCGTTTAAAAGCTTCACATTTTTGTGTAATAAAAAAGAAATACAATATCCTGTTCCTATGCGTAGTGACACTTTATGCAGGGAAGAAAACCATTCTCCTTCGCTATTCTTTGAAATACGACCTGCGACGTCATTTAATTTTTGAAAACCCTGAGGTCACGTAACACACTTTGCCTGTCATTTGTAAGTACATTAACTCTGTGGCCATACGACAGTGAAATTATGATAATGGGCCGCTCAAATGGGTCAGGCAGGCACTGCAGTTCATGCTAGCTTCAAACACCAGCAGGACAGAGCCCAAATCAAATAGGACAGAGCCCAAATCAAATATGACAGAGGAAGAGCTCAGAGTTTACTTTTCTTAACGCATTTCTGCTCACCTGAGTGCCCCAGCAGGACAAGCCAAAGGGATCCCACCTCTCAGCGAGCCGCAAGAAGTTACTCCACCGAGAGACACAGCTCTTTTTGAAAACCCTGCTTCCAAACCACAGATATAGAGTTAAAAGGGAAGGACGAGGTCAAACTGGGCTGCCTCAGAACTTTCCTCTGCCACGGTCCACAATCTGAACAAGGGGGCGTCACATTCTGTGTGTAAAATTGCCCCATTAAATTAAAATGTTTTAAAACAGAAGCATGTTTAATGTATCCATTTAGGCAAAAAGAAAAAAAAATCTTTCAAAATAACATTTCTTGCTGAATTCTGAAGTAGGAAGTAGGAACTGCTTTTGTTCTGTACATGTCTGGAGCATAATACAGCAAAAGATACCTGAAGAGATCTTTTTTATTCTTAAAAATTACACATGTAATTTATTTATTTATTTATTTATTTATTTATTTATTAATTATTATTAGTAGTAGTAGTAGTATTTTAATTCAACCAGAGAAAGAGAAAGGGAAAGTGAGAAAGCAAGCTGCCAGGTTTGGGACTCGAACCACAGTCGGCCACGTGGGAGTCCAGCACTCCAACCACTATACCACCTGCCGATCCCAATACCTGAAGAATTCTTAACTAAAAACATTTGTCCCCTCGATTTCACAAAAATGGGATCCAAAAAACAGAACTGTGACTAAAGTTTAAGAGAGAAACTTTTTAAAGGACCTCTAAGTGTGAGTACCCTGATTTATTTCTACAACTCCAGCATCTGCAGTTTTCCTCCCTAAGGGATGCGGGCCAGCCTCCCATCTGACCAGGTCCTGTGTTCCCCACAGCCCTTAGGATGGGTCAAAGAACCCGCTCCCAGTGTGGGCCCTCACCATCCCGGGGTCTGCAAAGCACTTGCCTCACTACCTGTGACGCCGAGCACAGCTCCTTGTCACGGCCCTTCCCCTTTCGTCTTTCTTCTACACTAAAAAAGGAAAAGAGTCTGTCAGCGTAATAGTTCCTGGGAGAACTCTGAGCGCAGGGTGGAGGAGCACAAAGGCACAGAGATACCACTCGCATGCAGAAGGTAACTGGATGGCAGAGATAATTGCTAAGATAATTATTTTGATAGAAGCCAGCTGAAAGCTTCTGCAGTGTGTTTTAGTATTCCTGTTAGGGGTAAACTATCCGTTTCGGAGAGATGCAACTCACCAACGTACTTACTGCATGACATTTTGTTCTCAATGTCTTTTTGGAAAATAATCATAACAAAAACCAGAGGCTGTAAGAGGCTAACTAGCCGGATACGTTTTTAACACATATTTCTGGCTACTGTACGATCATCTTCTAACTGAGTGGTGATGCTATATGAGCTTGTGAACACCACCTCCAGTTTATAGAACCCGCTGCACTTTCTAACAAGAAGAAACACAGAGGGTATTTTGGACTCTTCTCTGGTCAGTGTCAGCTTCAGTGCCTCGAACCTCGCGGGCTTGACTGGCAGCAGCATTTAACATGGTAGAACTACAGCAGCCTTGAGCAGAGACACCCTCAGAGGCAGAAGCACCTTCGATCCTGGCTGGGGAGCATCGTGGTATAAACCAACCATTGCTGCTTTCCTCCTCCTCTGAGGTCTCCTCCCCTCCCGATTCAAAACACAAACTCTTTCAGTATCAAAAACTTGGTAAAAGGTCATTTTGTTTTCCTCAATACCATAAAAATGGCATAGCTGGAGTCGACATGCATATGTAAAGTAGCTCAGAAAAAACACTGGTTTTCCTTCACACTGAATTATTGTGTCTGTACAAAATGTTGATACAAATACCACGACTAACAAAAAACAGTCTCCATCATTTAATTGCCAAGATGGAAATCAAAAGCACAGACACACTGGACACGGGTATCATCTCTTGGCATGATAACTAGAGCAAGCCATTCCTTAAGTGATAAATACATCTTAAAGTTAATTTAACATATATTAATCCTATGAAGGGGCAGAAATGCTAGCGTTTGCTTGCAAGAAAAGAAACTTATAAAATGTATAAAGGTGTCAGAGAATATATTGATTATTGACGGTTAGCTTATCGATATTTAACACATAATGAAAAGGTTTCTCTCCCCCAAGAGACTGAGAAGGAACAGAGGAAGAAGGGGGCCACTGCAGCAGCACTAACCTCGGTGGGAACGCAGGCAGGTCCTGCTCTCACGGACTTCACAGTCCTCAAAGGGTGTCGTAAATCAGTGATAAAAGTTGAATCTGATTTCGCCACAGAAATAATGTTAGCTTGATAGATTACATTCCTGGCAAATGATCTCAAGTCCTTTATTAAAAAAAAAAAAAAAAAAAAAAAAAGGAAAATACCCCCCAGGAGCCCCATGAATGCACCTGCTGGACAGCTTGGAGCCTCTTGATACCCCGGGGGCAGCCGAGAGCGCCAGGCTGCCAACCACCCGGCCTTTCATCCTAACCCTACATGGGCACCGCTGGGTACCGAGAACAAGGGCCACAGCCTATCCTGAGTCTCCGTTCCATTGTCTACAAAAAGGGCAGGACTGGAGCGGGTGACCTCAAATTCTCTTCCAACCTGAAGCTGCTCTTTGAGCTCTTGGAAGAAGATCCCCAGCCAGCCACAGTGCACAACGTGGTGGCCAGGAAGACAGGGGCCACTGAAGGGTCCCTCAGGCAGCCTGGGCGCTCGCAAGGGGGAAGGGGTGTACGAAGCACAGGATGGCAAACCGCTGGGGGCACGACGGAGGAAGACGCCAGCAGCCGGAGGACAGGGTGGTATAAAGGGCTTCTCACGGGTCACAGGTTGCCGTCCAGGAAGGTCTAGGCAGATGTCAAAAGGCCGGAGTGTAGGAAAGAGGCTGAGGAGAGGGAACCATGTGCAGAGGGCCGCACCGCTGGGGCTGGGGCACCGGGAGCAGAGTGGCCTTGCTGCAGCCCAGTGTAGAGGCTGTGCTGTCACAGAGGCTGTGCTGTCACAGAGGCTGTAATGTCACAGAGGCTGCGCTGTCACAGAGGCTGTAATGTCACAGAGGCTGTAATGTCACAGAGGCTGCGCTGTTACAGAGGCTGTGCTGTCACGGAGGCTGTGCTGTCACAGAGGCTGCGCTGTCACAGAGGCTGTGCTGTCACAGAGGCTGTAATGTCACAGAGGCTGTGCTGTCACAGAGGCTGTAATGTCACAGAGGCTGTAATGTCACGGAGGCTGTAATGTCACAGAGGCTGCGCTGTCACAGAGGCTGTGCTGTCACAGAGGCTGCGCTGTCACAGAGGCTGTGCTGTCACAGAGGCTGTAATGTCACAGAGGCTGTGCTGTCACAGAGGCTGTAATGTCACGGAGGCTGCGCTGTCACGGAGGCTGTGCTGTCACAGAGGCTGTGCTGTCACAGAGGCTGTAATGTCACGGAGGCTGCGCTGTCACAGAGGCTGTGCTGTTACGGAGGCTGTGCTGTCACGGAGGCTGTGCTGTCACGGAGGCTGTGCTGTCACAGAGGCTGTGCTGTCACGGAGGCTGTGCTGTCACGGAGGCTGCGCTGTCACGGAGGCTGTGCTGTCACAGAGGCTGCACTGTCACAGAGGCTGTAATGTCACAGAGGCTGTAATGTCACAGAGGCTGTAATGTCACAGAGGCTGTGCTGTCACAGAGGCTGTGCTGTCACGGAGGCTGCGCTGTCACAGAGGCTGTAATGTCACAGAGGCTGTGCTGTCACAGAGGCTGTAATGTCACAGAGGCTGTGCTGTCACAGAGGCTGCGCTGTCACGGAGGCTGTGCTGTCACGGAGGCTGTGCTGTCACAGAGGCTGTGCTGTCACAGAGGCTGCACTGTCACTAAAGCTGCATGTCACAAGAGACTGGGCCATCACAAGAGGCTCGGCTGTCACAAGAGGCTGGCGCCAAGGCCCCGTGCACCTTGGCCAAGGCACCTTCAAGAGCGTAAATACTGTGTTCTCAGGTCAAAGAACAAACCAGGTGGTTCGAGCCAGGGCAAATCGACAACTGATGTCCACGCCCCAACCTGGGAGGGACACTCTCCGCCTGCCCAGGCCATGCCTGAGGAGTGGCTGCCACCGTGCTGGGTACACATGACGCATGGCACACGGCGTGGCGTGGACGAGAGGGGAACACTCCAAAGCACGTGCCATCGCCTCTGATGCGACCTGAGGCCAGGGGGCCTCCTCACTGCCTTCATCACCTCTGCCGTGCACGATGGCTGTATTGGGTTTTGGGCTTTTTGTTTTTAACATGGCAAAAGGAAAGGCGCTCGCATGGTGTCTATGGTGGACAGAGGCACCCTGAGCTTCCGGGAGCCAAATGAATGCTCACTGAGAAGTCTGGGAGCTCTGCTCCGCTGCGCGTTTATGTCAGCATAAACCTTTCCGAACACAAAGGCCTCAGTGACCCAGCTCTGCTCTCTTGGCAGGTTCAAGTCTCCGCCTCGTCAAACAGGTCCACCCCATCAGGACCTGTGCACCCCTCAGCCTGGAGTCAGGTGGGCACAGCCCTGCTGCTGCAGGGACAGGCCGGCCCTCACGCTCTCCTGCTTGGTACCCACGGCCACCCGTGTCGGCATCAATGATGGCCACGCCCAAGAGAGCCGTGGCTACTTACTCGCCGTTTACTACGCACCAAATCCGTCCGTAACATCCTCCTACGCGGAAATTACAGCACCCCCACCTCAGAGCTGCTCTGGTTCCAAGTCCCCCAGAGCAGGGCCTTTCATTTCAGCTAAAGACCCTGCAGCATCCACGCACCCGCCACTCTCAGAGCTCCTGCGACGTGCTCTTCCAGCCGTCTTACACCTGAGCACTCCGTGGGCCCAGAGAGGAGAGCCAGACTGCCCGCGTGGCAGGAGAGCCAGCGCCCTGCCGGGAGCCCAGGGCCTCGGGGAGGCGCGTGCGGACCCCAGGCAGCACCGGGCGCGGGGAAGTCTTGGCTGTGTTTGTGGAGATGGCTGCGCAGGTCAAGCCGCACAGTGACGAGCCAGGAAGTGCTGACGGGTCTCCCGCGTTCTCCAGAGAAGACCTTCTGCGAGGAGGTGACCGTTGTCATTCGAGACCATCACATCGGAGGCCCCAGCTCTGCTGCCATAAGTCAGAGCTTTTCTAGAACTTCCCAGGGTGGCCTCAGGTGGAGAGACGTGCCCTGCCCCATGTCGCTCCTCCTTCCTCCCCCGGAAGCGGCAGGCCTGCGCTGTTTGTCAATTCCCGGGCTCTTCTGCAAGTGCCCCATAGCATCGTACTCTCCTGCCTCCCCGAGACTGTGATGCGTGTCACTTCCGGGGCCTCCACCACACCCTCCCCAGCAATGTTCCTGATGGTGAAAGCGTGGGCCTGGCCCTGCCGAGGACGCGGGCGCCCTCCTGGAGAGGGGTGTGCAGCGGGAGAGAAGGTGCAGCCTCGGTTTCGTGAAGCCGCAGTGCCCTGGGGGCTGTTCCTGCACATCTCATCCCGGCTGACACGGCTCTCCACCCCCACCAACCCAACGTCACCCAGTCGGGCTGCGATGCCACCTGAGCGAAGCCACGCTGGGAAGGAGCCCTGAGGCTGGTGGAAAAGCAAGGCTGAGGGAGGGACAGACACAGACTGAGGTGGGCACCAGGACGGAGGGCCACACCTGCTGCTGACTGAGGGGTTGCCCTTTTCAGAGGTACTGCACAGACAGTGAGTTTGAAAGGAGGCGAGCACGCATGCTCTGGCCACCCCAGAACCCTCCCGACCTGGGGGGCTGGGCTCCCTGCATTGAGCAGCACGGCTGCATGACTGGTTCTGACACTGGGTTCAATGGACAGGCGTGGTCTCTGACCAGGCCAAGCAGGAGCCAGGACGGCACGACGCACCTCCATGGGTGCTCGTGTGCAAAGGCTGGGGTGGCAGCCGGCCGGCCCTGCCGTCCTCGGCCCCTGCAAACCTCTGTGACAGACCAGCAGCTGCAGCGCCTCTCCACCTCAGGGCAGACCCGAGAACTGTGCATACACTACGGGGAGGAGACAGAAGGCTGAAGGGGGCTGCACGCATGGACTCGGCCACGGCTCTGGGGGTCTCAAGGCCATTGCTGAGCGTCAGTTGCTTCTCTTTTTATTTTCTTTTTAAGAATTATATATTGAACTCCATTTTTTATTATTATTTTTTAACTTGACCAGACAGAGACAGAGAAAAGGAAAGCAAGAAAGCAAGCTGCCAGGTCCAAGACTCAAACCGTGACTGGCCATGTGGGAATCCAGCACTTTAACCACCGCGCCACCTGCTGGCCCTGAGTGTCAGCTGCTTCTAAGGGACACGCTTGGAATGCCCAGGTAGGCCATGGAAGGGATCCCTCCACCTCTTTTTTTTTTTTTTTTTTTTTTTTTTTTTTAAGAGAGATTCTTGCCATAGGGTACATGCACTTGCCCAAGAAACAGAGAGAGGGAAAGAGAAATCACCCCCGGGGGGATGGCCATGCTGTAATCCCTTCTCCATTCTCCTCTCGGGATTTTGGACATGCACACACACACATGCCTGGCATGAGTCTCACGTCACTGGGTCTGCAACTTGAACCTGTTGGCCATGTTGGAGTCCAGTGCCACAACCACTATGCCACCTGCGCCCCACCCCCAATTTTAACACAAGACAAACACTCTAAGCAGGATTCAGTCCGCCTGCCAGGGAAAGACAGGAAGAAGCAGGAGAGACCCTCCCCTGTCTGACACGAATACCTGCTGGTGGCTGAGGTGAATCCACCTGCTGGTGACCCGAGGCCAGGGGACTCAGACAGCAGGCTCGTGAGCTGGATGTGGACACGGATGGGGTCCCCCAGGCCGGCTGCCCTTGCACACTCATTTGCTCATTTACCTGTTCACGCACAGACTTGGATCAACAGGCAGGTGGTGCCAACCGAGCGGGAACGAGGCCAACTGGCCTCAGGACAAGGGGCTCGCAGGGCCAGGACTTCTCCCACGCCCCGGAGTGGAAGGAGAGAAATCCTTCTAGGATGCCATTTGGTCATTAACAGAGCACATATGGGGCCGGTCCCGTGGCTCAGTCTGTGCACTGTACACAGGGAGTTGGAGCCCACATGGCTGGCCGCAGTTTGAATCCTAGCCCAGGTGGCTTTGAAAACACACCAGGCACGTGCATGCCCCAAATCCTGAAAGAATGGAAAAAATGGAGGAAAAGGGAAGGTGGTGTAGCCATGCCCCATATTATCTCTCTCTCTCTGGTGAGTGTATGCACTCTCTGGCAGTAAAAACTAAAGGGTGTGCACACTCTCTGCCCCTATGATGCCCTCCTGGAAATGCATCTGTGGGAATGAAAGCACCCCTAAGCAACACCTGGCAGCACAGTGGGGGCGGCACACACCCCGGAACAGCCGCACGGAGCCGCCAGGGCCAACAAAGCAGAGCGGCAAAGGGCGCAGCCCGGAGCCTGGCGAGACGCTCCCGGCACGTGCTGGCTCCTCGGTGACGAGTCACACTGCAACGGCGCCTGCTTCTGAGAAACCCCACACGCTCACACGTTTCCACGCACCGCGGAGCGGCAGAGCCAGGCTGTTTTCATTGGCTACCTCGGGGAGGCAGGGGGAGAAAAGGGAGGAAGTGGGGAGATCAGAGCTCTCTTTAACACGCTCTTATGAATGTCAGTACTTTCTACACCTTTGCATTCTACTTAAAATAAGCACATACTGCTTTATAATTTGTAAAAACGAGTTAATACACGTATTGTTGGCACTCGTGACATCATCGCGCTGTCATCTGTCAGTGGCTGACACGGCACAGTCCTCTGCCCATCTTCCCGGGCCTGGTGGGAGGGCAGTCCTGGGTGGATACTCTAAGACGGGGATCTCCAAGCCAAGAGCTGTGGCTTATTGTTGGGTCACGGAAGCTCTCTAGTGGTCTTTTTTTCCTAACAAATTAGAAGATCATAGAAAACTGAAAACGGCCTCACCTATGCCACAGTGTGTTTCGGACAGACTGACGACCCAGTATACCTCCAAAGAAAACCCATTTGTTGCTGGAAGTCACTGCTCTAGGCCTAAGAAACCTTCCTTTACCAGAAGGAAGTCTTTATTTTTCCTAATGAGAACAACAAAGCTAAATGTCTCATATTCATACAAAATACAACACAATTTCACAAAAAGTCACATGTACATTTATTGAAACGGCTCTTATATTGCGTGTGGGATTTTACTTTGTTTATTTCTTCCACGAGTGAGGGAGAGAGAAAGGGATGGAGAGGCAGAAGGAAAAACTTTGATGGCGCTGCCAACCGGGTGTTGACAACACGCTCCGCCCAGCCTCAGCCAGCCCTGGACCCCGGGCAAGCACCTGCCCAGCGTGCTCAGAGCGGTCTCTAGACTTGAACCAGGGTCCTTCCCAAGTGGGACTGTCTTGCAGAGGGCTGTAAGTTCCTGTCGTGCCTCCATCTGGCCCCTGCCCATGGGATTTCAAGTCTGAAAAGGGCATACGGGTGGATGTGGCCGTGGAGCACGTGAGACAGCAGCTCACCCACACCAGAGATGGGCCCCTGATACAAAGTGTGCAGCCCACGAGGGGAGGTGCGAGCAGAGAGCGCCCCCAGTGCTACCCCGTGCACTCCGTCGATACTCACCGGCAAAACCCATGCTCTGATCGCAGAGGCGCACAGGTGAAGGGTCCCTGCACTGCCTTCCCCACCATGGCGCAGACTCCCGCGCTGGCCAGGGGAGGGCACCAGGCAGACAGGCCCTCTGTCAGCTCCGTTGGGTTGGGATCCTCCCACCGGCACTGAGCCGAGTCCTGTGCACACCTGCTCTCCCAGTGCTCCACCGAGGGGACACCGTGACACTCCTGCACGCTCTCATCCGCACCACCACTATTCTGCAGAAAGGGATGCTGAGGCAGGAGGTGCACCCCCACCCCGCATGCTCGCGGCGCAAGGAGGCAGTGCTGTTTCTCTTGCGTTGTGCAGCTCAAGTCCGGGATGCTGCATGAACCCACATGTGAGGTTTGATCCAGCCGGGCACTGCAACGTGACACACTCTCAGACAATCCAAAGCAAAGAGAAATATTCCAGAGCGCACAGTCAAGACCCTTTATTAATTTATCTGCAGATAAAAGTCTACTTTCCTGCTAAAAACATCCTTCTTACACAACTTAAGACCAAATTTTTTTCTTTTTTTTAAAGAGGTTTTTTCCTGTAGGGCGCATGTGCTCGCCAGAAAGAGAGAGACAGAGAGACAGAAAGCAAGAAATCCCCCAGGGGGGATGGTCACACCGCAATCCCTTCTCCTCCATTCTCCTCTCAGGATCGTAGGCACGCATGCTCACGTGCCCGGTGTGAGTTCAAGCCACCTGGTCCAGGACTCGAACCACAGTCGACTACATGGGAGTTCAGTGACATAGTCATTCCGCTAACTGCTGGTCCTAAGACCAAATTTTTTTTCTAAGAGAAATTTTTGCTATAGGGCTCATACACTCACCAGACAGACAGAGACAGAGAGACAGAAAGTAAGAAATCGCCCCCCCCCCCCCGCCCCCAGAGGGGATGGCTTCTCAGGACTTTGGACATACACACACACGTGCCAACAAAGGTTTCAAGATGCAGAATCTGGGCGTTGACGACACGCTTGAACACGCTGGGCACGTGCTTGCCCAGGGTCCAGGGCCGGCTGGGGCTGGACGGAGCATGTCGTCAATGCCCGGCTGGCCATGTGGGAGTCCAGCAACGTAACCATGATGCCATGTGCTGGTCCTCAAGACCAATTTTTTTAAAAAATGAACGATTCCAGGATCAGCAGGTGGCATGGTCGTTTCCCATACGGGTAGCAGATTCCCACATGACTGACGATAGTTCAAGTCCCTGACCCAGCAGCCTGAAAATCACATGGGTGAGTGTGCCTACGTGCCCAAAATCCCAAGAGGAGAACAAAGGAGATGGGATTGTGCTGTGGCCATTCTCTCTAGGGGGTGATTCCTCACTTTCCCCTCTCTGACTCTGTCTCCCTCCTACAAGCATACATGCCCTATGACAAAAACCTATTAAAAAAAGGAACAATTTCCTAAATTAGTAATTTACAAATATCTCACATAATCAATAACCCTTAAACACATTTTCTCACCGAGTGTGGCATTAATTCAAGCACTCGCTCTTATTAATAAGGTGAGCTCTCACTTCCCCTGCCTCATCTTGCCAAGGCTCTGGCACACGGACAGACTACATGGTTTTGTTGTTTTGGGGTTTTCTGGGAGGAGGGATACATGACAGGAAGAGGCATGGTTAGAACAGCAGTAAGAAGGACCCATCACTTAAAAATAGTTCAGTATCTTCTATTACATGAAGGGTTTGGTAAATGTTCCCAATGAATTACTGCAAAAATAAAGGAAATCACGTGCGCTCGGGGCCCGGAGCGATTTGTCCATGAGGGAGGTTAGTTCATTAAGGATCTCCCAGCTGAAGATCAATTTGATAAAGCTCTTTTACTGTCTTTAAAATGGCAACATGCACTAGCAGGGCCCTTTCATTCGATGCAGATATACTGAGTTTTCACATATATCTTTGAGGCAATAAATACACATCACCACCATTTTCTGATAAATAAGCAATAAAATCAAGTCAACTGATTTTTTTTTAGAAAACAGCATTTTCCCATAAATCTGTCACAAGTAAAATTACTTCATCTGAAGCCCTGAACTTAAAGATAAAAACAAGCTTAATTTCAAGCATAAAAAATACCTCCTGCTTCCTAGCCAGTGTGGCTAGCTGTGGGGTGAGCAGAGGAAGCGTAGACCACCGTCATGCTTCGTGTCTCCATCACACGTGTCGCTCGAGAGATTTCCATGGACCTCATGCCGCACACGGTGTGGAGATTGCTAACTGCTAAAATTTCAAATGGAAGAGCAGCTTATTTAGAGGAGAAATAAAACGTGTGCCTCGTTTCTCTGAGCTAATTCACAAGTCACTAAAATGATGATTACATGAAGATATTTCTAGAAGATTCCAGTGAACTGCCCTTAAATTTGGGCTTTTACTATAGTCACTAATTCACACGCAAATATAAGAAATCCCTCCTCTCTCCATTTTTTTGCATTTTAAAAAGAAGAAAAATAGAACTATCCAGTAAAGGCACTGATGTTTTGTCTTGTTTTAAGGTCAGAGAATACAGACTCAGTTTAGGATTTAGAAAAACCTCACACACAGACACACACAGGCATACACAGACATGCAATCACAGGTCATGTGGTTCAGAAACCTCTGTGACCCAGTTTGTCTGTCACTACCAGACCTGGGATGCTTTGACCAGTCAGGTATCTGGGCTTTAATGACTTAAAATTAACAATGAACAGGTACCCTGCTACCAAAAACAGCGTTGTAAGTATTTCGGAAATGGAACCTAATTTATAAAGTAATGACCCAATGCCTACCAATCATAAGCAGGAATACTTTAGGAAATGAATTCCTCTTTAAGAAATCACACTTCCTTACTAACTGCATAGTTCTATTGACAACATCTTTCGAAAAATTGTTGTTAATGTAAGGCACAGAAATATCTGTTTCATCGAAACACACTTACGTGCCTATTTGAAGTCATCTGTGTATCTTTATGCATTAAAGTGTTATCGCTCTTGCCTTGGCCAATATCCCCATGAAAATAGCTTCCAAATTAAATTCCTAATAAATTAAATCAATAATTCACCTTCATTAAGTAATTTAATTTCTATAGTGAGCAATAAATAGTTCTTATGACATCCTTCTAGGACATGAGTACAAATGTTATTTTTCCTCATTAGTTCCATCTCCTCCTGAGCACGAGAAGTAAAAACATACACAAAAAAGGTGGTCTACTGGTTATCTTCTGTGTTTGTAACTGCAGTGCCACTGTGACAATTCCATTGTGTTCAACAGAAATCAAACAATTCCAGCAGCTATTTTCAATGAAAAGTAGTTTCCTAGAAATGTAAACACTAGACTTTAATGATTTCATTTATAATCAGCAAAAATATACACATTTTAACAATCAAGAAAAGCAAGCACAAGTAACATATTCTGATACTCCTATTAGATACTGCCTATCAATGAGCAAATCTAGAAGTTACATTTTCGGAAGTAACGAGTGGCTTATACTGTATCTCCAGCTATGTTAGGAGACAGAAAGGACCAGAAAGAATGTAAAAATTGTTACACGTAAGTTTAAATAGCACGTTACCTGTGTTTAGCATATTTGTTTCCTGTTGAGCTAAATGTACCCCGGTGGTCAGATTCACACATTTAAGTAGCATTTCCTACAGCTCCACCAGGCATGGAAGAGTGGCATACCACCTCCATGGAGGTGTGAAAATGAAAACTAGAGGTGAACAGGAAGACGTGAATTCAACCAGACCCACATATGTGGAAACAACACAGTGAACGTTATCTTCTTCCAAACACAGTGTTCGAGAAAGCAGCCCAGATGGCAGAGAGGAAGAGGAAGAGGAAACACAGGTCGGAAGAACAGAATCAAGTCGTTTCCAGCCAGTTCAACTCAAAAAAGGCAAAAACATTAAACAGATGCAGAAAGTATGTTTACCCATTGGAAAAAATCACATGCATAAGTATTTCCATAAAATGCATCAGGAATTTACATGATCAATTACTGAACATTGATAAAACCACAACTACTCAGAATCTGAGCAAGGCATCATTTGGGGAGGGTAAGTTTTCTGGATAATTGAAGATTACCCTGCCGAACAGAATTCCATAAAAATGCTTAAATCCTGCAAAGACTACATAAAATACACATGCTTTTGCCACATTATGTAATGCATGTGAAAGGCAATTAAAATAGTCCTCACGACCAGAAATCAAGTCAGGAACCATCAGTGACGAGCACAGAGGAGCGAACGACCACTCCTCTTCCAAGGAAAGCCAGCAAGGCCGCGTTCTTCACATCCTCTGCCCTCCTCCAGCGGATCTGCCATTCTCTCCCTTACTTCCAGCCCCTTCCCCCTCATTCCCCACTGTTATCGGGTGTGTCTCCCTTACTCCTAATTTGCTTTAAATTTACTGTGGTCTAAAAGAACAAATACGCATGAATACTGGAACTGTGTGTAACAGAAAAGAAACGTAAAGGGTGAGTGAGACCCGGAGGCAGTATAATGGATTCAGCATGTGGCCTTCTGATGCTCAGTGTCTTTTTATCCATTCTGGTTCTTAGTTCAATTCTGGAAAAATAAAGATGTTAATTAACTGCTTTCTGTATCTATATGGTTTTTCTATGTTTCAAAAAAAAAAACATTAATGTCTCAAGACCTTGTTTATGCATTCTCCTATTACATCATCCCAGAGTCCCATGAAGCCGTAGTATCCCCTCTGCACAGAGGACAGAGGACTGTGAGACCAGCTCAGCTTTGTAAAGCTGAGCCAAACAGGCCTGCCCAATGCTGCACAGTGCATCGATAACACAAACCGAGGCTGAATTTGCATTTTAAAAGCCAAATAGAATGATGAAAAAGGAAAAGTTATTTTACATTAGGTTAAAGATGACCATGAGAAACTTCCCAGGTCGCATAAATTTTGCAATAGCTCTTACCTCAGGCCCAGAGCCAGAGGCAAAAGGACATCCAGACCGCTCACCAGGAATCAGGCATGTGCAAGGAGAATAAACACTACAAACGCAAAGCCTCATGATTTCGTATGTTCTTAAACATTTATTCGTGGCCACCAGATAACACCGACTTGTTGGAAAAATGGCAAGTACTTCAGAAACAGGCAAATTGGGAAGATGTCTACAAAAAGCTTTCCCCAAAACTGAAGACTGGGGGCCGATTAGGACGATTGCATTATTAACACGCCTTTTAAAACTCAGGTTCTTTCCCTCAGTTCCTAGTCTCCCCAGCGGTCATGTTTTTTTATAATCAAATACATCCTATTCACTATTTCGTTAAGTTTAAGCCCCTTTTCCTGCCAAGTCGCTCTGAAAAGATTTCACTTTTTAAATAGGCAGCCTTCACAGACTTGAAGACGGCTTCCTCTTCCAGGCTAAAGAATCGCAGGACCTTGGCCAGCCCGGGCTGCTCCCAGCCTCCGCTGAACCACACTGCTCCTGAGTAGCCGCAACTGGGCGACTTCTAACCACGATGGCTTCTTTGCAGAAGATGCTGTAAGGCGTCCTTGTCGTCGGGTTCGACTTTTAAAAAAAATCCGAACCTCTGCCATTGATTTATCAATATGGAAGAGCTACTGTTTCCTTAAAATAGAAGTCACAGGAGAAAGTCATGATACAACAGCATTAAAGTCCACACTGTAACCACCATATACAAAAGTAAACAGTATCCTCGGCTAATTAAGAAGCCGGTCAGAAAGATACCGAAAACTAAGAGCATCCCAACGTGCCGAAACAGGCAGTTTAAAATACAAGAGAAAAATAATGCCACTCGTAACAACCACCACAAAAAATATGTATAAGTACGTAACCTTGGAAATGGCATTAAAGACGTATGTAACCAACCCACAAGGCTTTATAGTAGCACATAAGACTTGAATAAATTTGAAAACATGCCAGTTTTATTTTCAGAATGAGAAAATTTACTACTACAAAGATGTCAAAGGTTACTGAATTATTTTATAAATTAACAAATGTTAACAGAAAAATTTTAAAGTAACAAAAATTACTCTACAGTTCTGCTAGTAAAGAACAGAGAATACTGTCCTTGAGAGAAAGAAGGGTGGGCATTGGGGAGCTGAAGGAAGCTCTGAAGTCACTGGACATGGACGGCCGAGCCACAGTTCCAACAGGGGACAGCCAGTGTGGGCGACAGAGCACCCCAAAATCAAAGTTAAAGCTGAGAGAGCGTCCCGAACACATAGGCAACAACTTGGTGTGCAGTGAAGGCAGCATTTAGGAATTCATGTAGAAGATACGCTTTTCAATAAATGGCATTACTGTAAGATGTGCACCTAGCTTCGCTGCCATTTTTCTAGAGCCAGTTTTCCCAATGCCATTTATTAATTTAAGATATATTAATTTCAGATCTATCCAAATGATTAAATATGAAAATACTAATTTGTGAAAATAAAACAGAATACGTATACAATCTTAATGACTGGAAGGTGCTTTTAAGCGTTCCTTCAAAGACAAAAACCCTACAATAGAAGCACCGAAGCTGGCCAGAGTAACTCAGTTCATCCCCAAACACCCTAAGCCAGAGAAGGGCAGGCTGGGGACTGAAATGCACATGCCCTTCCCAGAAGGCCAGTGTGCACACCTGAGCAATTCTAACCATCCCAGACCTTTGACTGATCATGCCACTATGGGATTTACCATGGAAATGATGGACTATCACCAAGATGTTCCTACAAAGATATTAATTACACAGCTGTTTACACACTGCTACGCAATTAACTGGGATAGACCCAACCTTCCACTGAGGGCTGACTTCTCCAATACATTGTGCACAGCAAAAAACGGATAGTACATACACACTGGAGATGACACATGTACACCTGCACAGGAGAAGATCCGAAGTAGTATGTACCAACACACACACACCAAGGTTATTGTAGTTATTTCCAGATGATGAGAGAACAAACAACCAATTATTTTTCAATGTTTTCTTCATTCAAGTTTTTCTAAAATAGACCTACATTGCTTGTATAGTCTTAAAAGGTAACAGGAGGTGGGAGAAGCATCACATGCAATTTTTTCAACGTCAAACCAAAGGGAATTTCCTGCAGCTGCAGAGATACCAGGAAGATGAGTTAACATCTTTATTACAGATTTTCCAAATCAATATGAAAATGAGTGAACAAAGCAACAGAAAACTGAGCAAATATCCTGAGCAGAAGTAAGTCAAAAAGAAAGAAATGTAGTTGCCTAATAAAATACATGGGAAAACGGTCACCGTCACCTGTCACCCCAGAATGGAAGCGGAAGCAACATGGAGGCACGCGTCACAGTTCCGAGTTGGCACAAGCCCGGAACCGAGAATGCCCCCCGCAATGGCTTGGCACCCGGCCGTTCCCACGCGCTCCGAGCAGAAAGACACAGAGAGGTTCTGAAGGCGGGTTTGCGATCGGTGCCACAGCTTCATCAAGCAATGCCGGGTTTTTAGAAAATACCCAAGAAATAATCGTGAAGATGTACACAGTGTGTGAAAATGTTTGCCATTCAGTGAGTGAAAAAGCAAACTGATAAATACAACCATCACCCTGTTTTGTTTGAAAAATATACAGAGGCAAAAGACAAAACAAAACAAAACAAAACAAAAAACCCTGGAGGAATTCTGATAAGAATGTTCACAGCAGCTACATTTGATACAACAATCCTGGAAGATTTTTGATTTGCTTACTTTTCTGTATTTCCCTAACTTTCCATGTAGCATAAATAATTTCACATAGAGGAAAAAGGATAATTTATTAGTCCCCATAATTTTTTCTCAAACTGAAAAGATAAAATAATAGTTTATTGAGTAGTGGACTTTACCAGTAAAAAGAAATGACAATTGATAAGAGCAAGGTGATTATTAAAGTTACAATAACAGAGGCCGGCCCACCCAACTTGAAGTCACGGGATTAATGGTTATGCTCGTACTGCAAGGAGGCACTGCCCTGCAAATGCCCACATGTGGAAACCTGAGCACTCCATCCTCAGCTGCAGAACCCGGGCCAAGCCCTCCACCTGTCTAGGTCTGAGTCCTTCCAGAACATGAGGGAGGAATCCCATCAAAAGCCAACACTGCTGTCTGCTCTGAGTTCCCACCTAGGGTGACAGGTGTCCTTCGTGGATCCGAGCAATCATTCCAACGTGAGGACTCCTGAGCTCTCAGGAACCTCCAACCCAGCCACACACCTAGTCCTGCCTTTTAAAGTGGCCAGGTCCTCAAAGGAGGGCCATTACTTCAACTTCCAGGAAGGAAGGGCTTCTGACTGGGTGCTGAAGGCGTGGTTGATTGGGGGACCCTCTCATTCACAGGAGGGCTGGTCCCCACTTGCCATCTGCTCTGTCAGGCACTGTCCGGGGCACAGGGTCAGCCCCCACTTCCAGCTGCCCTCACTGCAGCTGGGCACCACCAAAAGCAGAGAACCTACCCACGGCAACAGAAGGTTCCTCTAAGAGACCGGGCAAAGGCGTTGACAGCTCATCCAGGGGCCGGGCTGGGCTAGGGTGGGGCCCCGGGATCATGGGTGTGCGAGGCAGTCTAGGATTCATTGTTGCTGGGGGCGGGGTCCCCACAGGGACATAGCCTATTGCAGAGATGAGGCCAGGACACCGAGGCCCACACAGGCTCACTCATTCCCCAAGGACCCAGTGTGGGGCAGAGCGGGCAAGGAACCCGGGACTCTGCACCTTCTCCGTGACCGCGTTTGCTCCCTGGACTGCTGTGGGAAGGGTAGAGGAACAGCAGCCTGGGGAGAGACTGGATTGCGAGGGCTCAGCTCACCTGAGTCGGCAGTGACAAGGCAAATGAGGGGACGCCGCAGAGACACTGCACAGACCCAGTTCAACCAGGACCTGGAGACCCAGGACACCCGGAGTGGGGGAGGGAGGCTTAGAGAGCCCAGGGACAGGAACACAGAGGAGCCAGTGGGGGGAAGGAACCAACCCACACACACACGTGACACCTGGAGGAGCCACCGCACTGGGCCATCACACCCAACCCTCTCACTCTTTCTCCCTCTCCCTCACTCCAGAAGCCACAGGCTCAGAGGGGTTTTCCTCCCTGATGGAAAAAGCAAAGAGCACACGCCCCAAGGCAGGAAGGCTTGCCCTGGAGGCTGCTGGGTGAGATCCCACTTGCCTAACAGACCAGCTCTCTGCCTCCTGCTTCTGCTGGTATTTCCTAACTGTTTATAAAGCAATTCCAGGCTCAACCACACAAGACCTAACAGAGAATGCAGACACTGGAGAGCGTGATTAAACGATGATACTTCGTAAAGCTGGACGACTGTATCAGTAACGGGAAAAACACCTGTCACGTGTAACTGAAGTGCCCACTTCCTAAAACATGTATAAAGTAAATGCCAAATGGGGGGGGGGGGCTTCTTTTAGAATTGGTGGCTTTTCTATCTTCTTTCACTTTAGTCTTCCATTAATTGAGGCCAATTAACTGTCAACCATATTCACAAAAATATGTTTATATTTTCAGTTCCACATCTCTGAGTTCGTCATTACCCAATCTATCTTATAATAAATAACCCTTGGATTATATATAATGATAAAGAATATCTAAACAATTCCAAATTAATGTCTGAAATACACACACAAAGATGAGCATAAAAGAAATACATGAACCAAAATCTAATATTTTCTAGACTAACCTGAAGACTAATATGCTTCTATCACATTCCACATGCGACTTCATCCTATGATATTTCTGAGGGGGAAAAGGTCTTCATTAAAAGCCAGCAGAACTATTAAGTTGGGCCAAGGAAGAATTTTACACTTGAGGTAGAATGCAATTACTGAGGCCAGCGAGGCTCCGCCCGAGCCCACTGCGAAGGCCTTTGGCAGCGTGATGGAAGTCCTGCCTGCCGGGGGTCAGCCTTCTGTATTAGGAATGCTTTCATAAGCATGCATATATTTTTCAGACACATCCTCCAGAAAATAGTTCTAGATGTTTTCTATTGTTCCAAGCTTCCTCAGAAAATGTTATCTGCCTACTGCCCTTATCTTTAGATTTTAGAAAACAGTGTTTTGTTTCTCTGGTTTTTAAATACAACCAGGAGCCTGAGATTTGCTTTCACTTTGCCCGCAATACGGCTCAGAATAAATGCAATCTCTAGCTATCACCCTTTTCCATGAAAATGAACAGGAAGCATTGAAAATGAAAATGGGAAGAAGTAGAAAACAGTACGTCTGAACATTGCAAATAGGCACGGCAACAAGTACAATGAATGATAAGGTCGCTGATATTTTCCACACTCCAAACGGATGGCGCTGTGTGTGTGTGTGTGTGTGTGTGTGTGTGTGAGTGTGTGTGCTCACACGTGTGTGGGTGCTTCTATCTCTCCCTTCTAATTACACTACACACAGAGAACATGAGTAAAACGACAACAATGGCTTCACCTTCTATCAGGAAACTGCTTTACAGGAAAGCCTTAAAACGCAGGCACCAGATCTCATGAGCAGACCGAGGGCGAAGATGTTTTCCAAAATGAAATTTCAGGGAATAATTCTTTTCAAAGTAAAATAACTAAGGGGCAAGGCAATGCCTGCAACTGAATCGAACATCTGTTTCAAGTCATAAAGGCCATTACATTTTGTGGGTTCTGCAATTTGCTATTTAACCAACTTTCCACGAAAGCCTGGTGAAGTGGCACCGCCAAGCAAGGGGAGCGAAGGGGCCGGGCTCCACGCAGGGAGGCCTCGGAGGTCCCCGTGGCCAGCTTCTGGCCAGGGCACCATCGTGTTTCGTCTGACAGGAAGCCAGCATTGGTGACCTCAGAGAGGAGATGGCAGGTGGGTGCGACCCTTCCTTCAGACCCCGCCCCGGCAGACGTGTCCACCAAATGCTCTCACTGAGCAGGAAATTACACCTGGGTGCCTCCACTCACTACAGCAAGAAAATCATTCTGAAGCCATATATACCACCAAAATACTGCAGGCTCCAACTCGGAATAAATCCTCCTCTCCCTCTCACTCGACAACATTTTCAAGCAGGGCTTTAGTACTCCATTATTGTGAATGTTCTTTGGCCCACAGCAAAAAATATTGACAAAATTCCGCTTTTAAGACAGTTACTGTCTCTGTATACTTGATGGCAGCCTTCAGAAGCTCGCCTGCTAGCATTAAATTCTTGAGTTTGGGTGAAAGGAGAGAAAATTTGCCACATCTCAGGCTCTTTTGCTGTAGCGGCGGCAAATCAAATTATTCTTTCAATTAAACTAGCTTTGTGCCTAAAAGAAAAAAAAAAAAAAGGGGGGGGGGCCACAGGCGCTCTCTCCCCCCACACAGAGAACCAAAGCCCCTTCTAAACCCCATGACTCGGGCATGATCTAAATGGCTTAGTATTCTGGGATAATGCAGCTCATAAAATTAAATCTACTACCAGAGATTCTAGTGTCACTGTGTGCTCTGAGCTTGCAGGAGATCAGGGGAGGGAGAGCCCTGAGTGGGTGCGCTCTGGTCTACGGGATGTGCGATGTGCCCCTCCACACACTGTCGCCCACCAGGCCTCTGGGCCAACACCATAGAAAACAGCAGCGCCCTTCGGGGCTAGAACAGACTGCCAGGGCTCCCACAGCCACCTCCACTTCCTTCAAGGGAAGGACCCTCCCCCGTGAGGCTGGCAGGACTTGCACCTTAGCCAAGGGCTACCTGGTGCTCCTGACACCATAGCACACAGAAAGACAACCCTGACCAGCACCACAGCCCTGAACAGCGTGGCATCTCAGCCATTCGCTGGGCTCCAGTGGGGACCGTCCACCTAACAAACACTCTGTGTTGACACTGCTTTCAAAACGCCTGGTTTCCGGGGACCAGCAGTTAGCGTAATGGCTATGTTACTAGACTCCCATGTAGTCGACTGCAGTTCGAGTCCCGGACCTGGTGACTTGAACTCACGCCGGGCGCGTGTGCGTGCATGCCCAAGATTCTGAGAGGAGAATGGAGGAAAAGGGATTGCAGCATGGCCGTCCCCCCGGGAGGTGATTTCTCGCTTCCTGTCTCTCTGTTTCTCTCTGTCTTTCTGGTGAGCGCACGCACCCTATAGCAAAAACCTCTCAAAAAAAAAAAAAAAAAAACCAAAAACAAAAAACACCTGGTTTTGGGAAGCAACCTCTGAACACCCACCCTGGCTGAACACCTGCTGAAAAGCATGGATGCCGATAGCTGGCAACAGGCCTGGCTGGGGAGGGAGGCATGCTCGCAGAGACAGGGCAGGGACCCTCCGACCGCACTGTGCTTGTTCCAGGGAGGCGTCAGCAGGGTCAGAGGCAAGTGCCCGCTGAGATAGAGCACAGAGCACCAGCAGGGCGACACGGGGAGAAGGAAGCACGACTTTTTTCTGTTGTACGTTAGATGGGCAGCCATTGGAGAATGGGCTATCTTTTGTTTCGTGCTGTGAGTATGAATACCTGGCAGCAGAAATTAAACGACGGTTACTGCAGAATGAAGCTGCAGATGGGGAAGCACAAGAACACTGCCGTGTGCACAGCCTGCTTGGGTAGCATGAGAATTTCCCAGACCAAAAACACACAAATCCGAAGTTTGAGAAAACAAAGTTTATAGGGGCCAAGGGGGAAATTTGCTGAAATAAATCAGAATAAAAGGAGCGTCTGACAGTTTTAACAATTCTGTATTCTTGTTCTTATTACAAGGAGACTGCAGGTATGGAACAGGAGCCCCGGAAAAGTCCTGCCCTTTGCTTTTAATAAAGCTTCATGTGTTCAAAACTGGAAAGCGTCATGCTGTAACATAAAGATATTTTAATTATCAGATAATAGTTAAAAATCAACACTCACACGCCCTTAAATACCCAGGAATCCCTGCAAAAGCCTTCACTTTAAAAGGAGAAAACATCTGAAAAGCGTGTTTCGCCAGTGGCCTGCATGGCTGCGGGTGCACCGGCCACTTCCCTGTATCCCACCTCTAAAATCCCCAGCATGGGAGGCACCTTCTTTCTCTGCCTCTCTTTGTTATCCTAAAGGCAAAATGTAAATCCAGTTTCTCTTCACAGACTGTAGGCTGCTTTTAATTTGTGCAATAGTCCTTTCGATAACACCACTTAGTTAGAATGTGCATTAAAAGTCTGTCACGGGCATTAAGCGGAAGGAAGATCTAATAGGGTTCCACAGCAACACCTCCAGTAACTTTCTTTTTTTTTTTC
The DNA here is from genome assembly GCA_026018925.1 of Tupaia tana. Taxonomy (NCBI): domain Eukaryota; kingdom Metazoa; phylum Chordata; class Mammalia; order Scandentia; family Tupaiidae; genus Tupaia; species Tupaia tana. The sequence goes on from JAKSZU010000007.1 coordinate 3,876,555, forward strand.
CTTTTTTTTTAGGCGGGGAGAGGTTTTTGCTATAGGGCGCATGTGCTCGCCAGACAGACAGAGAGAGACAAAGAGACAAAAAGCGAGAAATCACCCCCCAGGGAGGATGGCCACGCCACAATCCCTTCTCTTCCATTCTCCTCTCGGGATCTTGGGGACTCACACACACGCGCCCGGCGTGCGTTTTAAGCCACCAGGTCCGGGACGCGAACCGCGGTTAACTACATGGGAGTCCAGCGACATAGCCATTACGCTAACTGCTGGTCCCTCACCTCCGGTAACTTTCGAAAGAGTTCTCTCCTGCAGTGTTTGGACGGTGGGGGGAGTGGGAGAGAACGACATGAGAGCACACCCAAGCCGGCTTACACACCTTCAGAGAGAACTGGGCCCCACAGCCTGCCTTCCCAGTCACCTGGCCGACTTCACGGAACTCCACCTGTACCTGGCGTTCACTGTCTGAGTCAGACAGGAAGACTGCAGGGAAACCCACGCCCAGGGAGTCGCTGTCCTGAGCCCCCCGAGGGCACTCTGCACCCAGAAGACCAAGGACTGAAACAGACCTGAGACAGGCAAGGTGAAAAGCGCCAAGGAAAGGCGAGCCCTCCGACTCTGGCCCCACAGCACAGGCCCTGTTGGAGAAAACTGACCCGGCGGGCGGCCAGAGCTCAGAGCAGCCCATCCTGCCATGGCCAGTGAGGCCCAGTGCCCATCGTGTGATGTCGAGTGGCTAAAACACGCTTTTCAGCGTAGGGTTTTTTGGTTTGTTTGTTTTTTAGGTTTCCTGCCATAAGGCATGTGTGCTCACTGGAAAGTGAGAGTGATAAAGACAGGAGAAAAGTGAAAAATCACCCCCAGGGGAGGGCCGTGCCTCAGTCTCTTCTCCCCCATTCTCCCCCTGGGATTTTGGGCACACCTGCACATGCCCAGCCTGATTTTTCAAGCCACTGCATCCAGGACTCAAACCGTGGTCGGCCATGTAGGAATCCAATGCCTTAACCATCACGCCACCTGCTGGCCCCAACATAGGGATGTCCTGCACCACTGTCTGAGGGTCCCTGAGGGCAAAGGTCACCCACTGTGGTTACTGGAGTGCAGAGAAGGCCGGTACACTGGCCCGAGGCCCGCTCCCCATGGCTTGGAGCCGTGCTGTCTCCAACCTCCTCTCTGCTCCTCCCTGGCCGGATCTACTTCGCCCAGCAACGTGCCCCTGCAGCTTCCGCCACCCTCTCCCTAACAGACGGCCCACACCTGCTGTCACATCTCTTACTGACTGTGCTCCTCACATGTTTCACGACGTGGCCGTTTCCTCTTCTGTACTCTGGGACCGGCTGCATGGGTTTGGAGCGGCCTGGCCGCTGCCCTCTCCCCGCGCACCCTGCTCCCTCAGGAGAGCCCTGGTGTGTAACGACTGAGAGCCTGCTCCGAGACCTCCTCGTGACTTCAAGAAAAGGCAGAGCTACCCAGCTCCATCTCCAAGGAGGACTTCGTACCCATGCCGTGCATAAAAACTTTCTGGACGCTCAGGCTAATTTAGAGTTGCTAAGTCAAAAGATTTATGCTAGAGGTGAAAATAACGGAGTTTGTCATTCTTCTACATCTGAACACTCCTCAGCTACTCCTACCGAATCCGCTAACAAACGTGGCGCTAATGTGGTCGGACAGCAGCCTTTTCCCCCCTCCGCCAATGAAGACAAATCCGGATTTTATTTCCCTTCAGACAACACACTGAAGGCCAGTCCCACAGGCCAGCGGATAAGGAAGCTGGATCCAGACGGAAGAACGCATCAGGCACACACGTGTCCACCGCCATCCCGACAGGGCGGGAAGTGGACGGGTAGGGCTTGCAGCGTGACCACGTCCATCACCGGTGCTTTCTCTCCCGACAGCGTGACCACGTCCATCACCGGTGCTTTCTCTCACGACAGCGTCACTGAAATCCTGACCTGCTGCTGCGCTGGGCTACGACACTGGGGCACGAGGTGTCCTGTCACCACCACCTTCTCGAAGCGCCCAAGTGGGTGTCCTAGACATGACAGAAATGCTCACTGGGGGAACAGACTGGAGCCTGTGTCCCGATCCCCTAACCAGAGGTCACAGGGAACGAGGAAGCAGGCTTCCCAGCCAACCTGCAAGACCCATGCTGTTCTCAGAACCCCAAGGAAAGGGACCCCCCAAGCCACAGATGCACCCGAGGCTGTGCTCCAAGTACCCTGCACCCAGGACCTCTGGTGCCACCTCCAGGCATCGCAGCCCTGTCCTCCATGCCTGACCTGCCGTAGGACCCTCAGTGCGTGCACCCCAGGGTAGCTGCCACCACACGCAGGTTAGAGAGGCCCTCCCTCGCTGGTGTGGTCTCTGGGGGCCAGAGGGAGAAGGCCTGGGCAGGGAAAGGGATGCCGAGACCCAGGGCTGCGTCAGACCAAGGGTAAGTTTCCAAGGCCACACACGTGCCCCAAAGGCCGGGCACAAGTCACGGCAGCCCTTCACCCCACCTCTCCCAAAGCTGCCCAGCCCGTGGCCAGCTGTCTACACTGCTGGCCTTGACAGAACTGCTATGTGCTCAGTAACTGCTGGGCTCCACGCAAAACGATCTCTCGGCTCCACAAGGAGGAGTCCATGCCTGATGCGGCAGACGTCAGCTACTGTGTCGTGTGAAGATGATGCGGCATCACGCAAGTCAGGCAGGGAAATGTATCCAGGGTGACGAAGGATACACCCACTTACTGTCCTCGGTTTGCTTCCAGACGTAGCGCTGAGCCACAATATTGCCTGTTTCTTGAGGACTAGAAGTTTGGGGACCCTCCTTTGGTATCGCTTGGACAACAGACAGCTACAGGCTCCTTGTAGCTGCCCAGGAAACACCTGCTGAGGCAGCAAGTGCTTACAAAATCAGTGTCTTCACAAGTCACTGCCAAACTCAAACACCAAGTGGTCAAGTTGGGTCTTTGTTACCTGGTTACTGTCAATCAACCATCGGCTGCCAATGACTACTGGCCATCACACTAAGTGTGTTCAAAGCATCCTGAACACCACCGAGTCAGAGTTGGCTCCACCCCAACCCCCAGTCTTTAATGAAAGCTGTTGCCCACATGCGGACAGGATATCCTTTTCTTCTCTGGTGTCTGTAAGAGGCGGAATAGTGTCTTAAAAATCCACATCTATCCAGAACCTCAGAGTGTGGATTTATTTGGAAATAGGGTCTTTGCAGATATAATTAGTTAAATTGGGATGAGGTCACCCTAGATTGGAAGGGGGTCCTACCCAATGATGGGTGACCTTGTAAGAGAGGGGGGTGCAGAGGAGACAGCCACACAGAGGCAGAGGCAGGCCTGGGTGAGGTGCCACAGCCAAGGAACACCCAGAAGTCCAGGAGCCCCGCGCTGAAGGGGGTGAGGAAGGAGCTCCCCAAAGCCCTCAGGGGGAGGGAGCACAGCCCTGCAACACCTGGGCTCAGGCATCCAGCCATCAGAACTGGGAGAGCACACATTTCTGCTGTTTTACCTGGTAACTACTAAGTTCCCCTCTGGTTTTAATTTTCACCTATTTACTATGAGCTTTACTGGAGAAGGAAGAAAAAGAAAAACGAGCTAAGAGAACCACAAACCAAACAGAATACATGAGAGTAGCCCTCCTCTGTGCGCGCCGCCTGCGACCCCACCCCACTGGCGAGGACAGGCCTCTGTGACGCAGACCGGGGAGGGAGGGCATGTCTCCCATGCAGCAATGCGGCAGGCAGCTACCAGCTGGGAGGACAGCCAGGCCATGGCCAGCAAGCCACTGTGTGTCTGAACTGCAGGCGCACAACGGGGGCCAGGCGGGGACAGAGTCAAGACAGCTCTGGTCCCAGGAACACCGTGGGCGGCAGGAACAAGCCCCCGGCCGCTGCAGAACCTGGATCCTGCAGGCTGGGATGCTACAGAACCTCAGGTGTGTTCTAGAGGGAGGAGCCATGCCCAAGGGGAAGGCGTTTTCTTCACCACCGTGCTGCGGGCACCTGAAACTGCACGTGCGGGCGAGGTATCTGTCAAGGCTATGGAAAACGACCACTGGAGCAGCCACGGGCAAAGTCACCCAGCAGGCACGTCGGGGTCCTCCCGGGGACATCTGGCCCGGCAAGTGCCCCTCCATCACAGCAGGGTGAATATTGTGTTCCTACCCCAAAACACTCACAGGCAGAAACACCCCTAAATGAGGCGCTGTTCTGAATCCATTACACTAAACAGCAGGTTTGACTGGCCGTTAAACATCACAGAGTGACGCTTCGGATCAAAACCGAGTAGGTTTGTGTTTGTGGTGGTTACGACCTTGTGTGACGACACCTGCATTGGAGCACCTCACGGTGCAGGAGGGAGACTGCACTAACAGCCAGGGCGTGTCCACGCACAGGCTGGCCCAGCTCACCAGGGTGACCGCGGGGATGGCGCGGAGCGTCAGATGAGCCCAGGGATGGCCCCGGGCAGCAAGTTCTGCTGAGACCTGTCCTCATTTCAACAGGAACTCGCGCTCCCACAGCCCACGGCTGGGTGCTGAGAGCACAGGCTCCGGGTGGGCGATGGGAACAGGGGCCGAGACAGCACTGTGGGGCCAGCTGGAGTAGAGGACGGCCCGTGGCTGCTGGGAGTGGCACGCCGGTTCACGCCAGCACCTGAGCCAGCCCTCAGACAGCCGCAGGCCTTCAGCAGCCTGTAAACGCACTGCAAGCTCAAAGGCTGGGGTGCTTTCAGGAACACTCCTCATCTGGCGAGCTCAGCCTGTGCCCCCAGTTTCTAATCTATCTGATCCCCCCCTTGTTTTTAATTTTCCAGAGGGCTCACAAGAGAGGGGGCCCTTGAAGTTGTCTTCTTCTTGTTATCTAAAAATCTCACAAGAATTCCAAATTTCCGCCCCCATATTTTTGGGAGGACGCTTTTTCTCTTTATAGGCTAACTCACTATCCCCGAAATTCGCAGGGTGAAAGCAACATGCCTGAAATCATGCAGAAGAGAGAAAAAGAGAGGCTGGTCTTTCAAAACAGAATTCCATACTCAGGGTGGGAGTAAACGACTTCAGATCTGCTTGCTAGAATGACAACTTACTTTCTGCAATGTTGAACTCTCTGAGAGTGTTTATATTCCTTAAGGTCCAAAGTCTATCATTTATTAGGGAAGGATAAATTCTAACATTGGTCTCGGGGGCGAGAGGCATTAAACACTTTAATCCTATTTTTCCCATATTTATACTGCATTATTTGAAAAGCAGAGAAAAAGATGACTACAACCCTGCCCAAGACAGAGAACTGTCAGGAAATGCAGGGTTTTCTCCCAATGGGAAGGTCTGTGGCCTCCTCCCAGCTGCTCCCAGACCATTTTCCCGGGATGGAAGTAAGGCTTCCTCCTAAAACGAGTGGACGCATGTCCTATGCTAGGAAGAACACACTTGAAATTCATCAAGTTTCTTTAAAAAAAATTTGAAAAAGAACTGAGAGGGGCCAGCAGATGGTGTAACGTTTACATTGCTGGACTCCCATGTAGTCAGCTACGGTTCAAGTCTCGGACCCAGTGACTTAAAACTCACGCTGCGTGTGTATTTGCATGTGTGCCCAAGATTCCAAGAGGAGAATGGAGGGACTGCAGTATGGCCATCCCCCTAGGGGGTGATTTCTCGTTTTCTATCTCTCCGGTGAGCACACGCGCCATAATGAGCAAGAATTTCTCCAAAACAATAAAAAGAACCAAGACTTTAAAAATCTCAAAGAGATATGTTCAAGAGAATTTAAAAAAAGAAAAAGTGGGGCCAGCATGTGGCATAGTGGTTAAAGTGCTGGACTCCCAGATGGCCGACCATAGATCAAATCCCAGACCCAGCCACCTGAAACTCACGCTGGGCACGTGTGTACATATGCCCAAAATCTCAAGAGGAGAAGGGATTGTGGCATAGCTTTCCTCCCAGGGGGTGATTTCTCACTTTCTGTCTTTCTGTCTCTCTGGTGAGTGCACACGCCTTCTAGCAAAAGAATCTCTCTCCAAACAATAAATAAATAAATAATCACAACCAATAGTTTAAAATGAAACTTTATGGCCAGTTTTTTAGCATAGTGATTAATGGCATCTGGCCCCCGATGGCATACTGAGGTTCAAATCCCAGCCCTGGTGGCTTAAAAAACACATCATATGCATGTGCAAGTGTCCCCTAAATCCCGACAGAACAGAGAAATAGAGGAAGAGAGATTGCAGCTGGACCACACCCAATGGGGGTGCTGTCTTCCTCCCTTCTCCTGTCTCTCTCGGGCCAGCACACATGCCTTTTGGAAAACTTTGAAAAAAAGAAAAAAGAAATGTTCATTTTGCAAACTGAGTCAAGCACATGGTCACGATATGCACACCCTCCACAACAGAGACCATTCTAAGACTCCGTTTTTCAATAAATGCCCTCCGTCCAAAAAATTCTCTTGGATGCTCAAAAGGAGCTTATCTTTGGAGTTCCTTTGATAATTTAAGAAAGAATGAAAACATAAACACAGAAATATCAACTCCTGGCACCATTAGGACCATTACCTCAACAGAGCGAGTTCTAAACAGAGACAGGGTCACAGACCCGACAAGGCCACAGCCCAGGCTTACAAGACCCGGAAGCCCTCTGTCCGCATGGTCTCCTATAACTTGCAAAGGACAGACACCTCCAGCTGGGGCACACTGATGCCAGTCCCCCCCAACCCGACCCCCCACACCCTTAAGCACCCCCACTGGGCAGCACTGGCCTTGTCTGCAGAGGGCACCGGGGAAGTGGGGGGGGGCAGCCTCAGCCATCCAGGTAGAAGAGCCCTTTCCACCGCCCGTGCTAAGGCGTGACGGCAGTCTTCCTCCGCAGCCAAACCCAGGCGTGCCAGGCACCAGTCTAGCACGTTATCTGGCTGGATTCCATCACGTTTTACAGTTTTTTAAGATCTATTGCTTGGTGATTGCCTTTTTCATACTAAATATCACCTAATTTTGTATTTGTTTCTTGAACAGCCCCTTACCCAAGAAAAGGAATCCTAGCTCCTGCGGCCACCTGGTGGAGTGGCGGGTAAGGGGACTGGATCCCATGTGGTCAACTGTGCAGTTCGAGTCCTAGATCCAGTAGCTTGACAAACACTCCAGGTGTGTGTGTGCAAGTGTGCCCAAAATACTGGGAGGAAAAGGAATTGCAGCATGGCCATCCCCCCAGAGTTGCCTTCTCATTTCATCCCCCTCTCCCCTTCCTGAAAAAAAACCCACCCTTTCCCCCTTGTCCCCACCAGGTACTGAACACTGTGGAAAGGCAGACAATCTCTCTGTCGTCTCCACTGGTGAAGCCTGTGGCATCCTCACCCCACCGTCGGTGGAGCTGCGGGTAAATACAAGGCCTTCCCTGAGCTCCATTCAACTCATCACTGTCCAAGAACAGAACACCGACTGTCCACGCAGGCTCCTCAGCCAGCGCACTGCGGCTGAATGTCCTGGTTGCCAATTCTCAGGACTCCTGGTGCTGCCAGTGAGCCCTCGGGCAGCCGGGGAGCTGCCCGCCCAGGGCCCCCCTTGCTGGGAGACTCCACTGCATGCAGCAGTCTACACCACAGTCCCACAGTGTCTGGGAAAGCCTGGCTGGGGCTCTGAGCACTGCGCACTCAGCACGGGGGAGGGCTCTGGCGGCAGGCCTGCAGGATGCCACAGAGCTCGCCAGGAGCAGCAGAGCAGGCTCGAGAGGATGCAGACCTGTGCAAGGAGGCTGCAGGGCTCAGCCTGTGGCCTGGTGGTTCAGGGGGCTGGGTCCCACATAGTGGACCGCGGGGTTCAAGCCTTGAGAAATACGCCGGGCATGTGCATGTGCATGTGTGTGTACAAGCTCAAAATCCCAAAAGCAGGGAGAGCTGGAGGACGACGGACTGCGCGTGACACAGTCTACTGAGGCGGCGCCGGCTCGCTCTCCCCTCCCAGTCCCTCTCCTACCACTGCATGCGCCCTCTGGCAAATTATTTTTTTTTTTAAGAAAAAAGTTCTGATATATTAGTAACTGGGGCACATGCTGAGTGCTTTAGAAATGAGGAGTGTTTCTGAAAACATCCCAAGCCTTTTGTGCTTGAAGTAGTGGAGAACACTGTGCCTCTGTTACAGAACACCACACGCGGTCACTGAGGAGAAACCAAAGACTACCGAGTGTGTGCACATGCACACGTGTGTGTATGCGTGTGAGGGGTGTGACATGGCCTAACTTACACGTGGAGCATGAGAGCAAGGACGGTTCACAATGAGGTGCGGGGACCTCCCCGGCCTGCACATTTCAAGCCAGAACAGACTGCAGGGAGCTTGTGCTAGGACCCCCTTTGTTTCCATGTCTGCAGAGACCGAGGCACTAGCAGCCACCCCACGGCTGGTCAGCAGAAGGGCCAGGGCGATCCAAGCACCCTGACGCCCTCTCCACTGACTCACTGCACCACGATAACCTGGGAGACACTCCAGGGAGCAGGAAGTACTTACGGATGACTTCTGAGGTCAAGGCATCAGGCTCTCCTGGGCGTAACTTACTGGACCGTATGCATCTTAACCGGGTGGCCTCACGGCATCCATCCGTGTGAGGGACCAACAGGACCTTAAGTTCTGCAGCCTCATTCTAGACATGGAGGTAGCAGTAGGATCGCTATGAAAACTGAATCTCATCCTGCAGGCAGATGTGCCAGGAACCGTCAGTCCAGCCTCTCTTAGTGAGCACCTGCCCCTTATGAGGGGCCATAGCCTCGCGTCCTGGGCACTGTCTGTACAACAGTGCCCCAGGGAGCTTAAGCCCTAGAGAAAATTTTCACTATAATTGTCTTGTTACGAGGTGTTGGCATCGACAAACATACACTGGAAACCGGGCACAGGAGACATCACATTTACTGTTTAATAACAGAATTATTAAATGCATCCCTTAAACAAGCTTCTTCTCAATAGTCCAGCCTGAGATGTGAATGGGCTCTTGGACACGGCACAGAACAGGCACACCTCGACAGCAGCCTTCCCTTCCCCAGAGTGGGTACCAGAAGACATGACTTGAAGCAACGCGTTTTAAAGAAATGGAGACCCTGAGAACTGGGCCTGCCCGAAGAACCCTGCCTGTCCACTTCATGACTTCTGGGAGTTGTAGGGAAGACAAGTGGGACTCACGCGCCTGGCCGGGTGGGGAAGGACTGGACAACACCACACCGGACACCCACCAGGCCCCAGGTGGGGGACAGCACTGCCAGGGCATGATGTGCACATGCTACAGTGGATCATACGAAACATCCTCAGGTCAGACGGAAACACAGCATGCGAGGGTGCACCCTGAACACATGAAAACGGTGTCGAAAGCAAAGCAGGGCGCAGTCTTCTGTCTGACAGCGGAAGGGTGAGGCAAAGAGCAGCAGGTGACCGGGCAGCCCAGAGAAATCTGGGAGGCCGCCCGCTGCCCTGGCACAGGCGAGAGGCAAGTCGCTGCTGGGTTACACGAGGCGAAGTGGAGACGGCAAGAGATAAATTGGAAAATGGATTTTTTTTTTGCTTCCCATATTCAATCCTGATAACATTTATTTCATTACTCAATGGAATCTTCACATCCATGGGATGCATAATAAAATGTTTTCTATAAAGTTAATATTGATAACCACTTTAGTCTTCAGAAGGCTCTCACCATGCAGTGAGATCTACCACGTCAAGGACCTTCTTAGTTATTTTTCTTTTTCTATGAACTATCTGGAAACAGCAGGTATTCAAAACAAGCACTGACTGGAAAAATAACCCACTGAGTGAAGCGACTATTGGGGAAAGGAGCGAGGGAAGTCTGCGAGGTAGGATCCGTGCCAGTCCCTGATGTCAAACCTGAGCCAGTACTTGGATGCTTCAAGCAGACGTGACCCTCTACGGGCAGAACCAGCAAGTTTTGGTGCCGAGGTCAAAGCCGCTCCATGTTCTAAATCCAGTGACCTCACTGCACAACCTGGGGTTCCCCTGGAAGGTTCCAGAAAGGTTGCAATGCAAGTCAGGGACCTGCCACCACATTTCGAAAAGCCAAAGGGAATACATGCTCAGTGTCAATGTTTGTTACTTATTTACATCCCTACCTTGTTCCGAGAAGGATGTAAGGCAGTGCCATTTATGCTTGGAGGCTGCTTCGACTCCAGCCTCAGGTTCACGTTGGAGAAAGGGCGTGCAGGAAACACCCACCAGCCGGGGTGAGGAACTCTAACTAGCCATCCTGGGGTACTGGGGCCCAAGCCTTTAGCACCAAACAATGAGGAAACAAATAATTACTCCTCAGTAAAGGCAGTGTTCCAATAGACGAAATCTTCCGATGTGCTGGGTCTACTGAGAGAATGGAATGGAAGGCACAGCAGAACACCACAATATCTAAAATTTATTGTAAAACCATCTAAAATATCACAGAAACAATTTCTCCCCCGAGTGTTTTATGAACCACAAATGTGAGGAGGAAAAAGATTTTTACTGATACCCTTGAAGTAAGTTCCTAGAAATCTGTGTGTGTGTGTGTGTGTGTGTGTGTGTATGTGTGTATGTGTGTATGTGTGTGTGTGTGTGTAAGTGAGTATATGGCATTTAACAGAAAAGTTAATGGAAATATCAAGAAGCACACGGCATTTTCCTAATTCAAGTTGGTAACCAACCAACTAGCATTAGAGCACAATAATGAAAGCTATCTCATATACAAAAGATGCAAAATTTAATGGGAAAAAAATTCTTTCAAATACTCATGCAATGGCCCTGGCAAAGCAGTTATTATTCCCAGCACATCGCCATGGCCCCATCCTCCGGAACTATGTTTATTATGACTTATTAGATTTTGGAGCAATAGTCCTCTGAAGAGCACAAAATGCTGTAGAATAACTTTTTAAACTGTGTAAAAACTTTACAAGGAACACTCGTCAAGCTAAAGGATCGCTGAAAATTGCTAGAGGAGGTGGTGAGGAGAGAGAAGCACAAGACAGGAGGAGAGACCGCAGGGAGGGAAAAGAACGAGGGGAAAGAGCCGAGCGGGAAGCAGAGCAGGTGCGGGAACCGCGGTCCCAGCTGTGAGGACAAGGCCCTGGAGCCACCGGGGCCTCCGGCTCTGGTCATAGTGTGTTCACTGGCCTGCAGCCACTGGCCTGCAGAAGACCCCAAACGTGCAGGATGCATTTGAGCTCTGAGTGTGCAGATCAGGCACCTTCTAAAGTGAGCATCTTCCAAATGACATAAACAGAAAATAAAAGAGAACGAGGCCTCTGACGGGCCTTCCGATTCAAAGAGCTCTGAAGACAGCAAAAAGGGACACAGGTGAGTGTACAAGTAACTCTATGCTCTCGTACAACCACCTAAAAAGGGCTTTCAAAAGCATTTTTAAATCGATTCATCAGTCTTCGTATCGCAGGAGTGTGCCCCGCATGGTGTGCGAGGCAGGTGTGCAGGTGTTCAATGGAAAAAGCGCCGTGATGTGGCCTGCAGCAATCCCAAGCACGGAGCGCTTTCCAGGAGAGAAACACGAGGCATGCAACAGGACCCCTCCACAGGGAAACTGCTAACGGACAACGGACAGGTGGGTCACAGGTTCTTTAAACTCCCAGATGCTGGGAACTACTGCGGACCTCTAACCCCAGCCCACTGGGCCGCCCTGTCCTGTGCCCGCTCAGCACGCGAGAGCACGAGGGACCATCGGGCATACCTGTTTCGGCGGTGTGCACTGCTGGGCAGCCAGTCCCAGCACGCCAAGAGCTCGGGCGTAAAAGCTGGTGTTCTCTCTGCAGAGCTGCGACGTCTGGGAAGCGCTCTCTCTAGCTCACACCTCGGCTTACACTTCACCACAAAAACCAGCAGAAACTGACTGCAACGTCACTAGGGAGGTTTTCTATCTTTTTCTAAGAAGAGTGTACTATAATCCTAGTTCCGGATTCCCCGGAAGCAAGAACAGACTGTACTTCGTGAGACCCACGAGTATATCAGGAGTAAAATATATTTTTTGAGGACCAGCAGGTGGCGTAATGGTTAGTTCGCTGGACTCCCAGGTCCCATGTAGTCAATCACGGTTTGAGTACCGGACTCAGTGGCTTCAAATTCACGCCGAACACATGTGCTTGATTGTGGCGTGGCCAGCCCCCGCAGAGGATGATTTCTCACTTTCTGTTTTTCGGTCTCTCTGTCTCTCCAGCGAGCTCATGTGCACTGCAGCAAAAATCTCTCTTAAAATAAAAAAGATATTTTTTTAATTTGTCAGAGGGTGTACGTTCCAGAAAGGAATGGGGTGGGGGTTAAGAAAACACCCTCTATGAGGCTGGACATGCCCAAATCCCTTCTCCATTCTCCTTTCAGGATTTTGGACATGCATGCACACACACCCAGGGTGTTTTTCGAGCCACTGGGTCCAGCACAGTCAGCCATGTGGGATCGAACTGCTTTAACCCGAACACCATCGCACTGGCCTGGGAGCAAAGTGTGTCTCCACAGCTCACCATTTTAGACAGGGAACCCAGTGGGCTTCAGGAGGCTGCAGCTGCGACAGGAAGACTTCTGCATGTGGGTGTGGGCAGAAACACCGAAGAGAACTCCTACAGGGAGGAACACGGGAGCCCAGCCCAGCATCCAGGGCTGCAGCTGCACTCGCCCACTGCCAGGCCACTGTCAGGGCAGGCGACCAGCTCCAAAGGGACAAGGGGACTGAAAAATGGGCTTGTGCAGCACCAGGCTCTGCCCCACCACCCCCAAATCCAAACAGCACCGAGCACTAAAAACGTTCCCTAATGTTGTCACAGCAAATCTCACCAGACCTGAACTCGCTGGCAAGAAAACCTGACAACGTGAGGCGCCTCAGTCTTGGTGCACCCTGGGTGGTGGGAAAATGCATTCATTTCTCTGCAGAAAACTCAACTCCTAATTCATTAAGCTGAAGGGGTTGCAAAATAGACAGTATAAGCATTGAATTCCCTTTAAAAAATCTGAAAAACTCTGAATTTTGAAATCTATCTGCCCCAAAGATTTCAGAAAAGCATCTGTGGGACCTTCCTTCCAGGGCGGGTGGAGGGGTGGCATTTGCTCCTCCTGTTACCTGCTGTCCTGGGCCAATCCTGGCATCTGAGAAGTCTTCATCAGAAAGCTCTCTTCCAATGTGCAGAACCGTCTGCTAGAAGGAAAAGTCCCCCACACTCTGGCATACTCATTAAATGGGCAGAGTATCTCAACCAGTCTTAGCCATGGCAAACCTAATCCCCAAATTAAACTTATTTCGACATTCCAAAATTCATCAGAATGTTTCTCAGCTCCACACTCAGAATGTAAGTGAGCCAAACCATCCTTCAGGTCATCGAGCTAAAGCCCCAGGGGTGGTGTGCAATGCACAGGTCCCGGAATCACCTGTGTGGCCACATCGTAAACACTCTGGGAAAACGAAGGAACGGTCCTGCTGGAAAGGCTCACCGAGGACGGAAATTGGCCCAAACTGGTGACAGCGTGGGTCACATGCACTCATCTCCTTACTAGGGTAAACTGCGATGCCCCGTGGGTACCTACAGCTGTGGGAGCACGCGCTGACATGGAACCAGCTTCTAGAGAGGTCCTCTCGATGTCAACAATGCTGAAGGGACCTAGAATGTTCTGAGGCAGTGGGTTGAGGGGCGAACACCTGAGGAGCCTTCTGAAATTGGAGGACTATCCGTGAGACAGACTCGGAAAGGGTCGTGCAGGGACAGGCAGAGGTGACCTGTCTGAGGGCCACACCATCCTGAGCAGGCCATTGCAGTGGAGAGGCCTGGGGTCTCAGCAGAGGGTCAGTGGGCGCAGTCACGCACCCACTTTGAGCTGAATGCAGGCCAGGCACCCACAGGTGTCTCCCCTGGCCCGGGGTCTGTCACAGCTGGGATGTAGTTCCTACCCCCATGACTGGACAGGAACTGCATCTCAGCCAGGCCAGAGATGCCATCGGTGGCCACCAACCTGGGCCACATGTTGAGAAACTCTAAGATTTGATTTTCTCCCACCAGAGAATGGAGGAATCTTTTAACTGGCGCATTTAAATACTCTAAACCGTGTGGCTCACCTCCCGTCAGCTGCAGGCAATTCCTCGAGTCATCTATCCTGGGTGGCACAAACACACAACGTGCGTGAAACATGGCAGAGGCTGGGTACTGTCCAGTTCCAGCCCAGGGATTTTCCATGAACTCCTTTGTTCTCAGTTTCCTTGCGATAGCCAGGACGGGCCAGTAATGTACCAACAAATCCCAAGGAATCAGGGAATCGGGGAAGAAAGGCGGCGTCACTTTAATTTTGCACGCATGATGTTTGCCACCACTAAGGTCATACCTGCGTGTGGTGACTGACAACTTTTCAGCTTGATTCAAAGCAAACAGCTGCTGGTTTGATTGCCTAGCAACTAAAAATTGATGGATGACCCTTAAGATGAATAACTACCATAAATCACCTCATTCAAACTCTCCAGGAAAAAAATTAAAAAACAATGGTTTTCATGACATTTGCTGCACTCCATAATGCGCCGTGATAAATTTGGGCCGTTTATGGTTGCAGTTGCGGCTGCTGAAGTTGGGCCACTCTGGTTCTTGTTTTCCATTTTCTGCATTTCTGGGCGCTGGGGCCCCTCAGTGAGGTGCGTGCGCATGACCGTGCGGCTCCGAGGGGGCTCCGGCTCCTGAGTGCCAGTCACTCGCTCCGAGGCGGAGGGGGGCCGCTGGAGCCCTCATCACCCAGCGGCTTTTAATCAGGAAGTGGCGGTCCTACATCACGGAGGTGGCAGGGGACCCCATGCATTAATAACGGTTACAATATATTTAGTGTAATGATTTGACCTCGGCCAGCATTATAGATGCCATGATTCATACGAATTTGACAAACTACTTCCTGTTTGTAGACATTCCATATGTTCCTCAAAGGGCAAGAATGTGCTTTTAACGTGCAAGTAAACACAGACCTGCAGGCCGCGGTGACTGAGGCAACTGTCCTCTGAAACACCCCGCTGGCACCACCAGCACGCCCAGGGGCACCGCAGAGCCATGGCGCAGGAGCCCCTATTTTTCCAGATGTTTTTACTGCTCTTTACCTAACATTCAAAAGCAGGTGCGAGCAATTCTTTTCCTCACCTTTCTCTGCCCCTCCCCTTTGGTGACGCTAGTCTGGTTTGGTGCTGTTTTAAGGTTGGGTTGACCGTCCAAGGAAGGCTGCTTCGGAGAACGGCAGTCCAGTGCGGCCCTGGCTTAGCTGTCTGAAATGGCAAACAGGCTCCCGGGCTCGGTTTACCCTGGTGTCAGCAGCACCCAAGGGCTCTAGTACAAAAGCCTGTCACGCTCACTGTGCTTGCAAGGCCAGGGCTCCCCACTGGGCGCTCAGGCTGAGCCAGGCCCCTTGCTGGGCTCTGATAGCAATGGGAGGGGGAGACAGCCCTGCCCTCCTAGGCTTAGCGGCTGTGCAGGAACCCAAACGAGCTGGTGAGCAGGCTCACGGACACTCGTGTTCTGAGGTGTCCCATGGGGCAGCCACAGGGTCAGCTTTGACAGCAGAAACACAGCAGACTGTATTCCCTCTAAAGCTGGGAATGTCTGAGGCTGGGAAGAATTACTTTTTGTGCAGCAGACTGCAAACCCCAAGGAACTTTCTAATGTTAAAGCAGCAAAGGGGACTGTGTTACCCAGTCATACAGCGAGCGTCCATGACGAGGAGGCACATGGCCCTCAGCCCAGCGCGATGCCTGCAGCAGACTTAGCCCTGCCCACCGAGGTCAGCGCCTGCCACCAGCAGCCCTGTTCGGTGATGCTGGGTGGTGCAGGTGCTGTTCCCAGGCCAGGCTGCTACACAAGCACCTGCCCTGCCCAGTCAGGCTTCAGCAGGCCCCTCGCCTACTTGGGAAGCTCCTCCACCCGACACATGTACCCACGCCCCCGATACGGAGATACAGTGAAATAGGAACAGCTGACGAAGTGAGGGGCTCAAGGGCCGCGACCCGAGCAGCTCGCACCGCCCTGGGTACCAGGCACGTGAGTAGGCAGTGGACACACGCTGAGCCGCCTGGCTTCGGAGTGCACGCGGTCACACTGCACTTCCAGCCCCCTGCAGGAAGGAAGGACAAACTCACCAGGCCACCCAGCCCTGCCATCATCAGCAGAGGACCGAGCCCACCAGGGTGGACTTTGGAGGCACTGGTCCTGTGTCTAAGACTCCCTCGGAGTTTGCAGCTGAGCGGACGTCAATAACTATGCCATACTGAGGCAGAAGGGAAAAGACAGGTGTTAATTAGGCCGCCGAGACTGCTCATACCGCATATGCTACTACCTTTAGGCACTTGGAGATAACTGTGCGCTCCCCCCAAAGCATCATGCTCCTGACACGGGAGAGTTTAGGCTTCATTTGTCTTCCTAAATATAAATGGCCGCTATCTGCAGCACTTAGGAGAGGTTAGCAGGCTTCAAATAAACAGCGTCTTAACTGCTTCCCTGATGATGGTAAGCTCTGGGGTGCATGTCCACTGGAGTCCTAGGAGGGCAGAGGGCGGAGACCCGTTTGGAAGGCGGCCCCCGATGCACATCTGAATGTCCACCACCAATCCACCATCACGCTTCCTCAGCATCTTGTCTGGGCGCTGACCGTCCTTGTCCTTCCAGTGGATCCCATGAACAGGACACCCAGCGTGCTGTCCCTTTAAGACTGCAATGCTTGTTCCCTTTCCGTAGGAAAAGTAAATCACGCAATAGTGAGTTGAGCTTTGAAAAAAGCATCCATCCATTAAAGTTCATGGATCCACGTTTTCAGGCTGTCCCTCCCCTGGCTGTGTCTCAAGTTACAGCCTTGTACAACCCAAGTCTAAATAATATTCACCATGATAAATGACACCATAACTCCGATATCCACAATCAATCTTTGCTTTAAAGATACATCCATCTTCAATAATGTTGATGGGGATTCTGTAAAATGGGAAACGTGACTGTCTTCCAGACCTCCTAACGGTGGGGGAAGGAGGCTCTGAGTGATGGCTGTCAGCCCACATCTGGCTGCAAAAATAAATTAGCCTCATGCAGACAAATGAAAGGGCCAGCTCTGCCTCGGAAGCAGCCGCTCCTGGGCAATGGCTAATTTATAGGACTTCTTTCTGGAAAGTTCCTGGCTGAGGCAAGTCTCCTTCACTATCTCTGTAAATGCTATCTGATGCTGTAAATAACTCTGGAGTGGTGGGGTCCACGCCAAGTACCCAGGGTGGAGATGAGAGGCACAGGAGCTTCCCCACGTCCCCGTGCAGGATTAACACACAAAACTGCTCTTCCGGGAGATGATGTTTATTTCAGGCAAGTATTTTGATATTTTGAAAGCAGGCTCTCCTCCATGTGATTTACCCCCTTTCCACTTCTTGGTGGCCTGGGAGCTCACAATCCAGGGAGAAAGACAGCCCTTTCTCTTCCTCCTCCAAAATCTCCTTTTTACAACATTTATACTCAAACCTCATCACTGTCTCTGTGCAGGCAGGAATGAGGTTACAAACTCCAAGCAACGGAGAGAAAGAAGAAACATCTATCTGGTTTTAGTAGGTGGTTTCAAAAATAGCCTAGAGTACAACACTTCTTAGGGGGGAAGGCTCTAAAAAAAATATAAGACCAAAGTCATTCCTGGGAGGAGCAGGGACCTACTTATTTTGATACAAGGGAAACGCTTCGGTGCTGGTTCTTCATGGCTCTGACCCTGGCTCACGAAGGACCACTTAGGCTTTAATTCTTAAAGTCCGCTAAAAAGTGGGAGCAGAAGGGGGTCCGGGCCAGACTACAGCTTATACGGGAAGCTGGGACTCTGTGGGTGTCCTCCAGAGCCTGTGGGCTTGCAATTCCAGGGCCACAGAACCTTCCCTGGTGGGACAAGCAGCAGTGGCTGCGGGCCGAGGTGGGGAGGGTTAATTCTGTGAAGGTCGAAGGACTTACAGTAATGCTGTGAAGACAGAAACATCACAGGCCTTCCTGGCAAGGGGCTCCGGAGGGTAGGAGGGGACTGCAGAATGAACTCTCTCAGGCTTTGTGGGCCGCCTTTCCCAAGGCCCAGCCTGGCCCCTTTGATAAATGACACATGTCATTCTGTCAGAGGCTGACAGTGCAGCTGGGAGGGCCGTGATACATGGCTCCAGTGAAAAGGAAATCAACTTTTTGGCACGGAGTGAGTCTGTGCCCTGTGTAAGGATTTTGTTTCTCAAAAAGTGAAAGATAGACTTAGGATTAAAAAAAAAAAAAAAAAAAAAGTTGAAAAACAGATTGAACGACAGCTTACACTTAACATAAATTAACTCAGTAATGGTGAAATGTGCTAGCCTGTGATAAATAAAAGCTACATTAGTCAATTATTAATCACACTCTAACTTGTAGCCAGAACCCATGACTTAAATCTGGGGCCTGAGCTGCCTTACAAACAGATAAGACAGTGTCTGATAGAAGTCTTCCAGAGAGTAATCAGAAAGGAATCAAAGACTTAGTGGGTGCACTAGTGGGAACAAATGGAAGGTTCTGGAAATGCAAAGTAGGGCGGGTGGGAAGCAGAAAGAGACCCATTCCTTGCAGACACAGAATATCTACTGGCTGCGTAAGAAAAAGTTAAACCTAACAGCTATATGAAAATATTTTTTTTCCATGTCAGGACTTTTTTGCACTGAGTATTCTGGACACTTGCACACTGCAAATACACATTTCTACTTGTAATGGGAGAGTTCACCTTGAAAATATGTTGCCAGTTTTGTCCCCTGAACTATTGAATTACATCTTTTAAATCTGATCCCTGCTAAAGGGACTTTCCTAAAGATAGCACTTATTTCCAAATGAGCTGTTTAGCACAAAGTATAACGTAAGCCTCACATTTTATCAAATGAATTGGAATTGACATTCACTAGACAAAAACAGAAGGGCGAGTGCAAATACGCCTCTCCACCAAGTGCTGCTTGTTTATATGCAACCATCGAAAAAACAAACAAAACAATTTTAAATGTAAAAACAAAACAAAACAAAAAGAACCTATTCTTGAAAAATGCCTGTCCTGAGGTATTACAATTCTTCATACTAAACACCATTCTGCAAAGCCCACCAGGAGGACATGGTCTTCCGTTGACTGACATCTACTGTGGTGGATGGCGAGCCAACCAGCTTCTCTCCCAGGGCAATCCTGTCCCCGTCGGGCTCGGCCATGTGAGGCGGTCAGCTGTCTCTGTCTTCGTCAACACTGCACCTCAATGGTTTTACTCCCAGGACAGTGGGATTCTTATTCCTTGTGTTCAAAAGACCTGCAGAAGTTGTAAGGCAACTCATGAGGCCCCCAAGGGCATGCTGAGGTTGGGCGGATACACAGCAGGACCTACATGGGTGAAGGAAGCAGCGTGGATGGGCGGTCACACTGCACACCGACGGATGTCAGCCCTCGGCACCCGGCGGCATCCAGCATTCTGGCATCCGCACACAGTAGGTGTTCAAGACATGCTTGCTGAATTTGATTCAAAATAAATAATTGTTCCTTAAAAGGCTGTTGGCACCTTTCCAGTCTACTCCAAGAGCGAAGATGAACGTGAGTCCCAGAAGTCCCTCTTAGGGCTTGTGTACCCAGCACCCCCCACATCTGCACCCAAGAACTCAGTTGTCATCTCCCGGGGCTTCTGAGCAGCCGCAGGTCTACACGCCTTGCCGCACAAATGCAGAAGGGCCCGGCAGTGATTGGTTTCAGTGAACTTCCAATCCTGTAAGTCATAGGATGCTTGGATTTTACAAAAAGCAAAGGCTCTAAGCACAAGCAGCTTTTCATTTAAAAATGCCTAAAAAACAAAGGGCAGCTGCTGCTTCAGGACAGGGATTTCCTGCGACCCGTGCTACTCGGTGGGAGAGCTGAGCTGTAGGACAGTAACACTTTGGGGATTCTCTAATAGTACAGACCCCTAGTCTACAGATAAGGCAAATGAGGCACGGGTCAAGAAGGAAAAACAAAATAGAGGAAGACGAAAGACCCAGGCCTCTACCGCACAGCCAGCAGACAATCCGCGCTCAAGCCTATTCACAGTCAACTTTCCAAACTGAAACCCTTACGGGCAGGAGCAGGCGCCAAAGCCAGCCGCATGCTGAAGACAGCCTCTACAGCCAATGGTTTCTTAGACGGCTATAAATAAGAGCAGGAGGGGGGACATCATACATTAAAACACGAGCTGATGTTTAAACTTCCCCCTTCCTCCAGCTGAAATATAATTTTTCTTTAGTCCATAAAAAATTCAGATAGTGTGCAGAATGTTTATATATTACCAAGGTCTCTCCTTAAAAGGTTTATACTTTTACTTTATGACCTGTCCTTGATTTGACACTTCCGCTCATCAGAAAGGGATTTATAAAATAATCCTGAAGGTGAGGAACAGACATCTGTCAGGGACTAGCTGGGTTTCACGATGCGAAATTTAAGAAGAGAAAGAAATCCTGTTAAGCTCTCTTTAGTCACCAATAGACATCAAAGGTAATAATTAAAGAAGACAGACGTCATAAAACATAAATTTATGTCTCTTTTAATAATGCACAAGCACTGTAGTGTGTAAAACATCTATTAGGTTGAAAGAACATGAAAATGTTCCAATAAGAAAAATCTATGTTTTGTTTTGGGGTATTTTCCCTTCCTTAAAAAAAAAAAAAAAGTGAGAACCTTTTTTTTTTTTTTACAAGTTTAAACTGAAGTCTTTCAAAACCTTTGCCATCTGTGGGTACATGAACTATGAATGACCCCAAATGATTTGCACTCTGCTCAGAATCCCTTAGAAAGCACGGGAAAAAGTATCATTAAGAATGACTGATGACTGTCAGTCATGGTTGACCTCGCCCAGGCTTTGGTCTCTGCCTCAGTAATAAGCTGTCCTTTATTAGTACCAACACTCCATAAAGGGGGTGTGTTTAGTCACAGGATAGTGGCCTTCTAATGCCCATTGCTTCTCCCCGAAAGATTGATTAGCGCTCATTTTTACTGCCTTCCCGGCACACAGGCCAGAGCTGCAGAGAAGCAGGCCTGCAAACACACACTGAAGCAGGAGGTGGGAAGGACGCCTGGGAAGGGAGCTGGGCTGGGAGGGGGGCTTTTTTTTTTTTTTTTTTTAAGGGAATCTGCGAGGTTGAAAAGCCCCAGCCACCAAACCACGAGCATGTTGGGTCCCAGGGCCTGGAGAAGGTCAGGGAGCAAGTGTGCCCGTCACAGTGGGACCGAAGGAGCCACTGAAGTGTTAACTTGGCTGGAAAACAGAGGGGACCCTGGGCCGAGCCTCCCTCTCTAAGATCAGCGGTTACGAGCACATCACCGAGAAGCCTGCCTGCAGAATTGGGCTCATAACCAGCCTGACATCCAAATACAAAGATGTAATTATTACCCATTAAAACTGAACATGTGTGAAACTAAAAAAATCTTGCCTATACGAGCACATAAAAACCCATCTACCGCTTTTGTATTAAACTACTAAATTATTTTTAAGAAGCAATTGCTATAGAAACAGACAAACGAATTTATATATATAAAATTTCCACGTATCCCTAAATCCCTCGTACCGCCTCCACTCTCATGGAGATAACTGAGCGCCTTGAGTCCCCAAGAGGGAGCGCCCGGGAATAAATGTATTATGATCTTCATCATCACCCGCACACCCCCACAAGGTACCGAGTGCTGCGGTACCAGGAGGGCGTGGGCCGGCCCCCCACACGATGCCCGGAGCAGGTGCTCTACGGAGCAAATGAAGAGGGGCATCCCATGTGGGTCTCCTCCCTTCCAGATATGTCTACAAACAAATTTAGCTCGCAGGGTGATTAATTTGCACAACCCCTTGGGAGTAAGCCAGACTCTTGGTAGCCTAATGCCTTCAGCCGGTTATTCCCAGAAATCCAGCCAAACACCACAACAAGATCCTACTTTCTGAAAACTGCTTGAGGACCTTGGGATTCCATTACCACACGCACAGCTGCTGGCTAGACTGGATTCGAATTTGTCTCCACCAAAACTGGGGACACGGGGAGCAGAGAGGCACGTCTTTGAGGGTTCGGTTTAAACACAGCCTACCTAGAGTGAATGGTTACCACCTCATTTTAGGTAACTCAGCATCAGCCTGGCAGGAGGAACAAAGCCCGCCCTCTGGGATCTGCAGGAGCTGGGTGGCTGTCAGCAGCATTGAACCTGAGCTGCTGGAAGGTCTAGGCCCCGGCCTGCCCTCCACCCCACTACACCAGTTCCCCTGGAGCCCAGCGCAAAAAGGGGAGGAGTGAGAGGAGACAAGGATCTTTTGTGAACATTGCAGTTTGGAGTTAGTCCTCTTTGAGAGCTTCTGAGATACTAATTTTTCCAGTTAATGAAAAGCGGGGGGTGGAGGAGGGACAGAGAGACAGCTTGAGAACTGTTTCTATGCATCTACCTTTCACATAGGTATGAGGCTCTTTTGCTGCTTTCTTTCTACAATAAGTTCTTAACACTGGTTTTAAATTGACAAATAATCCAAGCTCAATTCCCACGGAAAAAAAGTAAGGAAACTTTTCCACTGCAGAGAGCGCATTGCCGGGCAGCCCCCTCAAAGCACTGCACAAGCTGCACCGCTACAAAGCACAGCCTCCTTCGAAAGCCCCGATGTACGATGCACGCGTTGCATTAACGCTGTCAGTGTCTCACACGCAGTGCACTGAGGACCAGCAGTCTGAATACATCCTGGCCGACTTAGAACATCTATGTGAATATTTATTTCCCATTACTTTCTGGAATTATAGCACTTTGCCTTAATTTCTAAAAACATTTTTAAACTATACATAAATAAATAGATACAAATACAACACACACACACACACACATATACACACATACACACTTTTGTTTTCCCTCAAAGTTTGGGGGCATTTCAAAGAGATTTATGCACAGCATAGTGATGCTAAGGCATTGTTTATAGTCATATTATTTGCCCGTATTTAGCTTTTCTCAATGCCAGTACCTTCCCAGGTAACGATAAAGCATAGCAGGAAAAAGCAGACATGTTTTACTGTTATTTTCATGTAGCTAAGAACTGAAGCAGGGCAGGCTCTTATAGAGTATTACACAGTTTACTGCATTAATAACAGGATGCCCCACTGCTGTGACACATTCGGTACTTGAAATAAATATTAGTCACAATACTTGCGTTTTAAATCCATATATTTTAAAGCTGAGCTGTAACAATGACACAGACACCAGGGATGACTTGCCAATACGGCATATTAACCATGCTGAAAAGAGCCTTCACTTCCGTTCGGCGTTCATTGGTATGTCGTACCATTTCTTGCTATGAATCTTGCAGCTGGCTTTTAAAAATAGTAAAATGTAATAAATATAGGTTTCTGAAAAGTTCACATTCCCAAGTCAGAATGTATACTGACCTTCACTGCTGATTTAATTTATTTCATCATATGATCTTGCTGAGAATGCACTTTACTTTTAACTAAAAACTGACGATCTTTTTTAC